>JASUUG010000478.1:6055000-6655000 GCA_030449905.1 Luvunga scandens
AATTTCCAGAGAGTATGTTAAATGTTCTTAAAACTACAGATGCAATGTTGAAGGCACTGGAAACTAACGGTGAGCTGATAACTTAAAGCGACGAACCGTTTATTTCCAGAGGCAGTGTTGAAGGCACTAGAAACTAACGGTGATACGATAACTTAAATCGGCTAACCGTTTATTTCCAGAGGCAGTTAAATTTCAAACCGATTTGTGTCTTTTTTGAAGTGTGTGTGTCTTTTGAAAATGTGCCACGGTAATGGTTGTAATCTTTCACAAAAAGACACTTTCTTCATTAAGGAAAAACACATAATAACAATATAAATTTACAAATTTGAGATTGATATGTTATGAGAATACAATTTTATTGCTAAAGATTGTATTCAAGGTTTGTTGTATCTTGGGGGTAATTTGCCATTCAACTCTATAGCAAACCAAGTTTGGTGAGGGCAAATAAAACCTTAAAGGAAAGTGTAGACACACGCCTCAAACCTTTCTATTTCCTTTTCCTTATTTGTCTCCATATTTCTCAAATTACACCAACATATTATGCATTTCCTTTTCCTTCTATGTCAGGTAATATGTGTGTGTACATGTATTTTTTTCCCTATGATATATCAAATTTCAAATTGTATTGATAACGGACGAAAAATAAAATTCATGGGCTATTGCTTGATTCTTTTTGTGTGTATGTCAACACAACATGTCAAATCCATGTATTTGCAGTGGATGGAATGGTGAATTATGACAATGTTTGAGCTGTTTCAAATATGTTGTGAAAGCCTACCAATTTTCTTTTCTAGAGTTCTTGAATGCAATTCACTAATCCTTTTACTGCATCAACCTTAGAAACATTGTAAATTTGTTCCCAATATGAAAAAAATTCAGCGTTTATTATATTTGGCTGATTGAATTCCCGAGGTTTTTTTTTTTTTTTTTTACTCTTGAATAGTTTTTCCTACTTATGGCCTGTCATAACAATAACAGAATTTTTTTTGTTTTGATTTCGCGGAGCATGGAGAAACTGTCTAATTTATTTCTTAATTGGAAAGTCTTCCAGGAAACTAGGTGAAAATTTTTTAATTGTAGAGCATGGTGATTAATTGTCATTGTACTGACTATATGCTGAAAATTTCATTTGTAAACAAATTCCAAAAATCAATGAGTAGAAATCAGTTTGAGGTGAAAATTGTTTAGTTGCGGAGCATGGTGATTAATTGTCGTTGTGCTGACTATATGGTGAAAATTTCATTCGTAAACAAACGCCAACAAATCAATGAGTAATGGGATTATGTTTTGGAGTATTTTTTCTCTATTTTCAAACCATGCAGATTGGCTTTTCCATTTGTTGTGTAGAATAAATGCATTGTTGGCTGGACTTGAGGTATTTCAAAGTCGAGGCTGCAAGAGTGCAGGTTCATAAGATAAGCAAGTTTTATAACACTATATTTATAAAGGGAAAATAGGACTTTACTTGTTGTAATCTCCATCTCTCTAATCTCTCTTGTATTTGTCACTCAAAATCTAATCAGGATATATATTTTTTATATTTTTATGTTTTTTTTGTGATTTGTAATTGCAAAATTGCCATTTGTTGGCGAAGTGTAAGAGAAAGTTATTTCTTTTTGGTTGAATCTGTTTATAAACTTCAAAGATATTTGGAATTCTATATTTCCTGGTTGTCTTTAGTAATAAAACCTTATTTAGTTTAATCCCCTAAATTTTTTAAATCATTTTTTTTTCCTAATTTTGTTTGTTTCCTGTAAAATATTTAATAAGTTTTTTGTTTTCTATTTGAATTTGTAGTAAGTCCTCATTAACTTTCTATTAAGAAAAATAAAAAAGAAAAGAAAAACACAGTGGATGAATAGTTATGATCTGTATTCTGAGTAGAGTTTTTAGTTCCTTTGTTTTGAAACTAAAGTATAGCACTAACACGTTCTACATTCCTTGCACAGGTATATACACAAATCTTTATTTTATTAATTGGTCTTTTCAATGAATTATTTCCTTCATTTCTCCCTTGAATGTTCTTTGGTGATGAATATTTATGATGTTTATCATGCAAATTCCTTTACTTAATAACCTTTTTGAAAATTGGTGTCAGTAAATCTTAATTCTTAAGATTTTAGCGAGAAAAAAAAAACCTAGATTACTCAGCTTATATGCTTTTAAAATTTCCTGAGTCTTGTATTCACATATAACTTTAGCTTCTCCACATATAATTTTAGTGGGAATTCGTAATTTATTGTCATGATATGATTTCTTTTCCTTTTCAGGGCCATTGGGTATTCTGAAAGTCAAGGGATAAATAGAGTATGGATGTGGTAGTAATTGCAATTCAGCTTCCAAGGCTCCCAATTTTTCTTTTTCTCTTTTACTTTATTGGTGAGGATTTTTATCCTTGACTTTACCGGAGATGAAAGTACTGGTTGAACTCTCTATTTGATAAAATTAATCGATTAATTATGGGTTGATAGAGGTAAGTGCTTAATTTTGGATTTGTTTGTTGATTTGAATGTGATTTTAGTTGCAGTTCTTTATTTGTACAACAAAATTATGAAATTTTTACAAAAATAGATCTAATAACACTTGTACTAAAAAAAATTAATAACTTTGTTGAAAAGTATGGTTATTATGCATTTTCAGAATTTATACTAGGATTCTCATTATTCAAAAAATGTTGGTAATTAATTTTAACTATTTAAATGATAAATGAGCATAATTATGTATGGTCAAAAGTTTGATCAAATCTGCTGCTATCATCATTGTCGTCGTCGTCGTTATTGTAATAATTATAATAATGACAAATAAGTATAATTGAGTATATCATTCGTAAATTGATAAAAATGAAAAGTTAAGTATAAACAAAATTAAAATAAAAAATCTGATCAAGTGATAAAAAGAAAAGAAAACAAAAAACGAGATGTTTTAAAATTATAATTGAAACAAGAAAAAGTTAAGAATGATGAAAAAAAAAATGAAGAATGAAGAAGGCTAAGGGGAAATAGTTTCGTGGGTGTTGGAAGGAAATAATATATTAATAAATTAATCATATCAATAAATATTTTGACTATACTGTTATATTCTCTTAATACCATATTGGTTGAAATAAGCTTTACAAACAATTCTTATTAAGTCATGAAAATTTGAAGATTTAATTGTAAATTGAACACTATATACATACTTTGTAGAAGATATACATACTTGAAAAAAGAATAATGCTAATTGTAAACCAAACAAAAAAAATGTTGTTAACTAATTATCATTTTTTTAATTGATAAATGAGCATAAATATGCACAGAGTCAAAAACTTAAGTATAGGTGATCAAATCTCCTAAAATAATGAACATAGATATCAAACAAAAAAAAGTTATTTCAGCACTAGTTCTTAAGTTTTGTAACTTATACAAATAAATTGTGTAATCAAAATGCTATTAATTTTTAGTAATCTAATAATAGTTCAAAAGTAGTGTAGGACATGTACATTCTTATTACATTTAACTATAAATCTCAAGTATATGATGACGATGATGATGATGATTGTAGTAATAGTGAAAATAAATAATAGTGAGTAATAATACAAATAAAATATTGGACTTGTCTTGATTAAAAAAAAAATACAAATAGAAATATAATAATAATACTTATAATAACATGAATTTTTGGTTAAAGTGATAAGAAATTAATGAAACTATGTTGAAAAGAAAATGGAATGGTAAAATTTTTATATGAATTCAAAAAAAAAAGAGAAAATCTTAAAGTAAATGATAAATTCAATAAAAGAAATAAATATGGATCTAAAAATAAATTTGAAATATTCACCTAAAATGTCGAAATTCAATAAAAGGAGTAAGAATATAGAATGAAAAAATCATGAAAACAAAAGTACAAGAGTCAACTAAAAAAGTTAGAACGACTAACTAGGAATTTGATAAATTGCATAAGGATCTAAAAAATCAACTTGGAACATCTATACAAAATGTTGAAACTTAACTAAAATAGTAAGAATTTGTATAAAAGAAATGGTGATAAAATTCATGATCATATCTCTTGAAATAATGAATTTCAATATTTAATAAGTAAAGATATTTTAGCATTGGTTTTTAATTTTTATAACTTATAAAAGTCAGTTGTGATAGCTTAATAATATATAAAAATAGTTCAAAAATAGCAATAGACTTTATTGTTGATTTTTCAAAATTTTATTGTAAGTAGATATTTGTAAAAGTAAGAGGGGGTCACACATAATTTACCTCAAAATCATAATTGTTTAGTGTAATGAAATAAGACTCCAAACAACTACCTAGAATGTTGGCAAGCAGTGAAAACAATTGGAATATAGAACAACAAAAAAGTAGTGGAAATAAGAGTTGAATAACTTAACCTAAAAGTTAGGATGATTTACCAATGATTTGATCGATTTTAATGGAAAGTAGAAATATGAAAAATAAACTTGAAATATCCACCTAAATATTGAAATTCAATAAAAAAATATGGGTACATAAAACCAAAAAATAGTGGGAAAAAAGTAACAAAAAATAGGGATCTAAAAATTGAACTTCAAACTTCCACAATAAATATTGGAATTCATTGAAAAAAAAATAGTGGAAAAAAGAGTTGATGAACTTAACCCAAAAATCATAAACGACTAACTAAAAGTTTTATAAATTCCAATGGCAAGTAGGAATCTAAAAAATAAACTTGAAAGCTCTACCTAAAATATTATATCTTAATAAAAGTAGGACTATAGAACTAAAAAGTAGCGGAAAGAAAAACTTAACCCAAAATTGTGAATGATTCCCCAAGAATTTGATTAATTCCAACTGAAAATAGGGATCCAAAAAGTAAATTGAAACTTCCACCTCACATATTCAAATTCAATTAAAAGAGTACGAACATAAAACCAAAAAATGGTTGAAATAATAGTTAAAGAAATTAATAAAAAAAATAGGAACAACTTGCTAAAATTTTGAAAAATCCCAACTAGAAGTAGGGATATAAAAAGTAAACTTGAAACATCTACCTAAAATATTAAAATTCAACAAAAAAGAGTAGGAATAAATAACAAAAAAGTTATGGGAACAAGAGTTGAAGAGTTTAACTCGAAGTTGGAATGACTTACTAGGAATTTGATAAATTTTTGTGAGAAGTAGAGATCTAAAAAATGAACTTGAAATACTTACTTAAAAATGTTGGAATTTAATAAAAAGAAGAGGAATATAGAATCGAACAGTGGTGGGAAGAAGAGTTAATGAACTTAACCCAAAAATTGGAATAACTTACCAAGAATTTGATAAATACTAATGGGAAGTGGGGATCAGAAGGTGAACTTAAAACTCCCTCCCAAAATGTTAGAATTTTATAAAAAAGAAGAGAAATATAGAATCAATAAGTAGTGGGAATAAGAGTTTATAAATTTAACCCAAAATTTGGAATGCAAGACAAAGAATTTGGTAAATTCCAATGTGAAATAGGGATCTAAAAATTGAACTAGAAATATTTATAGAAAATATTGAAACTCAATGAAAATAATAGGAATGTCACACTTAAAAATGGTGAGAAAAGGAATAGGAACAACATACGAAAAATTAGATAAAGTCTAGAGGAATGTAGTGGATATAGATGGTAAACTTGAAATTAGCACCTAAAAAGTTGAAATTTAATGAAAATAATGGAAATATAAAACAAAAAAGCTAGTGAGAAAATGAGTTAAAATAACTTACCAAAATTTAGATAAATCATAATGAAAAATAGAAATTTAAAAAGTAAACTTGAGACATACAAAATAAATATTTGAATTTAACAAAAAAAAGTTGGAATATGACTATTTAATGGCATATTCAAAGTACTTATATATATTTTTTGTATTATTTATAAATTTAAAATTACTACAATGTTCTGTGTCATTTAATTGCAATTTTCACTTTTTTTCTATTTTTTATGAATTTTTCACATTAAAAAATTAAAAATATAATTTTTATTTATTAACTGATTAAAAATTGATTATACCGATTGTGTGCATCCATTGTGTGAGATGCAGCACTACATGGTAGGTTAACTTATAAATTTGAGGTAATTTTTAATTTTTGAACAAGTTTTTCAAATTTTAGTACTAATTGCTTAAGTGGACTCACATTTACTTGTGTTTATATAGGGGTTTTTCTAAGTTACTCTTGAAGGAACTTATAGCCCGTGCAAAATGGTGCAAAAATAGATAATATTATAGTGGTATCCGCTGCTTTTTACATGAACTGTAACTTAGTAAGACCCTTTATATAATATTAAAATCAAGTTCGCCTATGAGTAGACCTATCATGAACTAGCATTTGAGTATATAAACAAGGCTTATAAGCTTCTATATTTTGGAAACTCCCAAAAATGCCCACCCCGCTTGATCTGCCTCAAAAGCTTATCAAAATCATAGACTCAAGTGATGCCTCCTTATACATGATCAACCTTCCCTTCTTATATTTGTTCTCCCATTCGTTTTCTTATTGCTTCAATTAAAGGCTTCTTTGATGCACAATCTTCATGATTTTTTAATCTTATTTTAAGTTAAATTGTAAATTCAAAAATAGAGACTTACTGAGGTAGCACTAGCACCAATTAATTTTAGACTAGATATAGAGCAATGCAACTTTACAATGAATTTTGCTAGGCAAAATTTCAGAAAACTTTAACTCCAACCACTAGAGGAATCGAACATGAGTGATGGATGTGATTGAGAAACTATATATTCAGCCCTCGATTGATTTTCATTTTCAATGAATAATACATACCATCTACCTATTTTAGACAAAAATATTTTTAAGAATGTGACACTAACATTCATCGTGTGGATTGTAAAAACATGAAATGATGTAATTTACTTAAAACTTTATAAAATTTCATTATTCATAGCATGGATGTTACATCACATATATATGTTAGTTCATTTTAAATGAATTTCATTTTGATAATATTTATATTAAAAAATTTTTTAGAAAATGCATTCTACCGCACAGAAAGTTACCATGAAATTTCCATTAAATGATTAAAGAAAAATTTATTCGTTATTCAAATAAAAGGATTGACAGTTGACCAAAGTCCCGTGTACAGATAGAAATTGTTGTTAGAATCGAATAAAACGTTGTCACAGACCACAACAAAGCCATATATTATTCTTATTTATGATCTTACAAAGTTGGAGGACGGCATTTTGGAAGAAATTTTGATTTAAAAAGTATATGATCTCCATTAGAATTAATTGCCGACCATTTAGAAGAATTTTAAAAAAAATTCGTGAAAGTGAGGACACCCGGATAACGACAAGGACAGCTGAAAGAGACATGTTTATTTTATTTTATTTGGCAGTTCTATAAATTGGTGCAACTTAGAAGCTCCAGCCTCCAGGTGCAGAAATTTTTTTTCTGTTGCATCAAGAAATTGAAGCATGAAATTTGGTATTGGCCAGCCTGCCCAATGGAAAGCTCACTTTTGTGGCTGTGGAAATGACTGTGCTACATGTAAGTTCTCTCCATCTCATATGATCCGATTATATCATCAATCCGACTTTAATATGTGAGCTAATAATGTTTACCAATTGCACCCATTATTTGTTTGCTTTTTATTGCCATTCATTTTCTTACTACAGCGACACATTTTAAAATGTGAATTTGAGGTTAGAACTAGTAAAAATAATAGAATTCTATACTTTAGTATTCTTCTTCTACATGTTTAATTTTATTCACCATAACATATTTTTATATAGCGGAACTTTGATATTACTCTTAGATTTTTAATTTAAATCTCGTATTGATCTAAGCTGAGCCGAGTTTTTAATGTTATCGCACTTGGCAAAATTAAGCTCGTATCAATATGAAATCAAAATTCCCTTTGATTTTCGCCATATATCCATCTACTTTACTTATATTCATGTACATGACTTTATGTTCGTAATTAAGTTAAATATAGCCAGTTGAATTTAACTAACGGATGAATCACCGCAGGTTGCATAACATGCTGGCTGCCATGTGTCACCTTCGGTCAAATTGCAGAAATATTGGATGAAGGACAAAGCTGTAAGTATTATTGTTTCACAGACATTCAGTATCCAATTATAAAAATTACAAAAACGTTTGAGCATTGAAGATTAATTATTTAATTTTGAAAAAAAAAAAAAAACAAAATGAAGCATCTTATTTCTTCCGTGGCTAATTTCTGTGTTGTAGCTTGTTGCACTCAAGGTTTTGTATACACAATTTTATCTCTATTTGCATGCAACTGCCTCCTCTCATGCGTGTACAGAGGCAAACTACGAAAGAAATACGGCTTGCCGGGAAATTCTTTCTGCGATTGCTGTGTTCATTGCTTCTGCGAACCCTGCGCTCTTTGCCAAGAACACGCGGAGCTCAGATGTAGGGGACTCGACCCTTCTAGAGGTTGTGCTGCTATGCCTACACTTACATAGTTGAAATACACAATTCACAGCATTATATTTCTTTTAATTATTACTACATAACATTAATTAATAGTAATCAATGATTTTGTGTCTTGATGAATTATATATATAGGTTGGGATGGTCAACCGATGACCGCAGCTCCGGCGCGGATGATTCCCTCCGTGTTTAAAAAATGATGTCTATCTAGGGTAGAAGATTCAAAATTTTCTTTCGTGTTGCTAACTTGCTATATGATAACGCAGTTTTGTGGGAGCTTAATAAATGAAATAAAAGAATTAAAAATTTGGGAGTGTAATAAAAAGAAAGAGTAAGATCTTATCGCGTGCAAGTGATGTACCCACTTTCTAAAATACGAACTTGATGTCTTATCATATTGTAAAAGACTTTTATAATGTCAACAGATCCTTTTACAATGTTGCAAAATATCTAATTTGCACTTTGAGCAGTCATCAAATGGACTACAATTATTTTACAGTTTTAAAACAGTGTGTTGGACGGTGCAAGAAAGAACTGTATTGCAACAGGCCTAAACTCCAACAAAAGGTTTAAAATATAATACAACAGTTGCCGAAAATCGAATGATGCGACCAACGAAACAAAGC
Organism: Luvunga scandens; assembly: GCA_030449905.1. NCBI lineage: Eukaryota > Viridiplantae > Streptophyta > Magnoliopsida > Sapindales > Rutaceae > Luvunga > Luvunga scandens. Next base: position 6,064,038 of record JASUUG010000478.1, read on the forward strand.
ACCTAATCATTGTGTCATCCTATTGGGCATGCAGCTTCTGACCTGTTAGACAATCTGCATGCAATTCACAACACAAGCTAACTAGTGAAGAAATTAACCCCCACGCCACGCGACGTTGATCGAATCAGGATTGAATAAATAAACTTTACTCTGATGATCACTAGTATACTTTCAAGTGTAAGTTCTTTAGCATTGCACCGTATAAATTCCTTCCCATTTTTTACTAGACAGTCATCAAACCACCCACAGAGTAAATACCATCTAATCGAACATCTTTTTATCGACTCAATGGTGATTCTTAAGTCGGCATCAGAGATTTCGTCGAAGAGCAGCCGCCGCCCAAAATTTTGAGGAACTTTTAAGCAACCGTTCAATGGATTTAGCTAACTAAATTGGCAGTGACACTCCTTTATCCTCCGCACGATGACGGCGTTATGGTGGTCCATTTATTTGGGGAGCGCGTGAGACACCATATATCTCTTCTCGTCTGCCGACGATTATACAACCCCGGACGCCAACGACGGCGCCAGAGACATTGCCGACACCGGTGATGGCTTTGCTGTTTTGGTTATTTTTGAATAATTAAATTTCCAAAAATTTATTAATTATATTGTTTCGTTGAATGGTGTATTTAGAAATATACAGTTAAGATGAGGAGAAAATTGGCATTGCAGATTATAATATCATATATCTGATTTTCAATGGCTTTGAATGCTTAGCAAAATAAATAAATTATTTAAGAGTCAGATTTTCAAATAATTTATTTTAACAAGTATCAAACATTTTCAGCTGTTAGATTATCAAGTAAGTTAACGATTTAAAGCAATTTCAAACATGCTATTTGACCTATTTTATATGCTTACATGGGTTTTGCTAAAGTTGGGTAAATGGTTCGGTTATTGCAAATCTTGTTATTTTTGTTTTGGGATCATGATACATAATACTAGTTTTGCAGTGAGATGCCGTGAATTTTAAATTATAGATATTATGGGATAAAAGTTAAATTTATTAAAGAAAAGCTTATAATTTTTGTAATAATTTTTATATTTAGTAATTATTAAAAAAAATATATGAAATAGAGAAGCACTCGTTGGGCTGTGGGCCCACAACCCAACGGCTTTCACGAAACACGCTAGTTGGAAATTAAACCCGTATGAGCCTATATGTGGGTGTCCCAATTAGAGATTTCTAATCACATTAAAGTTAGGGAAAAGTTATAAGATTAAAAACACACTCTAATACAATGTATTTTATCCTTTAATGTATTAAAATTTATATTTTTTACTTTTTAACTTATCTTTAATTTTAATATATATATATACATATATACATACATACTTATAATTTGGTGGCTCCTAAATAATTTATAAAAAGAAAATGAATATTATAATAACCTAATCTCTTTCCGACATAATAGGAAAAGAGTGTTAGATCATCAATAAGAGAAATACTACGATAAATTAAAGGTATCATGTTAATTATATAATAAGTAAATGATACTATGGCATGTGTACATTTATTTTAAAAGATCATCATACAAATGATGGTTACATTAAATTCAATTACACATGTCATATATGTATTAATTGGTTGTATTTCCTCTTATATATTTTAGAATTTCTCCACCGATAGTCAAATGGTCGAAGTGCAATCTCGATAGCAATCAAAGTACACGAGACTTTCAAATTATTTTTCATTTTTCTTTTAATCCGCCATCCGGTTTCGAAGTTAGTGGCAGTATATAGAAGATAGATAACAGTAAGGGAGAGAATTTGGCCCTTGCTTTAACAGTCTCAAGCCTAATCGCATTTCATTGAAGACGGGAGGTTTATATGTTAAAAAAAAAGAAAAGAAAAGCATCCACGTTTAGGGTCCGACCTGCTCGTGCATAATTTGAGTTCTAAAAAAATTAACAGAAATCAATAAAATATGATCATTTGATGAGAGATTTGATTTGATGCGTACAGTCGCACACCATTCTATTGACAGATCTCTGGATCATATAATCCCATGAATGAAAGATCATCATGTACATGGTGTCCAAACCATGACTATATGCGTAATTACAACTTATTTGTCACCATTCTGTGACGCGCAGCCGCGGGAAGAGTTGTGTAGTCAAAGCTGCAGCACTTATGCTCGAGTCAAATAAGATCGCCCGCCCGCCCGCCTGGCCCCATCGTCTAGTGCATGTCTCCTTCGAACCAAAAACTTAAAGTTAACTTTAAATATTTTGATAATATTACAATTATATAAGCTTTTTTTATTCAATAATTAACTAACTGGTCAAGTCACTTTCAAAAGAAAAAGAAAAGAAATAAAAATTGGTCAAGCCGTCCTAATAAATCCGCTTAGACAGGTACGTTATATCATATAAGTTCATTTTTCAAGCATTTCAACGCTCGTTTGCTTTAATTTTTTTTTCCTGAAATTTAAATAATTAATGGACTTTTAACTCTGGTGTGTTAAATAACAAATAAATAAATAAACTAGAGTGGTGTTTGTTTTGTTGTTTAGTCCTATTTTTCCTTTTCTAATACAGCTCGAACTTCAAATAAATAGACTTTGAAACTATTTGAAAAGATTTAACAGTAGAGTCTAATCGTAATATTATAGTAACATGAAAACATATAATTAAATAAAAATGGTAAATTCATAGAAAAATATTAAATTAAAAAAGTATTTATATTTGAATTAAAGAATTTGACACAATGGGGACAAAAACAGTTGTAAAATCATATAATGTAATAGTATTAAACACAAACCAAACATTCGTTTTAAAAAATAGCTTAATTCCCACGATTTTATGATTATTTTTATTAATCATTGTGTCACTGCTATGGCTATTTATCATTTTTTAACCATCAAAGACTAAACAAATAGGCAAGTGGAACACATTCCTTCTTCATCGGTGCTACAAAATGGACTAAGGTTTGACCAAACAAATAGCCAAGAAGTTTCATAGAAGCAACCATGAATAATAATAAACTAAGAAATTCAGATCTCTGTCTTTGCAATTGCAGATTAAACCAAGTGACAGCACCTTGTCATTTCCTCAACTGAATTTCTTTATCCTCGCATTGTGGTGATTGCTTTCTTAACAGTGAACATCTGAAGAGAAGTTATTGTTGATCATCACAGGCTTCGCAACCGCCAGCCATGTCTGATATCGTCAAAGAAGCTTGGAGAAAATATCTTATACAACTCCAAGTTCACCCCTTGAGAACCAAGGTCTGTTCTGTTCTCCTTCATCTTCAATACCCTTTTTTTTTTCTACATATTTTTGTTTATTAAATTCTGGTTTGATTACAGGCAATCACGGCTGGGGTACTAGCTGGGTGTAGTGATGCAATTGCCCAGAAGATTTCGGGGGTCAAAAAGCTTCAACTGAAAAGATTGCTGCTTCTTATGGTACACCTTAACTTTCACTGAATGATGTAATGTTTTGATGGTGTTCTTGTAATGATTATGTTTTGAGTATAGGAAATTCCATTTTGCAGCTTTTTGATTTTGGATATGGAGTACCATTTGGGCATTTTCTTAACAAGTTCTTGGATGCCATTTTCAAGGGAAGGGACAACAAATCTGTTGCAAAAAAGGTACCCTCTCTGCTTACATTCAAATCAAATTTCTTCTCATGCCTAGATATTTTGATTGAGAATTGAAAGTTAATAATTTTGATGAACTAGGTGTTGTTGGAACAACTAATCTTTTCGCCTTGGATCAACTTTCTGTTCATGACTTACTTTGGGTTGGTGGTTGAAGGTACATAAGCGCTTGAATTAATAATTTCTTTGAGTCTTTCTCAGCTACAGACATCCGCACATTGTAAAACCCAACTTCTTGGTTTATTAGTTGAGATCCAAATTCTACAGAATGTAGACGTTCCTACCTGAGAAAGATTATATGATTTTATATGTCCGATCTTTGATATATCGTCATCAAGCTTCTCTGTTTTCAAAATCTGACCATGTATGCAATCATAATTTGTGATCTTACAGCATTTCAAGCCGTAATCTTTCTGTTGCTATAAATCTAGTTGATTAAATTATTCTGGTATTATAGGAAAACCATGGGGTTCAGTCATGAAGAAAGTTCGGATGGACTACCCTGCTGTTCAATTTACTTCATGGAAGGTGAGAAATAACAGAACATCTTTTCTACTTACAGCAAAATTCATGAGAAGGATGCAGAATTATCAGCAACATTTTAAGTACTCACGATGCGTAATATGCTTCCAGGTTTGGCCAACTGTTACTTGGGTGAATTTCCAGTACGTTCCTCAGCAATTCCGAGAACTCTTTTTCAGCTTGGTTGCCTCCTGCTGGTGTGCTCCTATAACCTCTCTTTCTTCCCTCGATAAATGCATCTACATAAAATTTATTAATATGACAAAGTAACCACGCATGAATTCTTTTGGTAACATCTAAGATTTTTTTTTTTAAAATTTTTTTTTCTGCTTACTCATCTCTCAGGGCTATCTTCATCAATTTGAAAGCCGAGTCCACTGCAATCAAGAAGGACTAGATGAGGCTCCAAGGGTTCTGGCCGGCCGACTGGTTTTCGGGCGGCCGAGTCTGAATCCTGAGGACAGGCGGGATTAAAAAAATTGGTTTCAGATTTGGCCAACCTTTTGCCTCTTTAAAATTAAGTAAATCTAACAAGTAGGACTGGATGAAGGAATTGTTTTTTAAATTTATGTCTTTGGGACTACTATTCAATGAATGAATGCCTGCATTTTATTCTAAAATTATTTGTACAAAAGGGTTATTACATTCAACTCTCGGTGTAGAGTTATTGATCCGAGTTTCATTAGGATCGGAGTGTTGATAAATCTACTTCTCAGATGTTTTTCCAGAACAACAGGATTAAGCTGCAAAAAGAAACTTGTTTTTATTATTGAAAAAAAAAACTGTATGTATGAGCAAATAATAAATAAATGTGATTCACGTGCGCCCCTGCTCACAAATTCCAGGTCAACCGTGGCAATGTGAGGTCGAAATTATTTGGACTCTGGAGAAGGGATAAATCCAACACCAAAAATGAATGAAAAAAATAAAATAAAATCCTCTGTTAATTTAGAAAGTGATGAGCAGCTAATCGTTTCGGCCACTAGTGGTGAAACAGTGGCGGAGCCCCGCCTTCTTCCAAAAATTTCTGAGCATATTTTCTTGTTAATTTAGTTAAACTATAAATTAGACTAATAAAATGTATAAAATTCAGGTTCAAAATGTATTAAAAACTTTCATGTTTAAAATATATTTAAAAATCACATAAATATTTATACACATGTGAGTGGGTTCGAAAATCAGACTTCTTAACATTTATTTCAAAAAAAAAATATTATACACACATGTGAGCAAAATTCAAACTCCATAGCTCTTGTTTTTAAGACAAGATTTTTTATACACACATATATATAATTTAAATTTTGAAATTTTATGTATTTTCTTCTTTATTTACATTTCATCTGTCAAAATTTCATTCTCGCTTATTTGATTTTCTAATTACGCCACCGGCTCTAAGCATGCTAAGTTCTCAATCATATGTTGAGGGTATGAGTTTGATTCTTATAGGGCCCATTTCATTTAAAAAACAGCAGATTTTTCTTGAAATATTAATAGAGTAGATTTTTAATACTCAACAAATTCCGGTAACGTGACACATAAAGAATCGCCTTAATTGTGGCCTAATAAAATAAATATGTGGATTGTATGAACTAGAAAATATATTCGGGCTTTATTCATCCTCTTATTTGAAAAAAAAAAATTGCATTGGGAAGGAAGAGAGGAAAAGCTGGAAATTACATGACATCTTGGTTTCTACCAAAACTGGATTGTTGATAAATGAATAATTTGCAGAAAAACCAATACCGGTCAAACCGGGTTAGATTGACCTACATTTATACACGTGGCGCACGAAAAGCTTTCGCAATTTCGATAGCAATCAAAGTACACGAAAAGCATTCCTAATGGCAGAAAAGGCGGAGTGTTCAATACCTTCGTAGGCAGTTTCATTGGTATGGGAAAGGCTTGCAGTCCCAACAAAACATAAATTTTATTTGACTCAATAAAATATTACAACATAACTTATATTTAATTTTTCTATTCTGATGAAAATGTATTGTAACTAAAAATAGGTCCAATTAACATGTAATTATGATTTCATATCCCATTTTTTTATTTTTTGTGATCCAACCATTAGATTCAATACAAGAGTTGCAAAAGATATTATGGCAGCAAGGATGTAATTACTAGGTTGCTAATGTTGCAACCCTTCTTATTTTATTAAAAAAAAAAAAGAAGAAAACATAAGCTTTCAAAATTTTGACATATAAGTCCATCAAAATATTTTTTCTCTTTATATGGGTCAAGGGTAATTTAGTCAATGAAAATATTTAAATGTTAATGTTATATTCTCTTTAGTGTAACATGAGATTAGACAATCTTATTAAATGCATTTTGGCAATATTAAAATGCAAAATAAATATATATTAAGTTAATGTGTGGATGGTAATTTAAATTTCATTATAGAGTTCATAAATAATATTTTCAAAGTAAAAAATTTATGTATGTAAATTTCAAATTCTGTATCATTACTTTTACTTTATTCCATATACTAAGATAATATTTGCAAAAATATTATCTCAATTACTAATTTAATGTGAGAACAAACAAATTGTGTAATATTTATTCTATTACTTAAATTTAAATTGTCAACAATAAATAATATATTCAATTAATAAATTATGGGAGAATTACCTTTAAAAAAAATCACATTAACTAACTTTTATGACTTCTAACACAAACTTTTTATCTTGTACTATAAACATAATACAAGATTTTAGTTAAAAATTTACCCTATAAGTCTTCTTAGGGGAAGAAAATATCATTATCACATAATAATTTGATAAGCCCAATTTGTATTATTCCTAATTTACTTATTCATACCAAACAATATATTGGAATTAAATTTTACTAAAATAAGCCTATCCCACCATCTTTAACTACATTAACCAATCCTAATTGTTTAGATCTTGTTTTAAAAAGTAAGATGCAACTCTTTTCTTATTACAGTGGTAAAGAAGAAAACATTAAAACCATAGATTTCTATTAATAGAACCAATCCTAATTGTTTAGATCTTGTTTTAAAAAGTAAGATGCAACTCTTTTCTTATTACAGTGGTAAAGAAGAAAACATTAAAACCATAGATTTCTATTAATAGAATGCAAGCATTATTTTTTAAAAGTTTTTTGTTTAAGAAATTAATCTAATTTATATGGCCAGAAGACCCTCTGTTTTTTTTAATTTTTTATAACATTTATATGTTTGATAATAAATAAATTAACATTTAAAATAAGACAGACTAATTGAAAAGAAGATAGATATATAATACATATTGTTATATTTTTAAATTATTATATTTTAATTGGCACTTATCATGTAAAATTATTGAAACTTATAGTTTAAATTCTTTACTGAAAACAATATGGACTGTTGAATAAAATGCCAAATAATTTTTTTATTTTAAATTTATTATATTTTATTATGGCTTATTGTATAAAAGTTTTTAAACTTATTGTTTTTATTATTTACAATAAACAATAAGGATTCCAAAAGAAAATGCCTAAATAGGATTTGGGTGGGGATATTTCCACCGCATTATTTGTGTAAACCCACCCCACTTCTAAAAAATATTTATAATAAATACACATTATTTTTGATAAATACAAATCAACATCAATATGTGTATAATTAATCAATTATATCATTCTTATATTATTTTTACTTAGTTTTTTTACTATAAAGATTGCTTTAATATGAGTTTTATTTAATTATGTAATTGTTATGGGATAAAATTACTTAACCTGAAGCATAATGTTTTCTTTTATCTAATATTTTAATTATTTAATTTTGTGGCTTATTATCTAACTTTTTAAATGAAATCTAATAATTTTTAATATTTTAAATGTAAATGACATAAATTTAATAGCCTAATAATTTACATGAGTATTGACTCATAAAGACACAATATTAGTTAAAGGTTAATAATCATGCTAATAAAGTAGAATTGACCATTTAGAAGCATGAATTTTGTATAAAATAAAAAAATGTTGAAGTTGAAGTAAATTTTGTGTACTTTTACATTTTAAGGATAAAAAAGTCAATTTAAATTTAGGCTGAAGCAATCTTAGTAGTCAAACATAACAAAAAAAAAGTCACAAAAAATAAATTAAGAATTTAAGAAAGATTTAATTGATTAATTCCTTAGAATTTTTCTTTATTTAAAATTTTTGAAAGTAATGTGAAAATTTTATAATTATTTTTTAGAAGTGGGGTGGATTTACAGAATTTGTGGGGTGAAAATATCACCACCCATAGGATTTTTGGTCCAATGGAGCAAGAGTGTTTTGTCCTTCCCCTCTTTTAACTTATCCTTTGTCTTAATATAGACAATGATTCTTAGTTAAAAATTTGCTCTTGTTATTATTACTACTACTACTATTTAAAAATTTAATTTACTTCATTAACAAAATTTAATGAACACACATATGCGTTTATATAAGTTGCAAATTCTTTACAATTATCCTTAAATTTTAAATTTATGCATAAGTCAAATATTATTTAATTGCTCTTTAGATTTTTCATTTTAAATTATTTGCATCTATTTAAATGATAATCCTATTTTACACAAAATGAATTATGGAGTAAATTAACTGTAAATTTATGGAAAGATTTTTTGGGCTACTGTTTACAAATAGGAATAAAATAAACCATTGTTTAAAATAAAAGAATAAAATAAATTATTATATCAAACCTAACGGGTGAAAACCAACTTTTCCCTTGATTTTCCAACATTTTTTGAGGCAATGCATTGCCTCATCATTTGCAAATATTTCAGACACTATTTTGGAAAATTTCATGTCAATCTTAGCCCAACCCATACTTGCACGCCTCCAACAAGTTGTGTTCAACCATTACTTGCATACACCCGCTTGTTGCTTGTTTAAATGTGTAACATGCATTCTTTTAACAAACATTTGTTTCCTTGCATATGACCGGCTCATAACCTTTTTCTCAGGTTTCTCCCATTTGTCTCTGTGTCTCTTCGACAGTCATTAGATCAAATCCAACGCTCACTTTGCTAAGAGACAAACGACTAGGATACCAAACACATGATGATGCAATGTAGTTATGCCTAAATATTTTATACACGTATAAGTGGGTTTGAAAACCAGACTTCTTAACATTTATTTCAAAATTAAAAAAAATTATACGCACACACGAGAGCAAAGTTCGAACTCCATAACTCTTGTTTTTAAGACAAGATATCTTACACTCACATATATATAATTTAAATTTTGAGATTTTATTTATTTTCTTCTTTATTTACATTTCACTAGTCAAAAATTTTGTTTTCGTTCGTTTGATTTTCTAACTACGCCACTAGTTTTAAACATGCTGTGTTTTCAAACATACGCTGAGGGCGTGAGTTTGACTCTTATAGGGCCCATTTCATTTGAAATATAGCAGATTTTTCTTGAAATATTAATGGAGTAGATTTTTAGTACTCAACAAATTCCGGTAACGCGACACATAAAGAATCGCCTTAATTGTGGCCTAATAAAATAAATATGTGGATCGTATGAACTAGAAAGTACATGCGGGCTTTATCCGTCCTCTTATTTGACCAAAAAAAAAAAGTACATTAGGAAGCAAGAGAGGAAAAGCTAGAAATTACATGACACCTTGGTCTCTACCAAAACTGGATTGTTGATAAATGAATAATTTGCAGAAAAACCAATGCGGGTCAGACCGGGTTAAATTGACCTGCGTTTATACACGTGGCGCACGAAAAGCATTCCTAATTTCCTATCATTTTCGTTATTATAAAACGGAAGTGACAGGCGAGACTAAACAAATCCAAACGCGAAACAAGAGTGGCGCTGTACACAAGAAGACATTTAAAGTCTTTGACGGAAAAATAGAGATTTTAAGATTCATCGCAGCAGCAATTAAATATCAGAACACTGACCCCGGTCTTCACAAACAGCACCAACTTGTCATTTCATGTGTCATTGCGTTGTTATTTACTTATATATTTCTGTCTCTAGTAAGATTTAGGAGCAAGTTTTTGAAGAGTTGTTGTTGACTCGTCAATCATTCATCAGCGGGCTCTTCACAGGCTCGCGGTCGCCAGCCAGCCATGTCTGATGTAGCCAAAGAAGCTTGGAGAAAATATCTCATACAACTCCAAGTTCACCCTTTGAGAACCAAGGTTTGTTCTTTTCTCTTTCTTCTTCATTACCCATGTTTCTTCTTTTTAATTTATTTTGTTTTGATTGCAGGCAATCACAGCTGGTGTATTAGCTGGGTGTAGTGATGCCATTGCCCAGAAGATTTCTGGGGTCAAAAAGCTTCAACTCAAAAGATTGTTGCTTCTTATGGTACGTTGACTTTTCATTGCTCTCTGTTATTTGGTTGCCAAGAAACTCCAAGCAAAGTATAAGGGTTTTGATTTGATAAATTCACTTGATCGATCAAGCTGGTAAACTAACTAGTCTCAGTTAAGTGAATGATCATGTAACTGAGTATCTGAAGCGTTTAAGTTGTTGGTATTGTGAGCGTTTAATGTTTTCTTATTAAATGTTGAATATTGAAGTTGTGTTTTGCAGTTTTATGGTTTTGCATATGGAGGACCATTTGGGCATTTTCTTCACAAATTGATGGATATTATTTTCAAGGGAAAGAAGGACAAGAAAACTGTTGCGAAGAAGGTACCCCATTGGCTTAAATTGCAACCCTCTGATGTTTTGCCTCTCTGCAATACTTTTGATCAACGTTTGAAAATTGTGATTTTGATTAATTAGGTGTTGTTGGAGCAACTAACTTCTTCACCTTGGAACAATTTCGTTTTCATGATGTACTATGGCTTGGTGGTTGAAGGTATGGCCATCGGATTTAATTTCTTTGGGTTATACCCTCATCTTTAATTACATTTATACTATCATTTCTGTTTTTCCATCTCTCAACTGAATTAGCTATGCTTTCAGTAGGAATGTACGGGGTGGCCCTTCTTATTTTGTCACATGTCAGTAATTGAAATCGTAGTATCTTTGTTATTCTTGTCTTGGAATTCATTGGTTTTTCAAAATAAAATTACGGTGTTTGATTTCCAGAGCATGGTCTGTCATCAAATGAACTGGGTCAGTTCTGCAGAATTCCAATATCTGAAAGCACCTGATTTTTTCAATTATAATTACCCATCTTTCAAAGTGATTTGTCACAATTTCAGATTGGCAATCAAGTGCAACATTTTTAACTTAATTTCAAGTTTTAAATAGCTCCCATGCATCTATTGTTTCTAACTCTGAGCTTAGCCATCTAAAACTAGTTAAGTAAAAACCAGCTTCTTTTAGTGTGTTCAATATACGTCAACAAGACAAATATGTGAGCAGCTATTTGACTTCTTCCTGGTTATGGATTGAGTGCTTCCATATTTACAAGTCATTCACAAAAGTTAAATAACCCTTCAACAAGGCTTCTGGTTCTGCCTCTTCCCTATAAATGGAAAAATATAACTTCTAGAATGTAATTTTTATTTGGTTTTCCTAGTTATTTATTGGCCAGCCTTAGTTGTAGTTCAATTTAGGGAACCGATGGTAATCATAAGATTGCTGACTATCCATGGTTGGTTTTTTCACCTCATTTTTGGTTAATCAAAATAGCAGTCATTTCTTTAGTTTACATCAAACCTGAAATTCTGGGCGTTACTCAATAGGAACAAGAAAAAGTGCGTATTAGTGGCATTCCTGTAAAATCAAGAAAAGCAGTGCAGAGGTTAAAAGCAAGCTATAACAATTAAAGCAGATATTCTGAGGTAGTTTTGTTTTCTATTGAAATATAAGAAGACAATGAGTCGCTGGATAAGCCTTTCTTCAGACAGAAGTTTCCGGTTTTCTTGGAGAGCTGGAGATAGGAATTGGAATGTGGCCCAGTTTATAAATTGGTCTTGTTGGTTCAAATCCCTTCAAATAATGGAAACAGCTAGTAACCTTAACATATTTTGAAAGAAAAAGAAGGTGTTACCAAGAATGTTTTGAACAAAAATAACCTAACGGTATAGGGATGATAGAGGTTCAAGTTCCGAAAACCATAATCCTTTCAGCTTTCCAAATAGGTTCAAGTTCCAAAAACCATAATCTTTTCGGCTTTCCGAACCCTGACAAATAGCTAAGGTCCAAAACACATTGCTGCTTTATTTGTTTTATGCTATGTGTTCAAGATTAGATCTGATTGTTGTTGGAGAAACTGTTGCTAAGTTGTGCTGAAAAGCTTGTAAAACATTTCTATTATACTTGCTTTTCCTAGTGCAGTGTATTAATCTATGATAGAGAATCAGATAACATTCTCGAACTCTGTCTAGTCCAAATGATTACTGGATACATTTTCCATAGCCAAGTAAAACAAAATTTTTAAATTGTCTCAAAAAAGTTTATTGAAACTTTAATTTGCTCATGTTCTATTCTTAGTTATTGGCGTATGAAGTAAATATATTACTGTTAGTTTGCAATGTTACATTCTGTTATCCTGCAAACACTTGGGCTCAAAAATTTCTCTTTTCGCCCTCACACAAATGTTCGCACCCCTTAATAGAAGCATTGCGAATTACATTATCTTACAAAAACAACTATGCAATATTGAATGCACACAACGTAGTCCTTTCAAAGAGCACCTTGTTCTTACGATCAACTATTTGGTTTTAAATGTTATTTTTGGATATTGCAGGAAGATCATGGAGTTTAGTCAAGAATAAAGTTCGGAAGGACTATCCTTCTGTTCAGTTGACTGCATGGAGGGTATGAAATAGCAAACCATCTTTCTTTCATATGTCACTTTCAAAGCAAGTCCAACTGGTATGCAAATGTCCTAACATTAAGTTCTAATTCTTTTGACTTGCAGTTTTGGCCTATAGTTGGCTGGGTGAACTACCAGTACATCCCTCTGCAATTTCGGGTTGTATTTCATAGCTTTGTTGCCTCATGCTGGTGCGTTCATACATCCTTCAGCTTAGCATTCTTGCTTCCCCTAATAAATTCTCCTCCTCCATCAATCCGTGCTAATTTATCTTGCTTGCATGCGCAAATTGATACACTGGAATCTATAAATCATATGCTAGATCACATTAATAATGAATTATCATTACTGATGAAGCAGCCTACTTAGCAATGTACAAAATTGGAAAGTTTGAATTTTTATGCAACTACCAAATTGCCCCGTGTCCTTTTTTGTTAAAGAATTTATCTTTACAGCTCTGCTTTAGCATATTCTTTCAGAGTATAAAAAATTATATGGTTACCTGAATGACTTTGACATATCATCCTCTATTAATTGAAATCTTAGTATCATGAATCTGGAGTGTATAGACCTGAGGTACCACAAGGCCTATAACTTGTGTATCTGGATACAAATACAGCGGATTTTTTCTAGATAAATTACATCTTAAGTTGTTTGATACTTTTAATATGCTTTGCAAAAGTAGAGAATCTATTTTCTCAAAATTTTGTGCTGGCAGCTGAAAGTGTGATATAGAGAAATGCCGATGCATGAATTATTTGGTTCTAATGCATTTATCTGCGTGCGTTAATCTCAGGGCTATCTTCCTCAATTTGAAAGCAAGATCCGTTGCAATCAAGAAGGACTAGACGTAGGAACCTTTTCAATGTCTGTTCAATTTTAATTTCTTATATTCTTATGTGAGACTTTTATAAGTGAAAACCCCTGTTTAAAATTATCCTCACATTGTATAATTGGCTTGCTATATTATTTGGCATTATAATAAAATTTCATTATTTGCCTTGATGTTAACATGCCAACTGCTAAAGCAATGTGACGGGAGCTTAATACTATTCTTGGCAAAAGTAAAGAAAAGGCGTCCTGCAAAAATTTTGCAAAGCAAAAAGGAAGTGTGCGGCGATTCGCCCTTTATAATCTTTCTTTTATTGTTCAGGTTTTGTTTTTTATTTTATTTTATTTTATTTTATTTTATCTTATCTTATTTATTAATTATTATTATTATTATTTGGTTTGTATTGCGTTGTGGTGTATTGTATACACTAGGATTATTATAATTGTGTTTTGTGGTGTATTATTATAATTGTGTTTTGTTATTAAAGGTCGCCCTCACTTAAGCTTGAGTCTTAATTCTTATGCGTGGCCTTGTACTTTTACTCTTAAGGTGATGTATTGTTGGCGATTATTAGTCTTTTATTGAAAGACATATTTTTCTCTGAAGAGCTAAAAAAAAAAAGAAAAAAGAATTTGACAAAAGTGTTGCAAAATTTTGACAAAAAACACGAAAGAACTAAAATATCTTTTATCTTATTTCAAGCTATAAACAACTACAATGGCATTTTATTTAACAGGTAAATTTTTAATTATAAGCCATTTTTAAAATCCATGACAATTGACCGTTTGATAGTATCTTAGTTTCAAATTGATCAATCATGGCAATCAAAAGGGGAAAATAAACCATATAAAAGAACTAGTGATATGACTTAATAATCTATCTCAACAGACTTAAATTTTTCTTTTCTAGTACATTAAAACTATTTTTTTTTTAATTTTGTATAATTACCATCTTGTCCTCCATTTGTTTACCTTCCCAAAACATGATTAACTGTTAAAAGTCATAATCAAACATCAATATCTCACGCCTATAAATCTGCCATGATTAATAAGAATAAACAAGTCACGCAACACTAAATTGATAACATTTTATCCTCTCTTTGCGGGAAAATCAAGCTAGTGCCGTGGAACAAATTTCACTGCAAGATAATTATTAACATTGAATTTGAAACAAATCATCCAGCATTTCCACTTTCATCAACTGTCGCGAAGAAAAAAAAAATGTTAACTGATAATAACACTACATTAAGGATCTGCTTGGAATTGTTTTTGCAAGGTTAAAATTAATTTTATTATTTAATAATTTTTTAAAAAATTACTTTTGGTAAAATTGTCTTATCCTACTGTAAATTTTAAAAAATAAAGAAAGAGTTGCTTTTTAAAATCTGATTTTGAAAATTAATTTTATACTTAATATAATTTCATACGTATCCTCATATATATTATAAGTATCCAAAAATTATCCTTTTTAATTAGGAAATAAAATCATTAATTTAAAGAGTTTATAATTATTACCACTTATTTTGAGATAAAAATAAAATTAATAATAATTAAATGTTTATTTTAATTATCAATTATTATATATACACAATAAAAAAAAATTATTTTATATACATGTTTATAGATGTGTAAATATATTTTATTAACATTATTTCTAATTTAATCATTTAAAATCTTACAACAGCTTAAAAGTAAGATTTACTAAATATATGATACTATTTTTAAAATTTACAGTACTTTTACAAATAAATTCATCAAATATTTTATTTATTCTCTTTACAATTGATTATTTCTACAATACAATTTCTATAATATGACTAACAGCAACTAATTTAACAGATACAGTTCGATATCAAACTGTTCCTCAGCCATTTGATTGCGTGTTTGCATTATTTATGTAAGGACCTCAAAATAAAGCAGCCCATGGCTTAGTTTTGATTCCTGTCTGTAAATTGGCAAACATTTGGTTAAGGGGATCGCATTCCAATACATAATTATGTTTATTGATTCAAATAAAGCCATATTAAAAGTACTGATCTACTGTTAACCTTGTTGCGGTAGGAGCATGGGCACTGGTTTTAATTATTTTTCTCGACAAGACTTTTACTTGGGAGCAAATTCCCTTTATGTCAATGGTTTCAGTCAATTACTGAATTAGTACTCGCAACAGATGGAGAGTAATTAAGATTTTAATAAATATAGCCTTACAATAAAAATACAGAGAATAATTGAATGTTTTTAATATTATTCAGTTTTCAACTGTCAAATTTATCCATTATAAAAAAAATTGAATTACCCTCCAAAGTCCAAAGAGTGTAGCGAGCTATTAAACAATAAAATATCAAAAGGGTGGGAGTTCTGGGCAATTTTTTAAACACGAGAAAAATATTAATTTCTCTGTACTATAAAACAAAATTGTAACTATCAATAATTTGTTCACTGAGAAAATCCGACGTTCTCTGAAATAATGGAGGGTGGTTCACGCTTTACATGTCATCAAATATTCCCAAAGGAAAAAAAAAGGTACATTTTAAATTAAAATTCGACTTTGTTGCTAATGAAACGGCTATCTTGGTCACTCACACATATCATGTGCAGGCACATGTTGCCGAAAATTTTACGGCTAAAGACAATGGATCCATAACTGTGTGATAAAATATATATGTAGTGTTTATTTAACTGTCATAATCTCTTTTATTTTTTTTTATTTTTTTTTTAATTTTCCTTGGAGTAGGTGGGTGTTGAATTTGCTTTAGTTTGGACCATTATTGATGGATATTAGGTTAATTAACATAACGAATGGAGGTGATGTTGATTATCATCATAAGAGAAGGATTAGCGAGTACTATCCAAAATTATATAATTTAAAGAAATAGAATGAACTTGCTTCACATTTAATTACTAACCCTGAGAAGGTACTTGACCTCGACTTGGAAAGTTGTTTCAGCATTGAAAGTGAACACCATAACTATAATAATACGAAGAAGAAGAAGACAACAAAGCCAATGTCTGAAGTGGCGACAATAAATCAAAACGACATTGGAAATGAGAAGGAAGGAGCAGATGAGCAAAGGAACAATAATGTACTAATAAAAATATGAAGACCCTTGAAAGATATGATGGAAATTATTTAAAAAAAAAAATTACAATAATTCCATGCATTTGTTCTTTTTCAAAAGAGAGGAAGCCTAGCAAATAATATACAGTGCGTGTTATAAACTTGACAAAAAGTAATTTGCAATTCCGGAAAAGGGATTTTTGCTTAAATTTTGTGGATTCCTGTATTAATTCACTTGGGTTTCCATTATAGACACTTAATTCTTTAATTCATCACATGCGCTGTTACTTGTTCATTCAATCATACACAAACAAAGCTGAGAATTGAAGAGGCGCGAATGCAGCACACCACTCGATCTAAAAAGCCGAAAAATCCATGTCCGTAGGCCCCCCGCAAAAAAAAAAAAAAATCGGCAATGCCTTCTCCAAGGGGTTAAGGAGAAACAAAGAACGAAATACCGCTTGACTTCTACTTTTTTTTAAAAAAAAAAAAAAAATTAATGTAATTTAATTTATTTCCTATCGAGGTTCCGATCGCATAATTTTTATTTGTCACTCAAGAGATTTTATCAACTCAGCAGCAGGCAACGGCACCCCACCACTTGAAATCTACTTCATACATCTTATACATATGTCATATCAAAATCTCACACACAAAAGTTCATTCAACAAACACTTGACATCGGGAACCTTGCCAACTCTTCGTTGATTATAATTTTTTTTGTTTTTTTACAGGGTTTTTCAACTTTAAGTTCCAAGTTAGCGGGTGCTTTGCATGCAGCCCCGCAAAAGCAAAGAGACTCGGTCATTACTCATACAATGGCATAGCCGCTTAAGCAGATCTTTTCTTCTTCTTATTCTTCACGAATTATACAACACTAATAATTCCATATATAAAGCCACGATAATATATACTCTTACTTTCATATGCACACATCAACCTTAATGTGTAGCGTTATAATTATAAGCACATGCATGCAAGCATAAACACGTTCGGTCCCGTATTTTATAAAATCGGGATCTATTTACAAAGTTTTAAGCTTTTTTTTTTTTCAAAAAAAAAAAAAAGAAGGTTTGTAACGTTGTAAACAGCAATATTATGAAAATGAAAATAAGATGAGATAATCAGAAAAGCCAATATTACATTCGTTCACTAGCTACGATCAAAAGTCCTACAACATCAAAACAAAATTCAGAGCACAAAATATTTAAAAGAGATAAAAGTTTTCAAATCATTTCCCGTCACTGAAGAAGAAGCGAAGAAGAATCAGGGTATCCAGAGAGAGTGAGAAACCCTCATGCATGCTTTGCCTAATGCCTAATGTAATGCTACCACCCTTTTTAGCTTCACACAAAGACGGGAATTTGTCCCCAAAATTACACAAAAAAAGAAAAAACATTCACGCGCGTCGACCCTTACGTGGACTCGAAGTTTTTTCCTTGACCAATTGTGCTGTTCCACGTCATCCCACCACGTTACATCTGGATCCACTTCGCCAGTTGAGTAGGATTAACTATCCCCGGTATGTGGGCCCCCTCCGTTTTCAATATGCTCGCCACCTCAGCGTAGCCCTTCGTCTGCTTGTACTCCTTCTGCTGCTGCAAGCTCGGCTCCTGTTGTTGTTGTTGTTGTTGTTGTTGCTGACGTCCGTCCGGCTTCGTCGAGCCGACCAACGCCACCGCCTCCGCTCGAGCGGGATCATATTTCTGACCGAACAAAGTCCCCTTCGATAAGAACTCGTACGCCATGTACCCGGCTAGCAGCCGATTCGGACAAACTGGCTCACTGGAAACGGCTTTAGAACTGATTGACTTCGCTGTCGCATTAGCCGCGGCTCGAGCCTGAGCCGGAGCCGGAGCCGGAGCCGATAGCTTGAATGGATAATAGGCTTCTCTCTCTTTTCGCTTTCTCGACGCCCCAGGCGTCAAAATCCTTCGCGGGTGGTTACTCATCTTACCCTCAACACATGCCACGTCAGCAAAAAACTTGGACCAATATTTTTCTATTTCCCAGGGAGACAAACGTCAAATTGCGATTCGGAATGCGGGCAAAATCGGCCAATGATTTTCTGATAGTAAAACTGTCAAATCATACCATTGGACTTTTAGCGAGAAGTTAACTAAAACTCCTACACGTGTCGAAGCCGTTAAAGTAACCGTTAAGGTTAACACCGTCAAGTTGAAGGGTAAAATAGGAAATTAGAACAGGAGGACATTTGCAGTATTTTTATAAAAAAAATAAAAAGCGAAAAATGTGGAAAATTTTGAAAAAATTCAAAAAAGTTCAAATAAAAAAAACGACAGAGGCAGGCAGAAATTGAGAACAAGAGAGAGGCTGTTAAGGAAAAATCAGGATCCCGGCGACCGGTGACCGGAAAACATGAAACCGGCGGGATCTATTGTACGGACGTCGGTGAGGAATACGGCGCCGGCAGTGATTATCCGCGGAGGAAGAATTTGAGAGATTAAAGCGAGAGAAAACAAAATAGAGAGAAAGAGAGAAATGGAATTTTATAGAAGAGAGGAGAGGGAGAGCAGAGACTGAGAGGAAGGCGTGGTCTTGTTAATTTATATGGTTTCGCAATTGTTAAATGTCCCCATCTTCTGCAAGAAATAACGAGGATGCCATTACTTTATCTTAAAATGACGTAAATGTCCTTCATTTTGTAACTTGTCAGTTTCAACGCTTTTGTTTCAGTTCTATCTGTCGTTTCTAAACTTTCAGATAGGGTTTTGGTATGAAATTACGTTCCAGCCCTCAGCAGCTCAATTTAGACGTCAAAAAAGAGAGCCGTCTATCCGCCACTAGCTTTTTTTGTTATCCCTAACAAATTTTTTTACTTTATGATAACAACATTACCATTACATTTAACAAGTTTTCGTAAAATAAATTGCATAAAAATATAATAACAAAAAATATGGTAAATACATGTATATATAATAAAAAAATTATTATTAATAATACAAAATTTCTCATTAATAACAAAAATATAATAAAATACATAATACAATATTGTGTCTTAGTCGCTTCCAAATGAAATTAAATTTATTGAGGATCCATAATACTTCATTGTTCTTAAGATGGACCATTGTTTGTGGAAACTAAGCCTATTGGACAAATAGCAATATAAAGAGACAAATTTGCTTTCATCTATTTATTCATTACTTGATTAATTTGAAATTGGAAATTGTTGGTATGAATAAGTTAAAGGATCCAAAACAATTTTAGGTAATTTTATGTTTAGGACCACTAATTTGTACTCTTAGGATCTTGGGTACAAGAGTTTCATCACGTTCATTCAATGAAATCATATTACGCACATAACAAAATTGAATAAAAGAAATAATATGTACACAACAAAATTTGTTAATGGGTTATATATAGACGATGAAACAATTAGCTTGTCTCGCCTAAAATTTTGTCCATGTGGTAATAATTATTACGATTTATAAGTGATTTGTGTTTGTAGAGATGACAATAGGATAAATATGGGTTGGATCTACTTTGCTTAAATCCAAAACTATAATAAAAATTGAGATTTGTATCTACTCTAAATCCATCATGGATCCATATTTTTTACTCTATATCCGAATCTGAAAAAAGAAATAAAAAGTCAACAATAAATTGGCAATAATTTTTTAAAATTAAAAGTTAAAGAGTAAAATGTATTGATAACAACTAAACTATATAATCTGTCTTGAAAATCTAATAAATATCGTAAGTTATGCTTTTACACCAAACAAACAAATAAGAAAGATAATAAAATATTATTCAAAAATTAATTTTGAGACAATTTTGTATCATTTGTGCTAGTCTATGTGAAAAATAACTATATTCCTTAAATTTATTTAGCCAATATAATAAAATAGATAGCCAGGCATTATTACTTGGATTGCAATTTGAATATTGCATGTGCATGCTTTAGGGTTGGCTAATTTTAATTATTTTTGTTTTATTATCATTTAAATTTACAAAACTAATATTTCGGTTTCAAGATTTTTATGTACATGGTAAATACCATTAATATGTTATGAATGAAATTTGTTATCATTTATAATTACACAATTGTTAAGAATTTTTTAAAATAAAATAAAATAAAATAAAAATATATGTGGATACGGATATGGATTTAAATATTATGATAGATCCAGACCAGTTCCATATCCGTCTTAGATCCGCACATTAATATCCAAGTTCAATCCAAATTTATTTTAAACCGGCTGAAATCCGATCTGTTGGATTTTGGATCTGGTTGATCTTAGATCATATTTTAATTACAAATTTGTTCACTATATGATCAAGAAATCCTCGTTAATTAATGAATAAAAGAAATTATTACTTTATATCTTTTATGTACGTAATCTACTTTGATCTTTATTCCTTACCATGTTTTGAGTTTTCTTAACTATAAAGGGGATGGTGTTAAAATAATATAAATATAGTAATGGGATAAAATAATCCTACGTTTTTTTTTTCAGATTATGTTAATAAGTAATATTGGGATAGCGATTCTAAAATTAAATCTCATATGATTGTTGACTTGTCAATAGATTATCCTTTCAATAGATACCACATAACATGACACATCATTTTAAGTTATACTTTTTAGTTGTTTTACCATATATATGTAACTAAATAAAAAATTTATAATAAAATTTACTATTTTTTTATATATTAATTTCATTTTCAAATTAATACAAAATTAATATATGTAATTCATATGAGTTCCACGCGTCAAATCGTTTGAACTTTGAAGTGGTGCAATAAATATAAGGTGCGAACTTACTCATGGATGGAAGAGGAATAATTAATTTATATTCATCTAAAATATTAGAATTAAAATACAAATGAGATTTGGTTTTAAGTTTTTCAATTACTCAATTTCAAAATTTAAATTGAGATCAAGATTCAATCATTCAAATGGTGCAGAATATTGTAATAAATGTTATATGAAGAGGAAAAAAAATCATGTTATCATTTTGTTGAAGGGGGGCATGTCTAATGATTTATTTCGTGAAAGTAAAGGGCTAGCCGGTCGTGAGTTGGTTGATGAATTATTAAACCAAATAGACATTACATCACTCCATACGATTAGGAATTTTCTTTTTTCTTTTTCCTTCCTTGTCAAAAGTAATTAAAATTTTCATATCGGATATGATTCATATGAATGAACTTAAAGCAAGGTACAAATTTTAATTGTCTATTATTACCGTTATACAATGAGTAATTATAGGAATCTTAATATTTAAGTTTTAATTTAAGTCCCAATTAATATGACATTAATTTATTGGATGGTGGTTAAGTTATTTTACAAGTTATTATATTCATCATCTAATAAATAAGTGACACATGATATTAAAACTCAAATGTTAGAATTCCTAATATTTTGTTATACAATTCACAATAGCTTACTAATTAACTTAATTTATAATAGACCTCGAGCCTTATTTGGCATTGAAATTAGGCAATTGTACCTTAAAAAATACAGTATTAAAGTGTTTGATACACATCGACAGCTTTAGTTTGAAAGTTGAATTGATATAATTTCACAATTGTATGATGAAAAACGTATAATGTCTTTATTATTTTTATCAAAATTATTACTTAAAATTTATATTTATTATATGCTATTAACTTTTATTTTATAGTCACATTAATTTTTTTTTTACAATAACTATGGCCTAAAAATTATAATACTTTGATAAAAAAAAAGAAGGTTTTAATTTATTTTAAACAACAGGAGCGAATTATGTTATAAGCCACAACACAACCAAAGTCCAAACTAGCCCTTAAACATAAAATACCTACAAAAAGATAATCATCCACGCATGCATCAAAATTATAACTTTGTACTAAAAATAATCTTAATTAAGATGCGACATTGAGACTCATTAATTAATAACATCATCCAATTAATAATCATGAAATTGGACATCAATGGAAATTCTTATCAAATCAAATATATAAACATACACCAATCTTAGGTCTACGGGATTTTAATAAATAGGTAACAACATTCTAGCTCCTTTGTTAAAGGAACAAATGTATTCATTTATAGTAAAATAATGTTAAATATTATAATTTTCAAAAGGTTGAGGAGTGGATAAAACCTAAATTAATTTTATAATTCTATATTTCCTCAAGATTCAAACTCGGTAGATCAATCAAATTACGCAATTTGAAATCTACTCATTTCACTATCCCAATTAGTATCTAACTAATCAATAATTTTGAATACATCTTTTTATTTTTTGAAAAAATTTCTGACATCTTAAATCTACTTCGATTAGATGGTTTTTTTTTCCTTTTAAACAAATTATAAAATCATAAGGCTATATTTGTCAATTAGGAAAACCGGAAGGGTAATCAAGTCATTTAACAGTAAAGGTCGGATGAGTGCGTGTGTGGAGAGGAAGCGAGCGAATCCTGGGACGGTAACCAGTCGTTTTCTCGATATGCCGTCTACTCCGCAATCTGACAAGTGGCAAAATCTCAACCCTCCATCTTCACTCCGGCAATTGCAACAGTTTTGTTGTCTTCTGTTGTTTTGTATTTCGTAATTTGGATCCGGAGCATAATTAGACCCATTAAGTTATAAAATAACATACATTTTAATTTGTTAACTAATTAATTTTTTAAAATATTTTAATTAATTGTACAAAAAAAATATGATGTTCAATCTCATTTATACAGATGAGAGAGCACGAAATGAATTAATTTTTATTCATGCAACAATTAAAAAAAATTAATATTAATTTTTTTTTTATAAAACATCTAATTTTGAGAAGGCTCGCGAGCAGATATAAACTTTTTATACATAAGAAATTAACTATCACATCTCAACCAACACAAGACTTATTCATAACACATCATCCGCACACAATCTATTTAAATCAAGACGCGTGTGCATTATTTATTTGATAATTTACTAGTTATGATGATAATTGAGATATATATATATATATATGATCACAATGTTAAACATGTGGCATGATTTATCGGATGGTGCATTATTTATTTCAAAAACATTTTAATTCTGATATTCTTATTCATGATATAATTTATAAGATCTTGATTCGATGCACGCTGTTGTACACATTAACTCATCTTATTAGCCCCATAAGAAGTCAATTTGAAATTAAATTTCTTCTATTTCACATGGATCAAATAGTGAATATTTGACGTGGAACAAAAACAAATTGCTTTTTATTATTCGCCAAAGGAGAATCATTTAAGATACGTTTATATCTTTAATATTACCAAATCAAACACAATGCAAGCACAACCAAACAATTGAACTCTCCACATCAAATAGTACTTTTTATTCTTTTGCTAGATTCTCATGAGGCCAACATACATAAGTAAACTTATTTTTAGAGGAATTATCCACCGACCACCTAATGTTTCAGGCTTTTTAAAAAATACACAATTCTTTTTTTTTTTTACCTGAATTACACTTGAAGTAACAATTTTTTGCATTTTCCACTTCCATCTGTTAACCATTAAGATTCCGTTAGTTTTAACAAAATAACGATTTTGCCCCTCAAAATTAATGATATAGGATGAAATTGTAATTTTACATTTTGGGGGTAAAATCGTCATTTTGTTAAAAAAACTAACGGAATCTTAACGGTCAACAGACGAAAGTGGAAAAATACAAAGAATTGTAACTTCATGTATAATTCAGGTAAAAAAAAAGGAATTGTGTATTTTTAAAAAAGTAAAAAAAATCAAGTGGTCGGTGGATAATTTCCCTATTTTTATTTAGCTATTATAAGAAATCAAAACAAAACTAGAAATAACGGATTAGGACCTACAAATATGAACTCCCAAAGATTTAATGACATTTGTGTTTCGTAAGTAGTTATTATTAATTAATTATTATTAATGTTTTATGGTTTATTATGTACAATCACTCAAGTAAATCACAAAATAATAAGAGAATCTGATGCCGTAATTTCTTTTTTTTTTTTTTTAAATTTTAAGTCCTGTTTAGTGGCAATTAATTTCTCCTTCCGGTTATATATTAATGAGATTCAATCCTAAGTAAAACCATTTAGCAAGTGCATTGTGTACGAATTTTGTGGATGAAATAATATCGTTAACATAAATGCTGTTATTTTAGCCATGGTAATTGAATTGTATGAAGAAAGTTAGTGGTATGGATTTTCTCTGAAGGCATATTTTCCAAGAGAATAATTCAGTTACAGGTTGCTTGGCAAATATAAGAGTTGCTTGCTCATCATATATCCGAAGGGATATTCCACTTGCCCCTACTCCAAAAATTTTTACAGGAAGATTATTTGGGATTACCTGATTTTTATTTTACTTTGCCGTTTCGTAATTTAACATTATTCTTTGCCTCCTTTTTTCTTTCTTTCTTTCTTCTTTTTTTTTTTAAAAATAAAATTCGCATTATTCATAAAAAAAAAACAAAAAAAAGACCATTAACATATATATATACTTGTAAAATTTGAAAATTGCAATCGGACTATAAAACTATTTTTTATTTTATTTTATGATAACTTTAGTAAACTTGAGCATTCTAATTGTTTCTTTTGACTTTTTTCTTTCTTTCTTTCTTTCTTTTCCATGTAGTTAAACAAGTACATCAAAAGCTAAAGGATAAGCTTTACTAATAATATTATAGCTCTGCTTGAAACAATTACACATAACATACATAATCTATACGTAACTTAAAATTCCAATATATAGTTGAAGAAAAATAAATCTTAATTAAGAGACACCAAAAGAATAGGGTTTTAAATTTAACAAGCAATCCATATACAGCTTTCCAATTTTTTTTTGTTTTAAATTTTTGTACTAAATCCATCATTATCGAATTATCGAAGTCATAAACAGATAAAAAAGACAGCCATTTATTAGGAAGAAAAATTAAATTAAAAATTACTTAAACAGGTATTGATGGGCTGGGTTGATGTGAAATTATATTGTCTCATCCAAGTGGCTTCCCTCGAAGATTAAACATAGAAATATTTATACATACGGTGCAAATACAAATGGTTAGCCAGTCGACATCAGTCCCAGGATTGGAAATATTTGGTCCCCACGCAACAGATATGAATATTTGACTTTGTGAATTGTGTTGTGCTGGCTAGCTTGGCTTGGCTATATACGTTGATAAAATAAAATTAGAAATTAATACAGAAGAATGAATGTTGTAATAAGCAAAAATTAATAATATTCAATAAGAGCCGCTCCTGTTATGGAAGCTTAATCTTATTATAATATATGAAAACTCTTTGAAGTTTCAGATATCAGTACTAATTTGGTCACGATTCTTGGATTATTGGATGATAGTCTTGGATGTAAAGCAATAAATTAAACAATTATTCTTTTGGACTTTCTACTAGGTTGCTACCTGTTTTACTGCCCACTTTGTACCCTCTTTTACCCTTTTTTAAAATAAAAATATTCTAAAAATATTTTGAGGAGGAAGCAAGTTGGATGCAAAGTTCAGCACGCAACAGACAATCTTCGGAGAAAGAGAGAGAAAATTAACAAGAAAAGAAGTTTTTATTTTATTTTATTTTATTTTATTTTTTGGTCATTGTCTTTCTGTAAAAAAATTTATGAAAAGCTATAAATTCCAAAACAAAAAAACAAAAAAGAAAAAGAAAAGCGAAAATGCATCCCCATTATAGATAAATTTATGTTATATATTCTTGGAAAAAGGTTGAAAAAAGGAACATTTAGGCCCGAGGCGCATTTCTACTGATACTAGCCCCTCCTTTTCGTCTGAGCCCTAGACTTTAAGCCTCGGGCCTTCCGCCCGTCAGTCAAAGGCGAAATGAGGAATCTTTTGAGCGAGTGTAAACTGAACGAGTATGCTTTTGACACCCCCTCAAAATATAAAATCCATTTTTGATTGAAATTACTTAAATAATTTAACAAGAATTAAATCATTTTTTTTTATTTTGAATTGAAATTAAATTAAATACTAAAATAAATTATTCTTTTAATAAACTTTTTACATCATCTCATATCATAATTTATATTTATATTTTAAATTTGAATTGAAAAATAAATTTGTTTAAGAAAATTATAATAGTTTAGAATTATGAAAATATATAACTTATAGAATAAGAAGAAAAAATTTAAAAATAAATTTAATACTTTAAAATTTTTATAAATTTTAAAAAATATTTTTTGGGTAAAATTATAGAAAGATGGTTAATTTTAATATATGAATTTGTATTTTATCAATTAGACCGAGAATATTTTAAAAAATAACATTCGAAAGGAGTGTTGTATATAAGGAATTTTAGAGAGATGTAAAAAGTTCTACTCAAAATGAATATGATATATCAGTCCATTTAAGGAACAATTGAATTAAACTGAGCTAGAACAATTCTGTCTTAAATGAATATGTGTTCTTTTCTGTGTACAAAATGAATGAGAAATATGAAACAAATGGGAGGCCATGAAAGTGTCGATTAATTATTTTCAACTAATACAGTAACTCCGTTGGGATATGACTGCTGTTTCTATCAGTGTTCATTAACATAATAGCCATTAATTTCAGTTATCCGCTGCAACAAAGCTGGAAAAAGTAAAAAAAAGAAAAAGCAAAAAATGAAATAAATTTAAAATCAATCAAATCGACTGCCCTATTATTTTGACACCAAAAAAGAAAAACGAAAAGTCGAAAAGAAGTTGCTTCTCCTCCTCACTTCAGCTGTATTAAAACCTGGAATATTTTTAAATTCGCATTACTAACTTTGCAGGTTGCCTTGCTCATAAGGGCATAGCCGAGTTGATTGGCAGTGCAATCTGTCACTCCTCATTTGTGTGGATTCGGATTCAAACCTTAGGGTGAAGAGGAGAGAAGAGTAAAAATTGATTTGGTCTTACCCACACTCCTTTCCTTTGTTTTTTTTTTTTAAAAAAACTTTGCAGGTTTCATTGCAAATTGGATTGTTAATTTGCCGCAATCAAATAATCAATTAATATGCCAACTACTCTCATTAATATCCAATCTTTGATCACGTATTCCTATTTAACTGGCCTCGTGAGGTTTTGAACAAGTTCCGTTATACAACGATCATTCTCACCGCCGTAGTTAGGATCGTAATGCAAGTTCAGAAATGAACACTTTTAATTTGCAATCTTCGATTTATCGAAGACGCTGTGTTTATTGTGTTCGATTTTCATGTGGAAATTTTATTTCAATTTCTTGAGCTGTTTAATTTTGACTTCTCATCCCAATCTGTGTTTTATGTGAGAGGAACTGTTAAAACTTATGTTTAATATAGAGTTTTCGATAATACAAGGTCCACCAATTCGTTTACTAATGAGTTGACAGGGAGTTTTAGTATGCTAGCTAGGGAGATTCTTTCACATAAAGAATCTTGAGACAAGAGTATAAATTCTGAGCAGCTATAAAGTTTAGAAATTAGCTTTTGATCATTAGTTAAGCACTTGTACGGTAATAAAAGTCAAATTATCCATAAGTGGGTCACACACATTACGTAAATTATAAAACATACGCAACCCGCAACTCATGAACAAGCTTTTAATTGCAATGCCCCCTTGAATAAAAAAATAGTTTAGTTCTTGGACTTTTTCTTAAAGAGAAAAGGTAGAGGAGTGGGTCAGACTGAATTAATTTGTAATCTTCTACCTCCTTAGGATTCAAACTTGGGTGGCCAGTTAAGTAAACTGTTTGAAAATTGCTCAACTGAAACCTAGATGGCAATTTTAGTTCTTAGATTTCTTATTCATGGATTCCGCGTTCCCATTGCTTCTCGATTAGTTCTTCAATCAAGTCTTTAATGAAATTTTTTCTACATTCAATTCTCTCCTTGGGCTGGGTTCTACAGATTCAGCTTTTAGGTTTAGATTAAAACCAGGCATTTTATATATCTTCATTAAGCTCTGGTACTTGCAACTGGACGGGGATACAAAATTTATTCAATAGCAACTGTTAGTGGACACCAAAAATTATTTATTTTAAAATGAGAAAATAAAATGATCAATTTTAATAGCAGCTCAAATCTAGGAACTTGACATGTTGGTATTTACAGAAAAAAATGAAGGGGCTCGGCTACTAGCTCGTTTTCTGTCTGTTTGATAAGAGTCATTAATAATGTGTCTGAAAATGGAGGATTTTTATTTAAAATGCAATAAATTCTTCATCTACCAAGCACATGCGTTCATGCATGCATGGATAAGCAAAAAGAACCTACTTTGGATTCAAAATCCTATAAATTATTTGAATGTTTAGGTAACGCTTCTATAATTCCATTTATCAGTTTTAGGTCCTTATTTACGGCTGCCACGGTTTTGGTTTTTAAAACAAATAAGATAGCAAATAGGAATCAAGTTTCTGAGTCAATTATTAATCAGAGCCCAGCTAGTTTAGCACAACGACCTTACGCAAATACATAAACAAACAACTGTGCTTTCAAATAAATGTTGAGTACAAAGATGACACTCGTACGAAGACATGCAATAAGCAATTGCATGTGTCAGACTGGCCTTGCCGTATACAAACTATTTGCGAATTATTAGAGTCTTTTACTAGTTTACGTGAATCCAAGGGAAAAAAAGAAGAAGAAGAAGAAGAAGTAGAGAGGGGCCATTAACCTATCATCGCAGGAGCATTTATGATATTACCAATCAGTGCAGTTAGTGGTTGTGACAATTTAATGCAAATAAAATGGCTTATTAAAACCATTGTGGCCTTGATGTTCTCATCAACGGGAGGTCACTCTTTTGATGTACAAGCAAAAAATGGTTCGTGGCAATAGAAGAGTTACCTTGTTATCTTTGTTTTGCTTTCATATTCTT
Source organism: Luvunga scandens (assembly GCA_030449905.1). Taxonomy (NCBI): domain Eukaryota; kingdom Viridiplantae; phylum Streptophyta; class Magnoliopsida; order Sapindales; family Rutaceae; genus Luvunga; species Luvunga scandens. The sequence goes on from JASUUG010000478.1 coordinate 6,093,598, forward strand.
GTAGCGAGTGTGGTTGCCAGGGATGTAGGTAATGAGAATGACGAGAAAATATTCGCAGGTGTTGGGAAGGGAGGTGGATTTGGTGGAGGCGGGGGCGGAGGTGGCGGTGGAGGTGTTGGTGGAGGAGGTGGTTTTGGAAATGGATTTGGTGGTGGTGTAGGAGCTGGCGGTGGGTTTGGAGGTGGTGGCGGTGGTGGATTAGGAGGTGGGCATGGTGTTGGTGGGGGTGCTGGAGGTGGTTTTGGCAAGGGTGGTGGTGTTGGTGGGGGCATTGGTAAAGGTGGTGGGCTTGGGGGCGGCATTGGCAAAGGTGGTGGGCTTGGCGGCGGCATTGGCAAAGGCGGAGGACTTGGTGGCGGCATTGGCAAAGGTGGAGGACTTGGTAAAGGTGGTGGGCTTGGCGGCGGAATTGGCAAAGGTGGTGGATTTGGTGGAGGAATAGGTAAGGGAGGAGGTATTGGCAATGGTGGCGGGCTAGGTGGTGGGATTGGAAAAGGCGGTGGACTTGGAGGCGGTATTGGCAAAGGTGGTGGGCTTGGCGGCGGGATTGGGAAAGGTGGTGGACTTGGTGGAGGAATTGGCAAAGGAGGCGGTATTGGTGGAGGCATTGGCAAAGGCGGCGGACTTGGTGGTGGTATCGGCAAGGGAAGTGGGATTGGAAAAGGTGGTGGATTAGGAGGTGGTGCTGGCGGTGGAGGAGGCGTCGGTGGTGGTGGCGGCTTTGGAAAAGGTGGTGGAGTAGGAGGAGGCATTGGTGGTGGTTCTGGAGGAGGGTTTGGTGGTGGCTTTGGAGGTGGAGGTGGAGGAGGAGGTGGTGGGGGTGGCGGTGGATTCGGTGGCGGCGGAGGTGGTGGTATTGGACACCACTGAGCTTCACGTACCTTGCATGCATGCATACGATCACAATGTGCATGGTAATAAATAAAAAAAAAAATACGAGTCTACTTGTTAAGCCATATTAATGTTTTGGATTCTTATTTACTAGTTCATGAACGATTTCGACTTTATTAAAGATTTCATGTTAGTAGTGATGTCTTACAATACGTACGCTATTTCTTTTTAATTTATTGCAATAAAAAGTCCTGTTTCTTGCAAGCAGAATCTTGGTCATATTTTCCACCTGAATGCTAAATGCTAAGTAATATATATATATATATAGATATATATATAATTATCTGTTTACAAGCATGTATATAAAAAAAAAAGTAAATGTTATTTTTCGGACAACTGTCCTCCTTCACTCACTATTCTCTTATTGAGAAAAAAGCTGTGAGGACAAGTATCCATTTTCCATTTTACTTTTTCAACCACTATAGCCCTACAAAGACTTTTGAAGACATAAAGCAGTTAAAGTAAAAGATGCCTTCTTCACTTGCGGATTTCACGGAATTACTTGGGATCTACCCACGTGAAGATTGCATTATTTCTTTTCTTTTGTAAAAAGTGTTGGGTGCATAGTTCCTATTCACTCTCATTCAAGGCAGGTCCTCTTCCTCTCTCTCTCGAGTTCTCTCTTCTCCTTCTCTGGTTGAAAATCAATCAAGACATCAAGGAAATTTTCCTGTCTTTTGATTTTTTAAACAATTCTCTTCAAAGCTTCCAGATTCATGCAATTTTTAATGTAAGCATTTGATTGTAATTAAATTTAAAGCAAGTTTGTACCAAAGCATGTATCTTTAAATTTTTGCAATTTACATTTTAAAGCATAGATCTAAGGTTGTATGGTTTTGCAGATTTGATTTTCTATATCAGATTTTGCCATAACATTGTTACCTTCCTCTAAGGTAAAGAGACCAGATCTCTGTCCTTACTTGTACCTTTTCTTCTCCCTCCATACAATCAGAATACTATTTCTGGGATCCAGATGAAGTATTATCTTTGAGCCCTCTTTAATGTATGTTTAATTTTGCAAAGCCTTGTGCTGCTTAGGTTTGTTGAAGAACTTAAGAATTCATAAAAAGGTATATCGGCTGGAATACTCAAGAGTGCGGGCTACTGGTCCAAAGAGTGTTTAAATATTTGTTCTAAAATAATTGAACAGGACACTTCCTCTTAGATAACAACGCCACGTACCAATTAAAATTGATTATTAATTTCTTTAATTCTAAAATTCTACTCAATTCACACGCGCCCTTCGATCTTATCCTACTATATATATATATATTGATAGGAATGCTAAATAATATTTAATTCATGGCAACAATAATTTTGAACTCTTTTTTTGGAAAGAAAATAACAGAAAATAATTGATATTATTTGGTGGGAACGTGAGATCTTGACAAATTTAGTTTCACTACAGTACCTATAGATTACTTGAAGGAAAAAGAAAAAAAAAACATATTGACCATAAAAATCAATGGTGATCACATGTACATGGGGAATCTGAATTCATATAAGTTCCTATAAACTAATTGTACAAAAAGTAATTCTAAAATAAATAACATTAATTATATACTAAAAATTTTTTGATTTCATGAATGACAAAATTCTCTATAAGTTTGGAGTTTTATGGGCTCCACCTTAAATAGAGTGAATTTTGAATAATTTTTAGAGAATGGGTTGGAGAATAAAGGAAAGATAATTATCAAATTATTAATGCTATAAGGTTTTATTTTGTACTCCCTACCCCACCCCCCTCTCAATCACATTATATATGAATATTTTTTTAAATTTTGTTCAATAATTTTTATTTTATCAATTACAATATTGATTAATAAATTTTATCTTTATTTTAACCTAATATAAATAGGTTATAACTAAGAGAAAATCCTATATTATAATTCTTACAATCCTAAAATAATTATTATGTTTACTTTACTTTCTTAAGGTGCTGCTCTCTTCAAGATACAGTTTCATCATTTTGGAGATTTTTTAAATAATTTAAATATTTCATAATATAGTAATGATTTTATTTAAGTTTTAATTTTTAATTTATTGAAACCATTTATTCATACTTGATCTAAAGTAAGCAAATAGGGAATGGGATGGGGATGAGGATGGGGGAGTCATTCCTCACATGGGGATTCCCATCCCCATACCATTTCTCATTTATTTATTTTATATTAGGTATTGATAAATGATTTCATTAAATTAAAATTTAGAGACTTAAATAAAATCATTACCATATTATAAAATATTCTCTATCCCTATCCTATTAAAATTATTGGGGGATGGTGTGGGGAGTGAAGGTGAAATTTTTAATGGGATGGAAAATGGGGTAGGCCTCCCCACCCCCCTTCCGTCCGTATTTGATTTACCACTACTATATCTTACAAGTGTGATATTAAAATAAAACCGATAGTTGTTATTTTTGCACAAAATATTGTGAAGAACCCACTATTGATTGCTAAAGAAATAATAAAAAAAAAAAGTGAATTAAACGTTTGGGTCACTATTGATGGGCTAAAAACTGGCCCATTATGTGAAATCTATGTTACTAGCTCCACGCGTCCACAGAGTCACAGACTTCCCGCGCTCCATAGCCGGCTATATAACAACTGGACCTTTAATTTACCTTAAATAATAGATTTTTAATATTTTAGGTGAAACAGAGGTAAAAAGGACAATTCGAAAATATAAAACAAAATAAAATAAAAAGAAAGGTTAAAAAAACATGCGCGCATACTTAAAATCAACTCCATGTTTCGGAAAACATGAATAATATTATTAAAAAAACGTTTTTAAACTCTTAAATATTTTTACTTTTGTAAAAGCTTTTACATGCAGCACAATTTATAATTTATAAACTGCAAACTTTTTAGGACATTAACAAAAAAAAATGACTTAAACAAGTTTTTGGTCTTGTTGTTTCTTTCAATAGTTGCACAAAGAGACGCTTTTGCATGATTGCATCATTAGCCAAACGCGTCTTAAAGTCGAGAGATAGCACTTTCCAATTGTAATGGGGCCGGCGGTTGACTAAAAATCGGATTAGCTGCAAAGTGGGCCCCGCACATGCTCGGATCATTTTTTTAATAATTAAATGAAATTAATTTTTAAGAAAAGGAAAAGTATAAAAGAAAAAACAAAAAAACAAAAATTATTTATGACGAAATCTTGTCGGTGTCCACACTTTTCGGACAAAACGCACCAGAGTTAGATTTCATAATTTAATGCGCATTCATTCGCTTACTGAACTTCAACAGTTTCATACTTCAAAAATTCTTTAAAATAAATAAATAAAATAATATGCAACATAACAAAATAAAAACAAAAACAAAAACCAACGCAAAGTCTACAAGAAAGGGGGAAAGAAAAAGTCGATGATGATGATGGGGCTTTGGATTCTTGCTTATGAGGAGAGAAAATCAAGAGATTTTTGCTAAGTAAAATAAAGTTAGAAAAATGGACACTTCAGTGAATGTGTTGTGGGCTCAGTCAATGCTTTTTTACCATGAAAAGGTACTTTTTTTTCCCTTTTTTTGTTTTTCTTAGAGCAAATTTTTGATCTTGTTGTGTCATTAGTCTTTTTCTTTATAATGCTTGTAATGAGTTCATTTTACTGTCACCCTTTTGGCCTCCAATGATTGTGTTTTTGCTGTTTTCTGGTGTGAAATTCACTGAATTTATCTGGGTATTGCTGTTCTTTTTGCCTCTTGAGGTTTTTGTTTATCTTTTGTCTTCTCTTTCTCTGAGTGAACTATTCTGGTGCGTAAGTTTTGTGTTTCACTGATTCTGAACTTTCTGCAGGTGGGATTTTTACTTTGATTTTTTTTTGGTTCTTGAAGTCTTATTGACAAAGATTGCATTTTTCAATTTTTGTTCTTCACTGCTTAAGCCATTTATATTACGCTTGTAGATTGATTCTAAAGTTTGTTATGTTTTGTCGTTGATGCTACTTTTGGAGAATTTCAAGTGTGACACTACATAATGAGAATTAAGAGTTGGATCAGTAAGAGATTTGGCTTCCGACCAAAGATTAGGAAGATGATAAAATGCATTTGTTCTGGAGAGCAATTAAGAGTAGATGAGTTAATTTCTTCATCTGAGTCCCTGGCAACTCGAGACTATTCTGCAAGTGGATTTTCGTCTCGAGCTGGGGAGATGGACGCAAAAGTTGACAATAGTAACATTGAAGAGGCAGAGTCGTCACTTCGTGAGAGTGGCTATCTGAACTATGAGGTTGGTTGCATCTAAGCATTTGCCTATGTTGTTTAATTGAGATTCTTTTTGACCAGTAAATAATAGTTAGATGACGAATTAGAACTTATGCATGACATCCTGATACCAGACATGGTGCCTGGCATCCTTCTATGGTATGGACGTTTTTTGAATGAATGCTTCTATATTGGTGACAGTGACCGCTATGTTCTTTTGCTTTATAGTGGCTACAATTCAACAGGTAGTGAAAATAAGTGTTGTATGATGAAGTCACCTTTTTGCTTAATGTGTTACAACGGTTTTGCTGTAATTTTGCTTTAAAATGGTAGTAGCAAATACAATGGAAGTGCTTGATGGATTTTTTTGTTTTCAGAAAATTTTATTTTCTTTTCCAATGTCACATTGTCCATAGTATTGAAGTCATATGTAACAGTGCATCTATGAAAATTTGAAAATGACCTCATTTCTTTCTTATTTGGGTGGTTGGCGTGATGTTCAATGTTTCACCATGGCCTTCGATTCGCTTAAATTTAGTGTGGTATTTTCACAATATGTCATGAAACTAAGCAATCATCTTAATTTTAGGAAGCTAGAGCTTTACTAGGAAGGCTTGAATTTCAAAAAGGAAACATAGAAGCTGCACTTCATGTATTTGAAGGGATAGATGTAGCAGCTGTGACTTCCCGGATGAAAGTTTCCCTTTCTAGAAGATGTGATCAAAATCGGCGCCGTTCACAAAGTGATGCTGCACCACCCATGTCCATGCATGCTGTGAGTTTACTTCTTGAAGCAATTTTTCTCAAAACAAAGTCATTGCAGGGTCTTGGAAGGTTTGAAGGTACGTCATTCATCTGTTTTCTCCCTTCCTATCATAGTTTATCCTTCATTATTTTTTTAGATTTTTTTTATCTTTCATTCACCTTGTCATATATGTTTTCAAGTCAGGGGATAAGTTTGGTGAGAAACAGTTCTTTATGTATCAATAGAATTTTCATGCATGCAACAACAATGTTTTATTCTTTTACAATTTTATAATTAATGCGACGAGTCTGAATCTCCTTAATATTTTCCTTTACCAAGTTGGGTATTTACACACATTTTATAACCATCAAGAAGCAAGAATTAGATTTCAAGAATTCAGAGACAGACTTTCATTTGTTTTTCATCTGTCTCTCTTCAGTAAATGGAGACACCAGCAGTGGAATGAAATTTATAAGACTTTAGATGGAAAATATCACTTATAATACTGCATGCCTAACATTTCTTCATGGCCTGCTTTCTAGAGGCTTGTCAATCATGCAAAGTTATTTTGGACACTGTTGAACACGCGTTACCAGAAGGCCTACCTGGAAACCACTCTATAGACTGTAAATTACAAGAGACTCTAAACAAAGCTGTTGAATTGCTTCCGGAACTATATAAACTTGCTGGGGATCCAGACGAAACTATTTTGTCATATCGGCGGGCCCTCCTCTATTATTGGAATCTTGACATGGAAACCACGGCAAGGATAGAAAAGAAATTTGCAGTTTTTCTTTTATACAGCGGTACTGATGCAAGCCCTCCAAATCTACGTTTACAGATGGAGTTGTCTTTTGTGCCAAGAAACAATATTGAAGAGGCTGTTCTCTTGCTACTGATTTTAATGAAAAAAACTGTTCTGGGAAAAATTGAATGGGACCGATCGATTATTGATCACCTCTCATTTGCCCTGTCTGTTTCAGGGGAATTATGGACTTTGGCCCATCAGGTTGAAGAGTTGCTCCCAGGGGTCATGGAAAAAAAAGAAACATATTGCACTCTAGCTCTTTGTTACTTGGGAGAAGGCGAGCACATGGTTGCTTTGAATCTTTTGAGGAACTTGTTGGGTCCTAGAGAAAATTCAGACTGCAATCTGGAATTACTGCTGGCCTCAAAGATTTGTGCTGAGAACAAGGTATGCATTGAAGAAGGGATAACTTATGGTCGCAAAGCACTTTCCATGTTGCAGGGGAAGTGTAGGCAGATGGCTAGCATTGCAAGCTGCTTACTGGGAGTTTTACTGTCAGCTCAATCCAGATCTGTTGTTTCTGATTCTAAGAGGATTTTGAAACAGTCTGAGGCACTTGTAGCGCTGGAGACTGCTGAGAAAACGATGAGAGAAAGAGATCCATATATTATATACCATATTTGCCTGGAAAATGCTGAGCAGAGGAAGTTGGATGTTGCACTGTATTATGCAAAGCAGCTGCTGAATCTTGAGGCTCGGTCTAATGTTAAGGGATATCTCCTTTTGGCTAGAGTGTTGTCAGCTCAAAAACAGTTTGCTGATGCAGAGTCTGTAATTAATGATTCTTTAGAGCAGACTGGGAAGTGGGACCAAGGAGAACTTTTGCGAACTAAAGCTAAACTCCAGATAGCACAGGGCCGTCTAAAAAATGCCATAGAAACGTATGTAAATCTTCTCGCTGTTCTCCAATTTCGGAAAAAAAGCTTTAGTGCTGGGAAGAACCTCGTGAAGGTAGTGCATTTATGATCTGTTTTGGTTTTTATGATGGTATTTGATCATTGTATGGAATACATCATATCAGTATCTTTCATATTGCTGATTCCATCCAGCTGACAGCTCTTATATTTGGGACTTTTCCTTTCCTGAGTGGTTTAAAAGCATCCATAATTTATGAACTAAATGGAAATGTGCTTATAGTTTTGGAAATGATTTGTTAAATCATCTGTGAAATGCTGAGCCTTACTATTACTGTAAAGATGTTCGATTTATTCTTTTCACATGGCAAAATTTAGTTGTGTCAACAGCTTGCTGGTCCTCCATATTATAGCCTTGATAAAAATCAGGCTCTATGGATGAAAGTTTGAAACTAGTCATTGAGGCAGAATATATCATTGAGCGTACATTTGATTTTATTTAACTCAGTATCATCATCAAGTATATGCAATTAACACTGATATAGGGAGGTATTTGTTGTGTATTCCATTTCTTTACTGGTCACTTTGCACCATTTAACACAACATATAACACATCGTGAAAATTCAGTAGTTCATTTTAAGCAATGGACTCAACTAATTTTCAACAAATGGAGGGATATAAAAGTTATTTCCTTCATTATTTTCTACATTTACAAATATTTAGGGTGATATGAAAGTTTCTTATTCGGGAGGGTGGACTTTAAGGCTTAACTTGAATTCTACATGCCAGTTAGTTCTCATAAGCTTACAAGACAAACAATTGTTTGATTAATAACTTTGTTGATTCCTTTCCTCTCACAGAATAGGCAAAACCATGATAGAAGTTTGGAAATGGAAACATGGCATGATCTAGCTAATGTGTATACCAGCTTGTCTCAGTGGCGGGATGCTGAAGTCTGTCTTTCCAAATCGAAGGCTATCAATCCTTATTCTGCTTCAGGATGGCACTCCACAGGTATGGTAAATATGTTCCATTTACCAATTTTGCCTTTGGCATCCTTGATGGTTTTCTTTAATGTTTATCTGGAAGATTCCATTTTGATCGTACCAAAGATAGTTCCTAAAAGTTTATGCTTCTGTTATTTCTTACTCATCTTTTTAATGCTCGCGTATAAATAGAAATTTAAGCAAATTACTTAATTTATTCAAACTTGTTAGGTTTACTATACCAAGCAAAAGGCCTTCAGCAGGAAGCTTTGGTATCATTCAGGAAAGCATTAGATGCTGAACCAAACCATGTCCCAAGCTTAGTATCCATTGCCTGTGTCCTCAGACAGATTGGTGGTGAATCAATGGCGACAATAAGATGCTTTCTCACTGATGCACTTCGACTTGACAGAACAAACATCACAGCTTGGTACAATCTCGGGCTGCTCTACAAGGCTTATGCTGGTGCATCTGCACTGGAAGCTATCGAATGCTTTGAAGCAGCTGCTCTTCTTGAAGAATCTGCACCGGTTGAACGTTTTAGATGAATTACTGCATAGTTTGTCAATGTTTATGCGAATGTAAATTATTTATTGTCTTATTATCATTTTCGTGGATTTAGAATAATTTCATGTAACCTAGTAGCGCCTTTTTTTTTTCTTTTTTGTCCCCGGGGGTGGGGGGTTAAGGGTATGTTTGGCAAGGGTTTACAACTAAGTTTGATGGTAGACAAAATTGAATCGGTAAAGATTTTTAATTGTTGAGTCTCAATCTGAGTCTTAACTATTATGCGTTAATCTCTTGATAGATTCATAGGATGTCGAGCAAAACTAAAATTGAAAACAAAAAAAAAATATATTTTTATTTGCCATTTTCCATTGTTTCTGGTGATAGTCCGGTGAATAATTTATATAGTGAGCAATATTGGCATGTGATATTGTACTTAATTCTTAATTTTAACACTATTCTTAGGGAGATAATAAATTGCATCTTGTGTTTAGATTCTAAACATTGTCATTCAATGTTTACTCTGCAGTAAAACTGTTACTGTCATGGCATACCCAAAAAAAGTCCAAAAATTAAAGTTCAATCAATTTATTTAAATTACTCAGTCGGTGAATATGAATATTAAAATAGTATGAATATACAATTTAGAATATACATTTATTTGGTTAAAGATTCAGTGTTTAACTGAATTTTTGCTGATTAATGGTTGTTTGATAATTTAAGTGACACCTATAAAAATAAAAATAAATAAATCCTGATCATTGATTAGGTGTCTGACAACTACTCAACTCAATACTTTATTTTAATTTAATTTGGATAATTCTTTAAATATCGAATAATAAAAAATTATTATTAATATATTTAATTTCCTTCTAAATTAATTCAATCAGTCGAGTTCAAATTCAATTCTGCGTAACACTTACCAAAATAAACCTAGAAGTTAGGACATAATCTGAAATTAAGACAAGATCAAATATTCGGAATTAAAAGAATCGACGAGCTTTAATTCCTTCAGGGGAAAAAAAAAAACTCTTTACGCTTAATTAAAGAAAGAAATTAAGAGGTGCCTGAATCTTACACGTAAATCACTGCCTCTGTTCCCAATTTTAATTAATTTTACACCTTTCTCGCTCAAAAAAAAAAAAAAGAAATCTCTCTGTGCAGCATTTATATCTGATTTTAAATTCTTCTCGCTCTTCAACTTAGTGCTTTTGTACAATCACAGCTTTGTTAAGGTAAGTTCTAAAGCTTTTTATTTATTTAAATGAATTCTTATTCGTGTTCTTTTTTCTTTTTCAATTTATTTTCTCGTTATTTTTTTTAACAGTTGTTTACTATCTCATTGTCTCATTGATTATTGTGGTAAGTTTTTTTTTTTTTTTGGGTATTAATAGGTTCAAATTCTCCAAGCTTCGAAAACGGTCAGCTTTTAGTATCTACTGCATACATTATTGCCTTTTGGAAGTTCGTTTGTGAAAGTGCTTCTTAGAAACTTATTTTGATAGTTTAAGCGCTTTTTAGTTTTTACATAACAACAACGGGAGTTCAATTTTGTCTGTGCTATATGAGCATTGTGAGTAGTAACTTTTCGTGGAAATTTATTCCTGTGTGTTGTTTATGGAATTTAATTACGTTTTAGTATATTAGATTTTAGTTCTTATTCGTGTTTAATTCACTCTGGCAGAAGAGTTCAAAGTTCATATGAAACGGCTAGGCTCACGGCAGAGTTACCACGTGCAGTGATACTAAAAGACAAGGAGCGGCGGCATCTCTCATTGAGGCAGTGCAGAGAGTTGGTGAGCAGCTCATTGCTGCTAATCCCATTGGTAAGTGCTTCTTTTAAGTGCAATTTGCTTCTGTATTGCTTCTGTCGTGATACAATTCATGCAAACATTTGAAATAGGATGCCGAATGGTGAACATAAGTAATTAGAGCACCAGGACTTACAGTAACTTGTTGTGCAAGGAACTTGGTTTCACTTTAAAGAGTTAAGATTAGGGATTGGTCTTATGTTCAAGCTTTGAATTGAATATTCCATTGTTTGGGAAAGCACAGCACCTGTCAACCTAAGAATATATATTAGGGTACTAGGGAAATATTCGATTGTGCTTTTGTGAAGACTAAGAATCAGTTTGTACCATATATTTTAATGAAATATTGAATGGATGGGATTGCAGAGCTTGCAGTTGGGAATATTGTAAGGCTTGTCTTGCATATCATTAGAGAGGAAGATTTGTCACCATTGACAGATATTTTAGGAGGGTTGAAATTATCAACTGAAGTTGACGTTGAAGATTTCATGGAGAATGAAAATAATCAAAACTCATCTGCTACTAGTGGTGGATGCTTATTGAAGCCTTCCTTACTGCTTGCTGTTTTTGAACACTTACCTGGCTCAGCAACAGCCTGCCAGATTTTTTCTTCAGAGAATAGCTTTGCAAGAAAATGCAAATGTAAGCTATCATAGTTGTTTTTATCTTGATATACTACTATAACAGTTCTTTTTTCCTTTTTGCCCTTTTTGGTTTCAATATTGAAATGTTATCGTCTGCAGCAGCTGATAAAAGTACAAGGAAATTAAAGCCTGAGTTAATAGGGGCAGTTAATGAGCTTATTGAAGATATCAATACTTGCCATGAACAGGTTGTGGAACAGGCAATGGAGCTCATTCATCAGAAGTATTTTTCTACTAACACTCAGTACTTTATTCTGCTTATAAGGTTTACATACCATAATTATATACATTATCAAGTATAGAATCAGTCAAGACTGAATATTCTAGGAAACTAACTCATAGAGAGTAGCTTGTAGGTTGGATTACTACTAGACACATGCTTGCTGCACATGCAAACAGTTTTATTGGATTTTCTTTATATCAATGCAATCTTAATCAACTGCCACCCAATGTGAACTGGTTTGGTATTTTCATATGCATCTTACAGATATGACTCCAAAGCTTTGTTACTCGAGTAAAATTAATAGGTCAATTGTAAATTCTTAAATGATCCTATGAAAAATCTTAAAGGAAGCACATTAACTATTTCTTCTATAAGGATACTTTCCTTTGCCTTTCGTGCACGAATCCCTGTCGCCAAAATGTGTAGTAAGTCTAGATAATACTCTTCATTTCAGTAACTTTGACTAGTTTTTTCTGTTTTACAGTGCGGTGATATTAACTTTAGGTCATTCAAAATTTGTGGAGGAATTCTTGTGTGCTGCCAAGGAGAAAAAGAGATCTTTCCAAGTCTTTATTGCTGAGGGTGCTCCAAAGTATGTCATTGATGCTAACCGAAGTATCCCATTTTATAACCTGGGTAAAAGTTTTCTCCTTTTGTTTTTAATAATCCATTGCTTCTTTGTCATGGACTAGGTTTGAGGGGCATGTTCTTGCAAAGGTATTGGATAAAAAAGGTTTAAAAACTACTCTGATCACTGATTCAGCAGTTTTTTGCCATGATTTCCTGAGTGAAGATGGTAATTTCAAACTTCGGCAACTAAACTGTTCAATTATTTTATATAATGAATAACATTAGCTGCTTAAACTTGAAATTTGTTCTAAAGGTTATAGTCGGCGTTCATGCTGTGATGGCAAATGGTCGTGTCATTGCACCTGTGGGGTTGCACGTGCTTGCCCTTGCTGCAAAAAAAGCATGCTATTCCATTTGTTGCGGTTGTTAGTACACATGAGGTATGTTGGCTTAAAAAAATAATAACAATAAATAAATAAATAAAAACTATTTAACACTTCATTACAATATCAATTGCTCATGTCTTTGAGGATCCTTTGTTTGCAAAAGGTTTAGTGTGCTGTCTTATGGACATCAGCAAAGAAAATGTTCTCATGTTAGAAATATACCATGAGATCAGCAGTCTGGAGTATTCTTGTTCGAATATGCTTGCGTACAAGGCAATCATCTTCTTTATTTTTTCCCTTTAAATTGATGGTAATGAAGATCCATGTAATTTTTCATGTACGATATAGATATATAAGCATATTTTGTTTTTAAATTTTGTGGATGCTAATGAATCTGCCACATGTATGTTTATCTTTGTTAATGAGGAGCTGCTTCTGGTAGTTTTGTTCACTGTATCAGCACAATCCAGGGGTCTTACTAAATGAAATGAGGTGCCCTTCTGAACTGATGAATTTTGAAGAATTCTCAGACTGTATGGATTATGGAATTGGAAGCAGTTCTTCTTTACTTCATGTAGTCAATCCTGCATTTGATTATTTTCCTCAGGAGCTAATCAGTCTTTTTGTTACTGGTATGTAAGACTCTGTCATTTCTACAGATGCAAACTGGCTTTGAATGTAATTTTTTCAGGAATGGTAAAAGTACTATCATTTACCTGTTGCAAATTGTGCTACTTTGTCATCACTGACCATGATTAGCAGGTTTATCTATTAGGTGACTTAATGATAGTTTAGCTTTTTTCATATGGTAATTATTATGACTATTATTTCATACACTTACTCTTGAAATTGTGTTATAATTGGGGGACAATGTTCTGAAGTTCCTCTACTTTTCTGACAGAGGAGGATATAGCCCCTCATATATTTACTGACTAATTGCTGATTATTACTCTTCAGATGATCTGCCTCTGCAACAGAAGGCTGCTTCTTTTTTTTTTTTTTGAAAAGAACAGAAGCCTGCTTCTTAAAAGTGAGTTTTCTTACTCAACCATGATTTATCTTGGATTAATTTATTTATTATATGAATTGAAAATACCACATCATCTTTTTTGGTTTTTGCTGGCTTTGAACATGCCTTTGTAATTCTAACTTGGAATGGACATTTCATCCTATTTGACTTAGAACTTCAGCACTTTGAATTCTTTTTCTGTCGTACTTTCTCCTTGATTTAGTTCTGGGCTTTCTTCCTAATGATGAAATGAAAAGAAAAGAAATTTTAGTGTAAAATTAATTTAGGAGTCCAATGTGACCTGTAATAATTTTGTCTAGATTTCCTAGGAACAGTTGTTAAAACCTGCACTCTATACTTAATTAGAATATACCGAATTTTGTTGAAAAGTTGAATTCGAACAACTTTTCTGAAGGTCAGCATTGGTACTCTCCTCCTAGGCTTAACATGCATATCAATTCTCACAATCATCTGACATCAAACCATGGCATTAACATAATACTTGTACAAAGTACTCTTCGTTGCATTCTTGTCACATGAACAGCTTTGTAAGTGACGATAAAACAATGTTAAGGCAAAAAGGAACCAGGATGAATGATTAACAAGTTATATGTTACAAATGGTGGTGCTGCTTGACATTCATTTTTTTTCCCTCCATCTTTGTCTTCGCAGGTGCGGATAGTAGAAAACATCAAAACATTTTGTGCTTAAGCTAACAGGATCATGACCATAGCTTACCTTATGTCCTAGTTAACAGCAAAACTGCTTACTTTGAAGTTCTCCCTTTGCTGACCAAATACACAGTACTAATATTTGAAGAGGAATTAACCTTTGGCTTTAGAACTTTTTTTTTAATACCCAAATCAGAATTCATCAATTCTTTATCATGTATACGGATGAGCTTGTAGTATATCAATATGTACTTCAATTATTATTTTTTTTGCCTATATGTGCAGTTGAATGGTAAATAATACTCAACTTTCTGTAGTGTTAATTCAGTTGGCTTCTAGTTTTGATGATGTGAGCTACTGAAAGTTTCATTTCTCTGAATTGGGGCATTATACATCAATTAAATTCCTTAACGGAAATTTCACATTTTGAAACTCTGTTGTGGTGATTCTTTATCCATTTTTTTCTTAAAAGCATTTGACCAAATCTGAATCACATGAATTTTCTAATTTTATAAACTGTTTCACTTGCACATGACTGGTCCCTGAAAATTTTCTTCCGAAATGCTAATACTTTCAAAATAACTATGAAGACAACAAATATGAGCAAAAGTGTTGTTCTGTATTTCACAATTTGTCTTCTTCCGATAGAAGATCATACAACACATGCTGAATGCTCTCATAGAACCACAGATGCAAAGCCTCATGACGACATGCGAAAGTGAACTAACAAAAACCTTGAGGCTTCAATGATCAGTACTCTCGTTTAAATGGGAAGGATTCAACAGAATCAAGCAAAAAGAAGATACAGAGCAACATAAAATCAAATTTCAAGGAGAGAAACAGTAAGCATACAAGCTTTACCAACAACTATAGGTAAAAATAGTTAGACCATCTATATCATTCCTTGCGAAGATCTATTCCAGCCTTCTTAGCAACAGCATCCAATCCATTTTTCTCTATTGTCTTTAATGCCTTGGTTGACAAACGCAGCTTCACATAACGCTTGCCGGTCTCCCACCAAACCTTCTTATACTGTAGGTTAACAAACTGCCGCTTAGTTGTCTTGTGGTTAGAGAAGGAAACTTTGTTTGCCTTGTTTGATTTCTTTCCAGTGAAGGGGCACACTCTACCTGAAAAAATATATTAAATTACAAGTGAAAATAAGTAGATAATCATATTTCACCTAGTCTGATGAATTCAAGTAAAATGGATGTGAATGGCTATTGAGAGATCTAAATGAACACATGGTTATCTTATAAATATAACCATAAAACCTCCTAAAAAATTATTTTTACCCAAAGATGAAAACAAAAGCCCATTTCTAAATGACAAAAACAAAAGAATTCTTTTACACAAATCAAATTTTCAGCAAAAAAGTACAATGAAAGAACAGTGAAAGCAAATGTTAAGACACCCAGTAAACAAACATCATCACTCAGCATGTTAATATCAACCTTACATTACACTGCACCGGATAACCATCATATCTACAAGAGCTCATTCTGAGTTTCATGATAACCCCTTATCCTCTAATGTACCCATACGTGCACATTAGACAAGCCCAGTTTTTTTGGATCCAAAAATCCCTATTGGGTCCTAAACAGGGGGCTGTTGTTGGAATCGACAACCTTGAGTAATCAAGAAACTCGTGTGATACAATATCTCAGCTAGTGGGTTCTATAGGTTCCCTACATTGTTTGATTAGCAGCCACTGATAAATGACAACTTATCTCCCCTAACACGATCATCATTTCAAACAAACCCAAGTCCAAACACTTGGGTCAATTTCAACAGCTGTTTCATAAATATGTAAATTATAAAGTACTAACATGACAAAGTAAAATCTTCTAACACAAGGTTAATTCAATCCCCAGATTGCAAAATCTTTTTTTCTTTTAATTATTATTTCTTCATTCATATTTTGTACACATTCTAAGGACCATCCCATTGTTGCACACACAAGAAAAAACCAATAAATTAAAAAGCATAATTGTTGTACAGTAAAATGAGAAAAAGAACAAGAGAATCACGCGCAACAATAGGTTGAAGAGCGGGGGCGACAGGAGGAAAGGAAATGGGTGTGGCCACGTCAGGTAGGTTGTACGAAATCTTGATGCCACTTAGTTGTGAAGTAACGAAACCCAGTTCTTCCGAGGAGGAGACTGCATTAAACTTGGAATTAGGAGACAGACGTGGGCGGCGAAAGGATAGATTGGAGGTGTTTCCCAGCAACAATCCTCCCGGTGTTGCCGTTGCTGCCATTCTGTTCGATTCCCTGTGTATTGTGTTACCTGTTTTCTTTATGGATAGACAGAGACTTCAGTCACTTCACTGCCTCTTGTTTGTGTTTTTTGTACCAATAGCTATAACGGAAGTTGGGCTTTTTCATTTTTTGTCAGAGGGACTATTGGCACCCGTGATATTTTCTCTTCAACCCCCCCTTTGTTTTGACAAAACATATTTCATTTCCCAAAATATCCTTTTCTAAAATTTTCAGCTTCCTTTTGATTCGAACGGGGAAAAAAATTCAGTTTCTTCCAAAAAAGTCCAATTATAAATATTTTTTTAAAACTTTTGAATGATTAAATCATATATATTTAACTCCCAAAAAAAAAAAAATCAAATACACACACATGTATGTATATGAATTGAGTAGAATTTAAAAGGGGTTCCAATAGTTAGTATGTAATTTTTTTAAATAAAAAAAGTTTAGAGTGCAAAGTATTTGTTAGAGAGAGAGAAATAGGTGGATTTAATTAGATCTATATTGGCCTTTCATGCAATTGTAATAGAAACAGAGTTCTATAAGGATTAGCCAATATTTTGATTCTCTTTGTCAACTCCAATAAGTAGATAAGGGCCAGTAAGAATGACAATAATACCCATAAATTCGTCTGAATCCGGCCGTTGCAAATAATTTTATAAATTATGAGTGGATATAGTATCACAAATCAAAATCTGCACTTGATTACGGGTGGAGTGATATTTGTTAAATATTTGGTATTCGCCAAACCTGCACTCTTTTTAACAAATATTTTTAAAATTTTAATTAGAAAATATTTAAACCCAAAAATATATAAAGTGTGCAAACATGCGTGCAGCTGCAGCGTGTAAGCTGTAAAGTTCATCAACTTTTTTAGCTGATCTCTCTTCTAAAGTAAACTAAAGGAAACCAATCTATCATCTGCTTTCACCCGTGACCGTGAGTCGCACACCTGCCTTGCTGCCCAACTCCCTTCTCAATGCAAACAGCCAGCGCCAAGCTCCCTTCTCTGTCGATAATTGTGCCGTGCCGTTACAGCTGCCACAGGGGCCGTTGATTTTGCAGCTATTGTTGTTGTTGCTACTTCCACCATTGATTCTATAGCCACTGCTGCTGCCTTCGCCATTGTTACTTTTGGATATTAGTTTTTTTTTTAATTAATTAAAAGTATTTTTGAGTTTTGATGAACTCGTGTATTTCATATTTAAAGTTGAGTAATTGTTGGATTGATGTTGAAATTTTAATTTTTTATTTACATTGATTAAATTTAAAATTAAGTATTTTATTTGTAATTTTACTATTTTAGGTTATTGTTATAAATTTATCTATTAAATATTTATAATTTTAAATGTGGAAACGCACAAAAAATTCCCCCACAACCATTATGAATTTGGTAATAATCAAAATGTGTAGCATGTTGCAGGTGAGTTTGGTAATTTAAATTTTGTGTGGTTGTAGGCTTGGTGTTGACAAACTCATAGCAGGTGGTGCCCATTGCCATCTTTAAACCCATTTCAATTTCTTGATAAATAAAACATCTTTTCTTAATACACTAATACGTATGTTACAATCAGAAAAGTTTATTAAGACTATCATTGATCAAGTTCCAAATTGGTATTAAGGTTGGAATACAGTACTAAATATAGTTATTGTGGCTTAAAAATTAAGTTAATTTGATTTACTATAATGAAAAATATATATTTATTTTTATCAAAATTATTATTTAAAAATCATATTTACTACATACTATTAATATTTATTTTATTATTATAATTTTTTAAATTACACTACCTTAATACCAAACATGACATAAGTTTATTATGTTGCAATCCAAATTTTTACCTTTAAGGATATTTGAGGCATAATACGGAAACGAGTTCTCAAGCCCAAGCTATCAATTCCTTTTTTCTTTTTTTTTTTCCCGATAGACCCCTGGTCTCAATTTTGATAATAAATTATTAAAATTATATATATTTTTAAAATATAAGATTTAAATAGGTGGTCTGATTATATTCAGATTATAAATTTGATAAGGTTTATTTCGCTAATAATTGTATTAAAAGTGATTAGTTTGAGAGGGTGAGTTTGGATGATCAAATTCTTCCCCAATCACCCCCCCTTTCTTTTCTCTAAACAAATCTGAAGGAATGGTTTTTAACTAACCAGATGCCTAATCTACAGTGTAAGAACTATTAAACTAGCTGGCATTGAGAAATGAAATCTGACCAAGATTAGTTAATACATCTTTTTAATTGTATCAAAGTACAAACGAATTAAGATCATCATATTCATCAAATTGGCTTCGCAGTTCACATAGAAAATACATGGAATGTCCAGTGAACTGCTTACCATATAAAACTAAATTTGCATTAACCTGTCTCACCAGCAGTTTCACAGAGCTCCCTTACCCATTTCCTCATAAAAGGATCCCCAAAGCAAAATAAGTCAGATAACTGAACCCCATCTTCCTTTAGAACAATATTTCAAACCCAAGCTAATCAAGTGGGAGTCGCTTGTGCTTTAAAAGGTCATCTGGGAAAGAGTCAAAATTAGGCAGAATTTCAACAATTCACTACAGAGGCATCCACAAGACTCATATGAGGTTATGCCAATCAATCCTAGCTCCAGTTTCGATAAATCAAATTGGTTCATTTTAAGAACCTTGCCCGGTAAAGATCAAGAGGAACATATTCCACTGTCACCATCCCATCATCAAATAACCGTCTGTGCAAACTATGTGCTGCCATGCAAGAGGCTTCTGCTCTCCTGTACTCCACAAAGACACAGCCTGGTTCAAAAATGTGTCCCTGATTAGGATCCTGGTTCTCATTGTCACCATTCTCAACAGCATTGGATTGCATTCCAATCTCACTAGACACTCCTGTAAAAGCTTCTGCTGAATTTCCATTGATTTCCTCAAGATTCAAATCTTCTTCAACTGATGATTTGTTTTCCTCACCCATGTGCTCCAATTGAATGTTACAAGTAACTTTGTCATCATGAGAGCATGGATCATCCTTCAAGGCGTTCACCTGTACGGGGACTTCTTGAGAAACTGTTTCTGGTGTACTATCACGGGCTTGGTCTTCAACAGCCATGTCAGTGTCAAGCTCACATAGTTGACTTGGCTCATCCCCCATTGTGCCACTTGCAGGCATGTTGTCTTTAACATTTTTGCCTTCTCCTGCTTCCATAACTTCTTTGGAGATGTTAAGAATTCCTAATTCATTATTTTCTATTGACTTGTGATCAGTGACTTCTTCTAACCTCTCCTGTTTTTCATTTGTTTCGTCATTAGTCCAGTTTTGCCCAACTCCAGCAGATGCTGTATTCTCATTCCCTTCACATGCTTGAATGGTAGTGATATGACTGTCTCCATACTTGACAACATTAACAGATTTAACAGTGCCAAACCTGCAGAATGGGTAGCAAATTTAACTTCTATATCAAACAAAGGGTTTATAAAGTCATGGAGGAAAGTTTCTTTCACAGACCTCGCACACTCTAAACGTACATCTTCTAAAACTTCCTCCACCTCCAGTTCAGACAAAGATGAAAGGCCTTCTGGATTAAACTAATTAACATAGAAAAAGGATAGCACATATATGCCAACAAGAAATTGTTAATCAAATTGACCAGTTTAAAAAAAAAAAAATTCTATGCCAAACAAACAAACAGAAGATAACAACCAAAATAATCACATATATATCCAATAACATACCACATTTTTAAGCTTTAGGACTTCAGTTGGCTTCTTGAGAAGTGGAAGAGCATGCTTGGGGATCCCATAGAATGGTGGGTTTCCACTATTGTCCTAACATGGTTTTGTTTCAAAACATGTGACGTGATGAAAATGTTTCATGGCAGTTAACACTCAAAATTTACAAGAAAGAATTTTAATGAAGTACCATAATTGATCTGTCTAGAACAGCTTGAACTGCAGTTAGTACTTGCCCTCCCACCTTCAGGCCATTCAGACCCGCAATAGCTTTGGGTGTAACTGACTGGTCTACATACTGAGTTACACAGCATCAAGTTGCCAAATGCAAACATTGAATTATGTTGAACAATAACAAAAAATATACATATATAAAGAAGAAAATATGATGCATACAATTTCACATGGTACATTGAATGGCACACAAGGGATAGGCCTGTCAATTCAAGATTGTACATGAAAGCAACAAACAAGATGCAGACTCAACTGTAAAGAAATAAGTCAGGTTTCTGCTCAAATTATATTCCATTTCATTTTCATAATACCAAGCTTTGATTTTTCACAAAATTAAATACATTAACATCACTAAAAAGGTATTTGCCTCTCAATTAAATTAATAAAAATAAATGCCTTTAACCATTGGAAATTTTTTCACTAATGCTACTCAATTTATGATTAAAATATTTTTGATATAAAATGAAGGTGTACAAATTATCTAATAATGTGCTTGGAGTTTATAAAACAAGTTTTCACTTGCTTGTTGAATGGAACGAAATATAAAATGAAGATGCACAAACACATTTGCAAAAACATCACAATGGTTTACCATCCAAAACAAAAAGAACCACCCAATTGAAAAAAAAAAAAGAAAATGCAAGATTTTACTCATCAGAAAACAATCTCTGAGAAAATGGAACACTGAAGCAAAAAATGCTTTATTACCTCTATGAAAGCACATGGTTCCTCATGATCCTTGTTAACCTCAAAGTGGTATGCTTTCAGTGGTCCAAAGGCACATACAATTTCCATAACCTGGACAAGTAGCATAGGAGCTCTAATTACAGCAAGTTATTGATAAGTAGCACATGTAGAAGGAAAGGAGGCAGAAAAGGAGAGAGCAAGAGGTTTGAAGAGAAATGAGGGCTGAGAGAAGGGTGTGGGGAATATAAGGATCCAAGATGGCACTTGAAGGCGGTATTGCCTAGAAAGAAAATTAAATTTCGAAATCATATTACCATTTTAGATGATAAAGTCCTCGAAATTCCACCAACAAAGATCTGCACCAACAATTCATATGTAACAAAAGGATCAATAAATAAATTCCAAATATAAGTTAGAGCAGGTATCATGTCAAGCGTATTTAACAAACAGTACAGACTCCTATGAACGATGAAGCTGTTAGCTCCCAGAACCATTTCACTGGATCCATTATCTTTCTAGAAATGAGGGGGCAAAACAATGTAATTAATAGGTTTTATTCAATCGGAAACTAATTGAAACAAATTCATAGTGAAATATGCAAACATAGAACTCACAACAGTAACAACCCCCAACATCATAAAGACAAAAATGAAGAGTAAAAGTACAGTACAGTAAAATGAATCTTAGCTTATCCTTGATGCCGAAAGAAGATAAGAAGATACAATCTTACCAACAAAGACAGACAATCTAAGCACAATTCAAGAAAAGTAGATAAACCAAATAAGTGATAAGATGAAATTTAGGAATTTCAACCATATAAATACAGTAGATATGGCCACCGACATTGCAGAGAGGTTTAAAATAAAGATGGTTTCACTATTGTTGTTCACAGCATACCTTGTGAGGTGAATCCTTCACAATACCACTTACTGAATCAACTGAAGCCACTGATTTCTCTGCTTCACCACTCTGCATGAAAAGAGCAACTGTCTGAAAACCTGCTACATGGATAGTAACCACAATATACCTCAGAAACTGCAGAGCAGCATCAGAATGAAATGCTTTTATTATAAGAAAACTCAAAAATAAAAACAGAGTTTAAGACCATGAGGATCTAAATGAAGATAGAAAGAAAACGGGACGAGTTAGCATCAGTATGTATATACTACACTGAGGTTCAGAAACATCGAACATGTAATCTGTTCATCTGACAGTACAGATTCCACAAGTAGTAAAGCCATATTGTTCAACAATAACAAGGCCACAGATAATTTTGAACTTGTGTGGTAGCTAATATCTTAGCTATGTACTCTGAACCCTTACCCTTATTACAAACAAATAGTTAATGCTCTTCCTACTTATATTTGTGTGTCCACCATATGCAGAAAACCCAAAATGTCATTAAGATCATCAGAAAATACATACTTTCACTAGAATAAATCAACAATCAACTATCAAAAATAAAAAATAAAAAAAAATTTCAAACAATCACTTTCTGGGTCACTCCCAAGTTCTGCAAGAATTCATCAAATTATACACTACAAGCATTTTTCATTGCAAAGCATTGTCAAATGTTAGAACAAAAATGCACGAATAGCTGCCATCAAATGAAGATTGATATCGTATCTAACACCTCTATCTCAATAACCATCAAATTAAGTTATTATAAAAGCATTGTCTGACCGAAGCTGACTACACAAGTACCGGTTTTAGAAAGTGATTCATGCATACACCATATTTCCCTTTCAAGAATTTTCCAAAACCTAGTAACTCCTTGTTATAGAACTTCTCAAATAGACTTAGCATGCATGTAACTCTTGTTATATTATTCCCAAAAACTGAAATTCAGCACCACTGAGTAAATGAGTTTGTTTTCAAGTAGATTAATAGATTGACCTGACGGTAAGGGTGAGTAAATACTCCTCCAATAGAAGGGACTAGAACAAGAGGAATGCCAAAAATATCTAATAATAATACTGTTACAAAATACAAGAAAAAAGCATCCCAATATAGTGTTAAATGCCAGAAACATACACTACCCAGCCCAACGACTAGGGTAAGTGTTTTTTCATTTCATGTTCTGGAAGGTTCTGTGCATCTATCTTAAGCCCATTTATGAAAAGCAACTATTTTGAATTTGGTTTGTAAAATTATTATTCTCAACAATAATATAAACAAAAGCAAACTACCTCCAGATCCTAGTAATCCCTTCAATTACTATTTTCCCCTTTATCTTTGTATTTGTTTGTATAAGGTAAGAAATTTACATAAATGCTACCAAGGAGCAGAACTCCAGTACGCTGGAATCCTTTAATTTGTTCTGCCTCACGAAAAGAATTCTACCCACTCACAGAGAGGGCACCCTAAGAAAATAAGAAAAAGAGTTAAGCGAGGATGTATATTTCAAATAAAAGTGAGGGCAAGGACAAGCTAGTAATCAAAATAAACCATCAGGTGCAAAATGGTCATTGGAACATTAGTTCATCAACAATTGGACAGTCAAATCAACATTGCTGACAAAATTAAGACTACAGCTAAGTGATGCCAGAAATCCTAAAACAACATCTGAGAGCAATTCAAAAGCTGAACATCAAATAAAGCAGATACTATACCATATTAGTTAAAAAGTTACTGCTTAATGCCTACATCAATGACCCAATACCGATGATACAAAATAAGGTTGAAGTGCATCAAAACTTGTCACTACACCTGGGAATCTTCTTAGTTAGTAGAGAGCTCCATCATCATCCTGAACGTGAATTACGACACACCCAACAAAGACACCCTATTTAAGAGATTCCAACATCCCAGTCAGAAAACATCACATGTAACATGACAAACAGATCATTCTAAGTGCAGTAAAGAGCTTGTTAAGCTTTATACCCAACTGAAAAAAAAAAAGAAGCGTTAAATTAGATGTTTGCGCTAGACTGACTTCCTCAGTAAAACAAAACCATAGGCAAAAAAACACACAGTTTCAGTCAGAGTTACCTGTGCTTCCCCTATATATGTGGATTCATAAGCAAAACCATTTTCAAAATTTCAAAGAAAGCTGGGTTAACCCCCCCCCCCCCCCCCCCCCCCCCCCCCACCCCAAAAAAAAACACAAAAAGAGAAAGAGAGAGAGAGCAGGGTAGAGATTTGGGAGCCCAGGATTGACTTACATTACACAAGCAACAAAGGAGTTCTAAAACAAAGTGAAGATAGAAACCTTAAATCTCTATAAACAAAGTAAGCAAAAACACATAGATGTACGTATCTACAATCTTTTTCACCTTTCAAATCCCAAAGTTTCCGTGGCATATTAAAAATTAGGCACTGAATGAGTTCACATCTCATGAAAATCACACATGCAATTTATTTTGGAGCTTAAAATCTTGAACAAGAAGAAAACACATAAGGTGGAGACAATCAACAATCAACAACTATGATATCATATCTATCTTTAAAATTGCATCAATCAACTTAGCAGAAACAAATTTTATTTGTTCTATCAATTACAAATAACTTCTAGACATGCTTCCTAGTAAAGTTCTATGAACAGTCCATTTGAAGCTCATAACTCAGAAATTTACCGATTCAATCAAAACCATAGCATAGACAACTAACTGCTACTTGAACTCAGAAGAAGTCATAGGACTAAACCCATTTGGTAATTAGCCCAGTGTGACATGCAGTAAGACTAAGCTGCCAATCTTTTACATCCATGTGTATATAAATAAAAAGAAATTTTAAAAATAAAAAAGAAAAATCATCTTGTAGTATTGTTAGGAAGCACAAAATGCAAGAACCATTGAAATACACAAAAGCACAGACCCAAATTTTACTAGAACCAAAGTGCTATTGACTTGAACTGCAATGCTTTCGGCTTGCTGCTGCAGACATGTCCATTTAGCTTGGCCCAAGGTTAATTTTTTTTGGAGAAAATAAAGCTTGCATCTAGCTCATTCTGATAAAGCATCAGCAGGGTACCCAGATCTCAATAATGCGAATTATCAAAGGGATATTATGCATGCCACAGAGAACTAACTTTATCTAGATCAACATCTAAAATAAGTAAAAGCTGTTCAAATATCGTTTCATTAAAAGGATATATAAATAAAAGTAGAATCGACAATTACTCTGCAAAGCAAAGAGATAACAGGTATATGCGAGTGACATACAAGTGACAGGCAAATGACCAGTGAAGCAAATATTAAAAAGCTTAGATCCATTTCTAAAATCTTTTAAAGGTAAGAATATAATCAAATCCCACATAATACAAATAATTACACATAAAAGTGACATACACCCATAAGAATGAGTTATCAGAATGGAACCAATGGGAAAATAGTAAAAAACGGACTAATAAAAAATAATAAGATTTTAATTCTTACAGCCACTTCAACAAATTCTTTGGGGTGCTTGATTTTGAGAATAGAGCCTGAGAAGGAACAGCCATCACAAGAAAGAGCTGCTGAGGCATCCTCAGCAGTAAGAAATTCCACAAAAGCTTCGCCTTTCTCTCTTTGTATCTGCAGTAAAGACATAGTAAGCAAGCCAAAACAGCAGTTTGTACTAATATACTTGACAAAGATGAAAATGGAAAACCTAATAATATAACGGAGACTTACAACACATCCAATACATGGAAGAGATCCATGAATATGTTGAACACCCGAAGAGAGCAAAAAATTATTAAGAAACTCCATCAAAGCTTTCTCAGAGGCTGAAACAGGCACATTTTCTACACAAAGTCTCCTCATAGGCCGATTTGATTGAGTTAGCTGAACTGAGTCCATGGAAACATTTAGCTTCGCCAAAGAAGCACTGACTGATATCCCAGCAAGAGGCTTCTGTGTAGTCAAAGTAACAGGATCGGAGCTGACCACCTCATGTGCATTTGATGATGCATCTTGGTTTGACGTGTGGACATTAGAAGGAACTGAATATGTTTCCACTGGTGCAACATCCCACTTAGCACTTTTCTTCTCAGGTGAGCGATTGATAGGGGAAGGAGTCTTAGCAGCAGCCTCAGTTCTTCTCTTCCTTGGTGAATAGCCACCAAGGCCACTTGCCGATCCATCGTGCCGTCTATAATGACCGCTCAAACCATTACTAGTTATCCTACTACTGTCAATATCAGAATGCTGCCTTCCAGAACTGCTTTTAGTAGAATGTGAGGGCAGTTCTTCATGCTCTCGGTCATAATATGATGTACGTTTCTGCGCTCTAGGTGATAATGACAAAGACCTTTTATTTCTGTCCTCACGCTCTCGACTCCTTGACCTCCTCCTTTTCAGCCTCGAATCCCCATGTCGAGATTTTGGAGATTCCTTTTTTTCCTTTCTCTCTAACACTTTTAAATCATGCCCTTTGCCTAGATCAACTTTCTTTGCAGCACTCTTATCTCTGTTTTTCTCATCATCTCGATTTCGATGTTTTCTCTTGCTTTCTCTCTCAGATTTCTGTCCACTTTTGTCTGCATGTCTGTCCTTTCCAGTTAAATCTCTTGAATGCTTCTTTGTGGCTTCATCCCTTGAATCAACAATTGACTGATCATGAATTCTTCCCCAGCTAGGAATAAGTTTCTCAGATTTCACATTAGGTTTAGAGGATGTTTCTTTTGTAACGTCAGCTTTCAACTTGGCGTCTGATCCACGACTTCCTCTGTCTTTTTCGTTACCTGGACTCCTATCCTTTAATCTGATTTCCGATTTAATAGTTCTTCTATGATTAGATTTAGCTACATGGTCTTCCTTTAATTTGGATTCCGACTCATGATTTTCTCCATCTCTCCGTCTAGATGAATCAACATTTTTGGTAAGGGCATTATGTTCCTTCTTCCCAGAACCAACCTTCACATATTCCTCAGACATGTGCATGTCCACACCAGGGGATTTTTTGTGTCCATGACGCCTTCCAGATTTGTGATCATTAGATACATTCTCAATGGTACAATCCCCAGGTATATTACTAACGTCCATAGCGTCCTCTTTAATATTTTCAGACAAGTTCCAAGTTTTTCTTCTAATCATTATCTCATCAAAACTGAAAGGCCTTGTCCGAGCAGCACTTCCTTCATTGCTGTCATCCAAGGAAAGCTCACCTCTTTTCCCATGCTTTTCCTTTTTCTGACCAGATCTGCCCATCTTTGCCTAGTGCACAAACAATCTATACCAGCCTATGAAAAGCATCAAAGGTCATAGTGGAAAAAGGTAGTTGTATACACAGATAGGCCAATAAAGCCTTGAATGTATTCAGACTGCCCCTGCCCAACTATTACAGGAGCCAAGGGAAAAAGATCTGCATTTCATCATAAGCGTCAAGTAATTTAGCAACCAAATCCCCAATAACAAACAAATTGCATTCACTCCAATTGCAAGTGGTTACGATAGTCAATACAATAAATTCAATTAACCAATCAGAAAACCAGGAGAAAAACAGAAGCAAATAGATAATAAGCTACAATACCATGATAATAATATCAACATGTTAATTGATGTATTTACAACACCAGGTGATATCATCTTCAAAGGACTTAGATACAATACTATATCATACTCTCGTAACATAATTACCCAAAGTCTAAAGTCTTAACTTTCTTTGACTACTTATAGACAGTTGGGAGACGGGACTACTTCTGGGTCTTAATTATCACGAGCACTTTACACTCCTAGATGACAATCACAACCGTAACATTTTCCACGACGCAACAGAGATCAACTCAGTTTGTCTCAATCAAACTTAAAAGAAAACAGTAGCACACAACCGTTTCCATACGTGCAGACAAGTTAATAAGTTTTGAATAATTATTAAATCAAGAATCATCCTTGTGATATCATATTTCACCTATATGCGACTTGCAACACCGCCATGTGGTAACAACACCAATGAAAGCTATTATCAATAATATACATATCCCAATATTTCAATATAAGCTAACCACGTAACTCACCCAGAACCAACTACATACCTAAAATATTAACCAAGACTCACTTTTCACTCATCTTAAATGTCCCAAATCTTTTCATTTCTCTTTTCTTGACTTATTCTCCATTAAAAGATAAGTCGTCCAGGAAGGGAGAAAAAAAAAAAAAAGAAGGTTCAACACAAAACCATACCTCAGTATACTTTGAATTACGCATATACTTCAAGAATATGAAGGTGAATAAATAAATAAATAAAAGAAAAGTGCAAGTTATGGGGTACCTTGGACGGAGTTGCCACCAGGAGAAATGCAAGAGAAGGGTTGTACTCTGCAATTCGGGCGCGCACACACCCGAGTAGAATAGAAAACCTAGACTTTTTAGAATATAATACAAGCCAAGTTATCTGCTTGGAGAAAAATGGAGGCGGTCGACCATTTTTTTTAGTTTTTTCTTTTAACCACGCTCGCGCAGGGGTCGGCAATGTATGGTTTTGTGAACCGAACCAAACTTAAATCAAATCAAATGGTTCATAATTTTGTGAACCCAATATGAATCAAACACTGCGATCGAATGGAATAAAACTAAATTAATTAAGCTTGATTCAGTTCAATTTGATTCTATAATTTTATTTTATTTTATTTTATTCGATACAAATAATTTTATCTAGTATAGTTTATTAAAACGACATAATAGTAATTATTATTACTATAATAAGAATTTTGAGTCCACAAATCTACAAATAATAATTAACATAATAAATTTCAATAATATTATAGACATCTAATATAAATTAAAAAATAAATTCAAAATCCTGTTGCTCTTAATCCTTCAACTTTTAAATTCACAATATCTACATTATCTCTCAAAGTAACCATGCACAAAATAAAATAGAGTGTATGACATAACATTGATAAGTAGAGATGACAATAAACTTTGGATCCATAAAGATCTAGAAGATCCATATCCGAATTTTAAAAGTCAAAATCTGTGTGGATTCAGATCTGAATATAAGTGCATCCGAAAAATCATATATTCGGATCGGTATTATTTTATAATTAAATTATTTTTTTAATTAAATTTCAATTGAAAAATATATAAATTAAAATATTTATTTAATATTTATAAGCATAATTAATTCTATAATCTTCATTGACTATGAAAAATATGTTAAAATTTTTAAAAAAATAATAATTAGAGAATATTGTAATGAATCGGTTTACCTTAGATTTTTTTTATTTTTTATTTTTGATTTATGTTGTGAAATTATCATTTGTGAATTTATGGTGGTATTGTATGTTATTTATATTAAATTGATGTTAAATTGTTAATTGTTAAATTATAATTGAATTTTATTTGATATTATTAAGTAAATTATTGAATTTAAAATTACATTTAAATTAAAAATATGTGAATCTAGATATCCGGAAAATCCACCACAATCCGTGAGGATCTTACTCTCATTCGAATCTGTATATTTTTATTTAAATCCGTATGTCAAAAGTTCAATACGGATTCAGATGCATTTATATCCATATTTGGATCCAAAATATGCCATTCCTATTAATAGTCACGCATATTAAATAACAAATAAAAGTATCAACTGTATTACTTAACTATTCTTCATGTTATATCATATGAACAAAAGTTAAACAAATCAAAATTATGCAAACCGTTCCATAAACTCATTTTCTTGAACTAATTAATTAAAGTATGTTGTTGTATCCAAGAAAAGAAAAAGACCTTAATTAATTTGTCAATTTCTATGCTTCAATCATGATAGGAGTCAAAGAACCTCTATACTGATTTAGTTTAGGTTAAGAGTTTTCAATTTTCATTTGTTTTTATAAACTTTATTTTTATTTTTTTCCTGAACTATTTGATTTGATGGTTCATCTTGATTTTAAATCCATACAAAAACCAATTGGTTCAACATTTCAAAAATATTAGATTTTCACAAATTGAACCAAATCGAATCGTCGTAACACAATCTAATCCACCCCTAACGCTCGGCCATTTCTCTAATTATTTCTAGAGACAATACAATTAATTGACACATAAAATTGTTTTTTATTTATTAGATTTTATTTTTTTGGATTTTCTTTTCAGACAAAACAATTTAATCCAGAGTCTTTGCCGTGGAAGGTTGTTTTACTGAATAATTTCCTGGGGGAAGAGGATTGTAAATGCTTTCTCTGTTTTAGTTCAACTAATGAAGGGAGGCGCAAGCAGAACAAATTATCCATAGATCACGGTTTAATATGTAATAATTATGTTAATTTTTGCTTATAACACACGAATTTCCTTCTGGCTGAAGTCTCTAATGCTTTACATGTAAACTCATTATTTACAGTAGCTTTGCAGAAGAAGGAACACAAAGGTCTAAAGCAAATTACATGGATAATGCTTTTCTTTGGGCATCATATACGATTAAAGCCACTGAGGACAGTGTACTTCTTCTGGGCACATATCATATCTGGTCATAGAATTTAAATAAGTAGCAAGCAATGAAGTTCATCAGAACGACAGAGTTTATGATCATCAGATGAAACTCTTAATGAGTTCAATAAAGGACAAACAGGCAGCAGCTAATGGCATAAAATCTCTCTGAACGGTTTGCAGGTCAACAAGCTTATATAGAATATTTTTAAGCATGTCCATATTGTAACAAGGATGAAGACTTCCTACAAATAATAAACCGTATCAAATGGCTTTCATCCCATGCTTCAAAGATTTATATATCCCACTCTCCAATTTGGTGTTTCACCGCATGTTTTCTCGGCGACGCACATAGCGGGTCCTGTCATTGTATCTTGGTCTATCTTGAGCTCTCTGGGGCTGTGGTTCCACCCTCCTCTGTCTTTCAGGTGATCTTTGCACTATCTCCCCGTTCACAAACAACTCAGCTGCAAAATAAACAACCAATATCTGAGATGAAAATATAAGAACAAAGCATATTCTAGTGTTATTGTGAAGCAGGGACGTTAAACTCAAACAAAAGTGCTTCTTTCAACAGATGTTGGCACTACTGCAATTGTTTGATGTTAGAAGCTAGATGAAACAACAAAAACAATGCAGTAATTGCACATGCAAGGGCTTCTACATAACCACAAACCAGTAGGAAACTTGTACACTCATTCACTGTAAATAGGAATTTTATTAACAGCAACGTTATACCATACACTAGAAATTAAATCTATATAAAAATATGTATCATCTCCAATGATTCTGAAACTCCAAGATTAGAGGCACAGAACAGGTGAGAGAACTTTCATGTACGTCCATTAGCATTCAAAGCCATGCATTGCCCACATGAGGCTATTAGCTTTGCCAAGATGGACTGGTGATTAGCAAAGAATAGAAAGAGACTGTCCTGCAGCAGCTTGCAAAGCAACCACTTTTATTAAGTCAACAATATAAGATAACAAAAATGTTGCTGCTTTTTTATCTCTGCTTATTAGAGATATAAAAACACTACATACAGTCCTCCATGTGCGAATGCACATGGTTAATCCCCATACCAAGATATAAGTACTCATAATCCAATTGTGATGAATATATAATGTTTCTTCTTCACTGATCTGCAGCTACACGAAAAATTACAGCGCAGAACTGCTAAGTGAAGCACATTTAATTTCAGTCCATTTGCATTCAAAGCTACACATTGTCTCGTAAGGCTATTTAGCTTTGCCAAGATGGACTTTAACCAATATTTTTTGAGCTAAAATTCAGATGTTAAACTCTCGTCAGTAAAACAATATTTCAATGTAGGAGTCAGCACGTTGTGTGGGATGACACTACCAGACAAATAATGAACACAATTATTCTCATGCTCATCAACACTATCATAGTGTGTTAAAAATCTAAATGCTTGAAGCCAACAATGGCTTACCACCATAGTCTTTGTTTTCAGGATCAACATAGGAATCTGGAAGCACAAACAAAACACCCGGCAAGCCTGTTAACAAGAAAAAGAAAACATATTAACACCATTAGAATACAAAACCAAAAATAAATAAATTAATTAAATCAATTAAATCAATAAAAAATATACCTTCTAGCTTATTAGAGGTCTCCTCATCAATCTCACAGCCGAATCCAAAATACCTCTCACACGAAACATTGTAGATTTTCTTCTTTGCCTCTTCCTCACTGATTCACAAATATGTATGTGTGTGTGTGTGTAAGTGTATATAAAATAAATAATAAATAATAAAAACCCATCAATTTCAAAACCGTAATTAGATTATAAAGAAAAGGGAGCAATTAAAATAATAAACAATCATCACCTGCCAACCACTTGAGCAAGGGTTTTGATATAACAATCAATCATCTGCTGTTTAGTGGCGCCCTCGCCGCCGGGCTTGTCCATGACGATAAGCCAGTGCTCGTAGTCACAGCCGGGAAACAGCGGGGCCATCTCGGTGGGAGGGCGGTCGCTGAAGTTGGACCCGGAATTGAGCGGGGAGTAGGCGGAGTTTCCTGAGCGGTTGGCACGGCACCGTATTTGGCAGAAGCGAGTGGACGGTAGCGGGGAAAGCAACCCAACGGCATGGGAGAGCGGAGCTGCGGCGCGACGGCCGAAGAGGAGAGAGGGGAGTGGAGATGGGGCGGTAACGGCTGTGGTGTTTGTGGAAAGCAGGCGCTTTGAACTGAAGAGCGACAGTCTTGAGCTGCGGATGGAGAGAGCCGTAATGGCCCGTGTTAGGGTTTGAGCCATTGTTTTTTGTCACGGGGATTTATGGGAGATCGAAGAAGAAGACGAAAGAAGAAAGACGAAAGAAGAAAGAAACGAGGGTTTTTGAAATGAGAAATGAGGATAGCGAAGGGCTGACGGATATTTTTTTATTGATTGATATTTTGTTGCCCTGGGTCGGGTTAGCTACAGAGGCCAGGCGCGGAAACGAGGGTTTGGGCTTTCGTTCTCTCCTTGTTTTTGTTTTCGTTTTTTTTTTTTTTGGGGAATATTAGAAAAATAATTAGGAAAATGTAATAGAATAATGGAAGTATGGAACTTGTGATCACAAAAGATTTATCGCATTGACATAATTATGCATCCAATCCTTCAGCCATTAATTTTGATCACAATCGAAGATTGCCATTTCACTAGTACATGTACATAAAAATAACACACATCATCAATAGAAGATAAAAAAGTTTACAAGACAAGAATTTATGATCACAAATTAAGATTGCATTTCACAAATACATGGGCATTAAAAATAACACATCATCAGTTGAAGATAAAAAAGTTAACAAGACAAAAGAAAATACACTATAACTCCCTATAAGACAAGATATTTTTTTTTGGGGACTTTTTGTGCATTTTGTACTAAATTTTGTGCCTTTTTTTTGTGTGTATATGTATCATTATTCTTCACCAACACTATATTATTCAATTGAATTTTCCAGCTAAGGATCAAAGTTTGAAGGATGTGAAAATAATCAAAAACAGTAACACAGATAGGCCATATGCGATGGCAATAGTAGCTCTGAATAGGGCATTAATGTTTGGGAAAATCACACAAGACCCCCCGCGTGCACTCGCACAGACAATAATCTTTACATTACAAAGCATAGGCCATAGAGCATCCAACTAAGGTAGCTCCAGGAGTTCACTCGTACAATAAGTATTATGTGTGTATAGAATCTGCACCAGGTAGGAAATGGATTAACTTCACTGCTTTTGTAGTCTTGAAACCATATGCTCCGACTTCTGAAAAATATAAAACAGAATGTTAAGTATGTTTTCATACTTTAGCTATTGGAAAACTTTGAAGCAAACAAATTGATTGTATTAAAAAAAAATGTCTAGGTTCAGTTCAACAAACAGCTTATCTTATAGCCTGAGATAGTCTCAGTTGAATGAAGAAAACATAAAATTGCTAAGTCTTTCAAAGTTGAGTACAGAACTGACTGTTTTCTTTCTTCCTGCTTTTGTAAATCCTATTCTACTAGACTAGAGGCTAATTAAATGATTCTTATTGTATGATCGGATCAAAATTTCCCTCTCCCTCTCCATGACAATAAATGACTGCTTCAGTAAGCACAAGGCACCATGAAAGCGCCTTAAAAAGATTTAAGGTCAGGTGGTTTCAGTGGTTCTCACTCTTTGTCATTCTTTGAAATATTTTTCTTTATTCAACAAGCAAAAAATTCGCTCACTTATTTTCTTAGCCAGTCATTTTAATTTGCAAAAATTACCTTTACATTGGTGTTGCTGTACCAATTTACAGCGGGACAAACGTTATTATCATATAAAACTTTTTATTTCACATGGAAACAAAATACAATCAAGAGAGCTTCCTTTCATGCTACCGTTATAACTTTAAAAAGTTAAAAGCCAGCATACCTGCTCACTATAAGGCAAATATTTTCCATCAAAAGTAATGACAACACGATCTTTCCCATCCACACCTTTAACTTTGTCAACAGAGCAGTAAAAGTCTATTGCCGACATGCTAACCCAACAAAGAACAAACACAAAACAATAATGAGTATATTAATGATCATATTTCTTGAAGATAATGTTTCAATGCAATTACATTCTATTCATGATTTAACTTAGTTGACTAAGACTTTTCAAAACATCAATCCTAAATGCTGAGGCATATTGACTTAATACAGTACTCGATTACTGGAAGCTTTATCTCGTAAACATAAAACTCCTTGTTTTACGTTATTTTCTGCTGGATGTACAAGTCCACAAAGTAGTTTTCCAGATCTCTAAGGGATTGAAACAATGTTTAAAACTGTAAAGCTCCCCTTTTTCTTTTCACTAATTCCTAAATGAGCTTGTGAAACTCATAATCCAAACAGAAAATGAGCTCATTGTGGCAAAATTTTGATAATCCTAAGGGCAAAATTATATTTCACACAACAATTGTATAAAAGCAAGAGCTGATAAATTTCTAGTTCCCACACAAAAATAAATAAATAAATGAACAAAAAACCAAAATCATGTGGAAGTGAGAACTTACATGCCATCACCAAACTCCTCATTGATAATTTCCTTAATGCTCTCACCAAAATGCATAACCGCTTCATTTAACCTAAAATTTAAATAATTAACAGCTGATAATTAACTAATAAATTATAATTAATAAAACATTTCAAGCACGTGATAAAAAGTAGATTAGACCAAACCTATAAACGGCGGGTTCCTGGATCAAGTTCGGGTCATACGATCTCATTGGTGGTCTCATCATCTCGTGAATAAGCTCATCGGGCAGCTCGGGCAGGGCTGCCCGTAGCTTGGGGGCAGTTTCAGGCTTGAGCTCTGCTTGGCGTCTGAGTAGCTGCGCCACGTAGACGTTTGTGAGCCCTGTCTCTTCTGCAATCTGATTAAACGACTTGCCGGATTTTCGTTTCACGGCTTGCAGCAGGTTTGTTACGCTCGATTTCCTGCTCGTTTCTGTTTCCATTTCGATCACAAAACACTCTAGCAACAGTCACTTTCGGTCGCTCGGCAATGATACCTGATAAGTTTCAGCTGAAAGAAAGAAGAAAAAGGAATGTTGGCTGACACGTGCACCTCACGCGTTGAGTAAATGTTGGGCTTGGGTTATATTCAACCGGGGCCTCCTATAGACATCCCAAATATGTTCGGAGTACGCCACAGTTACGAATACGCAATTGTGGGAAGGGAAATTTTTCCCGAATTCATGTTCAAAACGTTATAAACTAGTGAAAAAGAGCAAGAATCCCAGAATTTATAAAGTCCCGAGATCTCAGATCAGGAGCACACCCTTGCATAAGGTATTAAGCCGTTGTAACCTTTAAACTTTAAAGTCCATCCTATAGTTGAAAGTTTATTCTTAAGGTTTGTTTGGGCAGCTGCATAAGTAACCTAATATAAATCCATTAATTCATGATTCTCATACTTACAGAACAACAAAAAAATGAGATGAAAATGGTTCAAATATATTATATCATCCAATATTTCAATGGAAAAATGTTATTCAAACAGTTCCTGAGCGTATGTGAGTGAGGCGTATCATCAATACGATTTCCTGATTACAAGTGCTAGAAAGAGAAGCATCAGTTATCATCAGTAACTAAATTTGCAACACAATGGGCCAACAAAACAAGAACAATTTAATAGAGCAGACTCTCATACAATTCGGGCTTGTGGCAGCAGCATCATCCTTGTGCACTTTTGGCTTTACTTCATGGATGAGCTTTTCCCAACAGTTTCTTTTCTGCTGCTTGTATAATACCATAGCAAGTACAATCACCATAACTAGTATGACAATGTTACCGAACTTCGAATACAAATCCAAGTCTGTGATCTAATAAACATAGTCACTATAGTTGTGATGATCAAGCATTGGATCTCTTGTGTAGTCATAAACATGGAATAAGACCCTCAAAGATGTCAAGCCAATGTAGTAGAGTTCCCTCACAGACTTACCTTTATTCCGCCAGAAAGTGTTAGCAATAACCTGTGGAAGCAAAAAGAAATCTGGAACCTAAGGAAGATAACTGTCTAGCTCTTTTAGCCGTTGGAGCAACTTACTTCATTTGTATGCAAGCTTGTCAGGCTGAGGCACCATTTCAACTGCGTTCCTTTCTCGGATAATGTGTGTGACAAGAAATCCCATGACGTGAATAGCAGAAGTAACAAGGAAAATTTTCTTCTCATATGGTAATCGGCTCTATTGATTGTTACCAAGACCTATATGCCAAATACGAGATGTAGATGCTTTCTTAGCAAGATTGGAAGTTAGCAGAAGTGCATACAAGTAGAGAACCTTGATTACGTCAAGCATGAGGAACCGTTTATATCTCATGAAATCATATGTTTGGTAGACATGAGTTTGGAAGGATTTCCATTTGAAGAAAATTTCTCACAGTGCCAATCAGTAGACTGATATAATCTACCACTGGGATGTGAATAAAAACCAGAGATGTATAAGCAATAGGATCAACAAAACTGGATGTAATGCAACTTGCTTCAAGTGCAAACAATTGCCATTATTAGCAAAAGCACCCCAAGTATCTCCTCAGAAGTTCTACGAAAAACTATGTCTGGAAATTGCTTGTCGTGATAACTAGGATCAGTCAAGAAGCTTACTGGGTTAAAATAGAGGGGATCTTCCTTGCCTCTTTTGCTATTGATGGAAATTCTAACTTGTGGATTTTTCAGCCATCGCATATCTCTGGGAGGGTCTGGAGTTGGCAGAGATGCGGGTACCTCTCAAAAGTGGAGTAATAAAAATCCAATTCTCGGCTTCTAGAGAAATTTGAGATTCCGTAAGTAACTCAATGAGTGCTTCCTATTTCTAAGAAGGGCTTGGAAAAAGAAAATGGAATACGAATGTCGAACCAGAAGATCCTGAAGTTATGGTCGATCCTGACACCCATTAGAAAGCTTTCGTCCCCGAACCCACAGAGGAGGGGATATATGGAAGATTTATCTATGAGGGCCTCGCTTCCTTTGATGTTGCGCTTTGGCCCTTTTGTACTGCTTCGGCCCTTCTGTGGGCTTTCATCGAAACAGGCGCGAGTCTTCATTTGAAGGACTTTCTTTGGCAGCCCATTCCATGTTCAAGGTTCATTTCCTCTTTAATGTTCTTTTGAAGAATCTACATCTCTGCAACCAACCAGATACATCTTGCCAACAGTTCAGTCGTACAACCATCGAAGGACAGTGAGACATCGTTGAAATGTTCACCATAAATGCTAAGATCCCCTGAAGTCTCAATTTTTTCAGCATTAAAATCAGATGACCGCTAAATCTCTTGATAACTCCGACCTTTTTTGGGCTTGCAGCGTACGAAAAGTGAGCCTGAAGAGAGTATCTGTAATGTCACACAAACCGTTTGTGTTTAGCCATGGAAAAAACATCCTGAACAGCAGAGACACCGACAGAGAGCTCATCTGCCAGAGAAGAAAGACTAGAAATGCCAACATCGCTTGGGGATGGATACACAAGAAATTTTCTCAACAAACTCTCTGTTTGAAAAGCCTTTGCTTGCATAATCTTTGAGTAACTGAATGACCACTTTATCTCCAGGTTCCTCTTCCACTCGCAAAATATTACATGGTCAGAATGTCTCTCCTTTTCAAACTATAAAGGAGTGTGAGAATGTATATCATTGATGCTGGTTAAGGTCCCAAAGACTGCAGTCCTCTGTCGAAGTTGTACCAACAACTCCAAGACAGCCAATCATGCAGAGCTGCCCTTCCGAAGATCTCCAAATTCCTTCTGCTGAAAGAGTGAGGCAACAGAGACCTATTCGACCTGCTGATGGGTATCTTCCGCTGAATGAAGAGAACCGCCACAGAGACCTGTTCGATGCCTTGATGTGTATTCATCTTCATGGATTACTCTTAAGAAGGCAAAAACTCTTGACATTTTGCTGCGATTTTCATCAATTCCTTAATTACAGTGCAAGTACTGAAATTTAAGATTGAAATTGTTAAATCCTCCATTCAGAGCAAAAGGGTTGAAATTATTTCCACTAACATTTGAGCCCACATGTTTCCAGCTCAATATAATATCAAACATTCCATTTGACACACTGAAGAGCATCACAAATGTTATTATCTTCAAATAAATCAACCTCCTCATCCACCAGGCTGTCTTGATACGGAAATGGCCTGCATGCTTTTGATGCAAGGTCTTCAGCCCCAAACTGATACTTTGAGTAGAGACCTAAATGAGAAGACATACGGACTCTATCAAGGTACTTCAAATCTGACCTTTCATGCAAGCTTTTAATAACTCCAGTGATATTTCCAGTCGTCAAACTGAAGAACAAGCAAAACTTGATCATCTAGAACGAGAGGAAGCTGGTGGTGGTCTTCAAATTTATATCCATATACATCTGCAATTGTAAGCTCCTGTGAAGGGATAAATAGATTAATCGGATTTGAATATCATCCGATCTGATCTAAAATTCGGGTTGAGTTCAGACGAGTTTTTCTCCAATCCAAACTCCAATTTGCCCACTCCTACTTGGAAGCCATTGGTTAGGAAGACAATATTTAGAAATGCAGTAAAAAAGAAAAGTACTTCTGAGAAACAAATAATGATTATTTCCCATCACTGAGTTTACATTTATCGATTTATAAAGAAAGATGGATATAATGATTACAGACTTTTACATTCAACATGATGAAGCCAAGTACAGTTTTGGAAACTTCTTGGTTTGATGAAGAAGCACAGACCTGTGGACAAACTTGTTTGTTTTAATCAACACAAGATAATCTAACACTGATTTGGATGGACAATGCTTTTACAGTCCCTAAAATTATGAATTGATAATATCATAATGTTAATGGCTTTCTCTCGTGGTAACTCTAGAAATGGCATATCCATCGATTAAGATCAATAATTCATACATAACCAAAAAAAAAAAAAGCAATAAATTTCTGAGTAAATTGAATATCGTATTTCAATAATATTTCAATCCAATACATTCAATTTATGTGGCAAAACAATCTAGTGTCCTTTTAGCTCAGTTGGCTAAGACTTCTGAACATCAATTATCAATCTGAGGCATAATGACTTAAACCGTAAAATTCCTCGTTTACTATACTTTCCGATACACAAGTACACAAAAGCTATACGATCTCATTGGCGGTCTCATCATCTCGTCAAATTTTCGTGCAGAAGCTCAGCGAGGAGCTCGGGCAAGGGCTGCCCGAGAGTTTTGGGGGCAGTTTCGGGCTTGAGCCGTACTTGCTTGGCGTCTGAGTGACTGCGCTACGTAGACCTTCGTGGGGCCCGTCTCTTATGCTATCTGATTAAACGACTTGCCAGATTTGGGTTTTGCGGCTTGCAGCGGGTTTGTTATGCTCGATTTGTCGCCCATCTCTACTTCCATTTCGAATTTTCCATTCACTAAAGTGACTAAACAACACGCTGGCAACAATCACTTCCCCTCCCTTCCCTGGATAATGACAAGTTTTAGCTTTCTCAAAAAAACGTGCGCCTCACGTGGTAATTAGTTTAGGAATGTAGGGCTTCAGCGACGGGCCGAGATTTTTAAGCCAAGCCCAATACAAAACTATTCTTTAGCGGGTTTCTACCATAGACTCCCCAAATTTAATCTGAATGCATTACCTCTGAGAATATACAATTGTATTTGTTTGTATGTGGGTATCCAGAATATAAGAGGTTCGGGTTGTAATTAGATCGAGTTGAAAGACTCCAGAGGGCCAAATTTGAAGCCATTTCATTTTTTTTCTTTTTGGGTTGCATTAGTATATTGATCTTCATAACAATTTTTTAAAAAAAATTAGCGAAGATCTATACATTTTTTTTTTTTGGTATTTACATTATTACACCCTCACCTTCCCTTCAGCACAAATCAGATGTATTTTCTTAGAATGAATTTGTGACCACTTGTTTCCATGGTAAGAGTTAAGTCAAGTAGACTATCAATTTTGTTATGTAACTTAAATATCTCTAACCTCAACTAGTTGGATTTACACCTCATGCATGATTGTTCTCAATCTTGTAAATTTTTAAATATGTATCCCTAACTCTTTATTATCTTATTTTTATTTTCATTAGTCGATTTACTTACACATATATTAAAATTCTAAATTCATTTAAATTCCTCAGAAATTTGGATTTTTCCGATGCTCTATATAAATCATTTTCTTTTCATTTCATTGACTTTCTTTAGGTGGCGTTTGTTTTTCCGTCTGAAATATGAATAAATCTGAATTAGTCTGAATTCTGAATATATCTGAATGTCTGAATCTGAATAATGTGTTTGTTTTTTTTTATCTGAATCTCTGAAAATAAGTATTAAGTTGTTTATTTTTTAAACTTAAAAATCTGAAAATATATATTTTTACATTTGTACCCTTATTAAATTTAAATGTCAAATAAATAATACACTAAATACTATAATATTTTAATATTTATAAGTAAAAATATTCAAGTGAATACATAATGATTTTGGAATTACAATATATAAAATACCATAAATTTTAAATTTTATCACTAATTCTCAATAATAATACATAATATAAGAAAAAAAACTAACAAAATGATTGAAATAGTTGATTTGTTATTTCATCTCGAAGTTGTCTCATGTAAAGATGAGATTATGTAGGATAAACGTTTATGGGTGAGTTTTGGAATATGTATGAAAAATAAATTATAAATAGGGATATTTTTGACATTAAAAATTAATTTACTTAATTTAGATTCTTCTATTTAGCAAAAAGCTAAAAAAATTGGCTTATTTTATTAAGTCAAAATTATCTGAAAAGTCCTATTAAGTTATAAAAACAAACACATCTAATTAACTTAATTAATTAAGTTAAGTCACTTTAAATTATTAAGTTAAAAAACAAACGCCACCTTAGCCTTTGAGGTTGTTAATTCAATCAGACATGCTTGTCTTTAATCACGGTGTCATTTAATTAATGGATAATAACATCTATTTGACTGTAGTTGGCAACCACGTTAATGCTCATTTGATCCTTGGACATGGTTTGAATATTTTTCTTAGGATCATCTATTTAGGGATGACAAGAAAATTTAAATTTGGATTTAAAAAATTAAAACCCGTACGGATCCAGATACACTTGCATCCAGAAAATCAAATACCCAGATTCGGATGGTTTTTGTTTTAAATTAGAAATTAAATTAAAATATATATTAAATTAAATAAAAAAAATCTAATCGAGTAATTCCTAAGTCCCTAACTCTTTTATTCAACTATCACACACACACTAACCTCACCAGCAGCCATGTCTTTTCCATCAGCACAATCTAGCTATCGCTGAAGCATCGCCATTCAAGCCTCGCGATACTCATCGATTTCATCTAGGCCACTGCTCGCAATCGTCAAAGAAGCCTCGCGGTGCTTGGCAGTTGTCAAGGCCTCGTCGTCGTCAACCCTTGCCGTCTAAGCCTCACTCGATTGGAATTAATTTCCCGGTAATTTGATTTTTCTCCGTTGCTTCAATAAATTTTCTGTTAATAATATAAATTACCTAGCTTTTTTTTTCTAGTTAATAATTTGGTATTGTGGTTAATTGTTAGATTATATTTAATGAGTTTAATCTAATGTAAATTTGTTTAAACTTGAAAATGTTGCTGGGTTAATTTAATTTTCTTGTTCATTCAAATTTTTTTCTAGTTAATTTGGTATTGTGGTTAATTGTTTGATTGAATTTAGTGAGTATAATCTAATGTAAATTTGTTTAAACTTGAAAATATTGTTGCCTTACTGGTTTAATTTAATTTCTTTGTTGATTGAATTTAATTCAATTTTGATTATTTGTCTTTGCTGATTTGTTTAATTATTTTAATTAAATGCATTAATTTTTAATATAATGTAAATGCATAATCTCATTTTTTTTTCACATATGGTAACTCACTTTACAAATTACTTTAATTAGGCATTGGG
Source organism: Luvunga scandens (assembly GCA_030449905.1). Lineage (NCBI taxonomy): Eukaryota > Viridiplantae > Streptophyta > Magnoliopsida > Sapindales > Rutaceae > Luvunga > Luvunga scandens. Next base: position 6,136,100 of record JASUUG010000478.1, read on the forward strand.
ATTAGTTGAACATGATCAAAGAGGAACAAGGACATAATTTTTCGTTCTCTCCAAATAGTGTTAATAATGTCGATGTTAGATTGGAGGATGTCCACGAACTTGAAACTAACAATGTTGTTGAAGATGAATTGAATGTAGAAAGTGGTAGTGGTCGTGACCATTGTAGTCATGGCCGTGGCCGTATATGTGGTGTTAAACAAAAAGGAGGTAACGACAATGGAGGTGTAGTGGAAGGGTCTACATCAGCACAATCTAGTAGTGGTAGGCTAACTTCTGATGTATGGAATCATTTTAAGACGTACAAAGACATGGATGGGGATTATCTGGTGGTTTGCAACTATTGTAGTAAAGCATTGACAGGATATTATTCTAGTGGGACTACACACCAAAAAAATCATTTTACTAGTTGTGTAAAAAAGAATTTCAAGGATGTTGGCCAATGCTTCTTGCTAAGAAAAATGATGGATCCATTACTATTGAGAGTTATTTTGAATTAAAATGTGATATGGCGTTGGTGAGGATTACTGTTGCAAGGATGATCATTTTGCATGAGCTTCCACTTTTATTTGTTGAATATCAAGGGTTTCATAATTTGATTAAGCTGGTTCAACCGTCACTTGATACAACAAGTAGAAACACCTTCAAAAATGAAATTTGAAGCTTTATGATGTTGAGAGGTCTAAGACAATGAATTTGTTGAATGTTTGTGAGAGTAGGATTGCAATTACTACTGATATGTGGACAGCTAGCATCCAAAAAAAGGGCTATATGGTTGTTACAACGCATTATATTGACAACCTATAGGTGTTATGGAGTCGTATTATGAGGTAACACTTTTAATATTTATATTATGCTTATTTTAATAATTATGCTTATTTTAATATTTGTATTATGCTTATTTATATTATACTTATTTATATTATGCTTAGTATGCTTATTTATATTATGTTTGTTTTAATGATTTTAATTACGTTATTCTTTTTTATCTTTCTTTTGCATTGTTATGTTTATATATGTGTCAGCTCCACATAGTGGTGAAGTAATATGTAATGTTTTGTTTTGTATAATTGTTTGATGGATTGGAATATTGATAGAAAAATGTCAATTGTGATTGTGGATAATTGTGTTGCCAATGATGCTATGATAAATATGTTGTTGGGTAAATTTTCAACTAGTTCATTGATTTTAGGCGGGAGAATTTTCATATGCGTTGTTGTGCTCGTATCTTGAATTTGATTGTGAGGGATGAGATGTCTGTGATGGAGAAAGATGTTGAAAATATAAGAGATTGTGTCAGTTATTAGATTGCTACACCTGGAAGAGTTGAAAAATTTGAGACTGCGGTACGTCAAATAGGTATTAAAGAGTCTAAACGTTTGGTTCTTGATTGTAAGACTCGATGGAATTCAACTTACTTAATGCTCACTATTGCTTCGTTTGTACAAAGATGTATTTGGTCAGTTGAGTAGGCTTGATAAACATTATAAATGTGTGTCTAATGAGTCGGAGTGGGATTTGGCAAAAGTTTTATATAACCATTTGAATTTGTTTTGTATGTTAACCAAAATTGTTTATGGATCTTGATATCCCACATTTAACTTATTTTTTCCTAAAATTTGTGAGATTAGATTGTCAATGAATTCATGGAAGGTGTCACCCAAAATGAAGATTAGATAAATGGCTGAAAATATGATTGCTAAGTATGAAAAGTATTGGAATGTTATTCCCGAAGTGTTGGTTACATGGAATATCTTAGATCCTAGGTTTAAGAAGATGATGATTCACTTCTTTTTTCTTAAGGTTTATGGAGATGACGTTGCTTATCAAGCTGAAAGGATATTTAACCTTCTTGATGAAGTGGTGAAAGAGTATGAATCAAAGCATGCAACAAGTAAAGATGGATGAGATTTTGAGATGGACAGTTCTTTTCGAGGTATGTCACAAGCTCCTATTTTTAAGAATTCAAGTGTGGCCGGTGAATGAGACTCATTTGTTTCTAGAGAAGTCAATTATAAGCAAGCTAAGTCTGAGTTGGAGACTTACTTAGGTGAGGGAGTTTTGCCTACTAGTAGCAATTTTGATATTTTGTCATAGTGGAAGAATAATAAGGTCAAATATTCGACACTTGCTAAGGTTGCTAGAGATTTCTTAGCCATTTCTGTGTCTACAATTGCTCCTGAGTTTGCTTTCAGCACTAGAGGTAGGCATTTAAGTGCTCACTATAATAGACTTCATTAAAACACTGTGGAGGCATTGATGTGTACTCAAAATTGTTATTGGGCTGAAATCAAAGATAAAATTACTTATTTTATTTATTCATATATTATAACATTTTTATATTTTTGTACTAACATAGCACTTAATAATTATTTTTTATGTTTTAATTGTTCGATCGTGAGCTGCTTAAATGATTTGCAGAACAAATTATGAATGCTAAAGGAGTGGAGGATCTTGATGAGTGACGATATCGTGGCATGACATTTTGGATTGGAAGCTTGAAATCTACATGGATTTGTAGTGTTTTTTATTTGTGGATTTTAATGGTTGTGTACTTGAATTTAGTTATGTGTTTTTATTTGTGGATTTTAATGGTTGTGCACTTGAATTTAATTGTTTTTTATGTTTGATTTATGTCGTTATATTTTTATTTGTTGATTTATGTTTTTTATTTGTGGATTTTAATGGATGTGCACTTGAATTCAGTTATTTTTTTATGTTTGATTTATGTTGTATGTTATTTATGTTAAAATGTTAATTGTTGGATTATAATTGAATTTTATTTGATATTATTAATTAAATTGTTGAATTTTTAAAAGATATTTTAAATAATTTAATTTTAAGTTTTTCAAATCTGGATATCTAGAATATCCACCTGGATCTAGTGCAAATATTACCATATCCGGATCTACAAAAATATTTACAGATCCAGATATATAAATGTAAATTTGTGCATCCAGATCTAGATCTGGATCTGGATCTGGATTTTACCAACCTTATATCTATTGAAATTTGTTCAAGACTCTCTTAGCTTTTTCAAAACCAATTTCTCTTTTTAGTTTCATTTTAAATTATTTGTTTGATTTTATTGAACTGTCCGTCTTGAATTTACAAAAATTAGATGACATTTCAAACGGCTGATGAAATTTGGAATAATCTCAAAATTTTCTTTTATCTTATATTAGAGAATCTAATTCGTGAAATTTTGATCAATCTAGGCATTTGAGGTGTACAACACATCGTGAGGATGCTTTCTTAGCATAGACAAGTGGTGTGTCTGGATGGCACAAATGACATATCCTCTAGAGAATACATCGGCACATACTGTGTATAGATTTTTATCTGCATTTTTGTCACAAGTGACATGTTGTCTCATGGCGTTCTACCCGCGTGTCCAATCGTTGCCATTTTGTGACATAATGACATGTCGTTTATTGATGCAATTTGCAATTACCTAAGGGGTCCTTGTCGAACAAGGAAACTTGTGACATAAACGACAATTACCTAAGGTATCATCTCATCTTGTGGCTTTCTACCCAAGTGTCCAATCCTTTGATTTTTCATGACATAAATCAACATATTGTTAGTACTTGCGGTTTGCAATTACCCAAAGAGTCCTTGTTAAATAAGTAAACCCGACTTGAGGTAATCAATTATTTCAACTTTATTACAATTTGAACTTATTTAATTATTTGGGTCCAGATCAGAGTAGGATTATTTACTTATCGTCTTGTTAATATTTTGATATTTAATTTCTCAATAAAATCATCTTCTTATATAGAACAATATATATAGTCTTTAAGTTTCTTTTATTTCGAATTAAGAGTCTTTAAGCTATTTCACATTAATGCTCATTTGATCCTTGGATGTCGTTTGAAAATTTTTCATAGGATCATCCATTGGAATTTATTCAAGACTCTCTCAACTTCTCTCGAACCTATTTTCCTTTTTAGTTTCAATTGAAATAACTGATTAATTTTATCAAGCTATTAGTCTTGAATTTTGAATAATTATATGACGTTTTAGGTGGCCAATGAAATTTGGAGTAATCTTAGAGTTTTCTTTTATCTTATATGGGAGAATTTAACTTGTGAAAGTTTGATGAAGCTAGGTATTTAGGGCATGTGGTATGTCGTCTGGCTGCTTTCTATGTGTACAACAAGTCCAATGTCGATCGGATGCAAATGACATATCCTATAGAGTATGCGCCAATGTATACTATTTACAAATTATCATCTACATTTTTCTAGTAGGTGACTTGTCGTCTTATGGATTTTTGCCCATGTGTCTAGTTGTTTATTGTTTTGCGATGTAATTTAGAACAACAAAATGTGCAAAGATGAAGAAAAGCAAAAAACAAAAAGCAATTTTTTGAATCATATTGTATGATATAGTTGGCTCTTTTAAATAGATAAAAGCTCTAACTCCTATTTGCAACATCACAATAGTAGTAATCTTTTTATCCTAAAGATCAAACTGCCTTTATTTGTCCTTCTTGCACCATGATACTGAATCTTATCCAACATGTAAAACCAACTTGAGTTAATCAATTATTTTAACTTTATGATAACTTGAACTTATTTAATTATTTGGGTTTAGATTTAGATCGAAATAGGATTATTTACTTATCATCTTCTTAATATTTTGATATTTAATTTGCAATAAATATCCTCTTCTTATAAAGAACAATATATAAAGTTAAGAGTCTTTAAGCTATTTAGTATACTACCACATTAATGCTCATTTGATCGTTGGATGTCATTTGAATATTTTTCATAGGATGATCCTTGAAATTTGTTCAACACCCTCTCAGCTTCTCCCGAACCTCCTTTCCTTTTTAGATTCAATTCAAATAATTGACTTATTTTATTAGGCTACAGTCTTGAATTTAGAATAATTATATAAGATTTCAAGCAATTGATGAAATTTGGAATAATCTCAGAGTTTTCTTTTATTTTATATAAGAGAGTTTAATTTGTGAAATTTTGATGAACCTTGGTACTTGAGGCATGCAACATGTCGTCCAGTTATTTTCTATATGTATGACAAGTCGCACATCCGATCGGACGCAAATGACATATTCTACAGAATATGCACCGGCGCATATTATTTATGAATTGTCATTTATATTTTTGTCATGAGTGACATGTCATCTCTTGGATGGTTTGTCTATGCGTCCAGTCGTCTGCCATTTTATTAATTAAACGACATGTCGTTCGTTGATACAGTTATAATTATTCATGGGGTCCTTGTCTAACGAGTAAAATCAACTTGAGTTAGTAAGTTATTTCATTTTTATTACAATTTGAACTTCTTTAATTATTTAGATTTTGATCCGTATCAAAATATGATTATTTACTTGTTATCTTGTTAATATTTTGATATTTAATTCTCAATAAAAATCCTCTTTCCGTGACAGCCGTTCATGGAAATCCTCGTAAAGGGCACAAAAGTTTTACAAAAGAAAGAAAAGATTGGAAGGATCATGCTCTTTCTAGTTTAATCAATGCGTTCCGTGATGACAAGTATGGCATGTAATCGTGACGTAATAAAGATTTCTAACATTGAATGTCACTCTCGATGAACCCTTGCCAATCTTTTGAGTTTTGACTTTAATTTTGAGAGTAACAAGTACTACCAAAAGTACAAAGTAAGTGGTAAAAATTAAAATCTCCCATGTAAATATAATTAACGTGACATTTATCTATTAAATGGTTTATTAAATAATTTTAAAAGTTACAAATATATCATCTAATTGATGAGTAATGTATGGTATTAAAATTTAACTATTGAGATCCTCAACAGTAATATTTTAGATTATTAAAATCTAGTTTTTGTTACAAAGGATATTTTGAAAGTGTATTATTACCATATCAATAGAATAACTACTTGCAATAAGCATTACATTATAATCAATTAGTTATCACACGTTAATTTTAGTTTGGTAAAGGTTTGAGTATGCATAGGTATACCAATGGGCACTACCCGCAGCGGGTTTGCCATTACCAAACCAACCCGCAACCCGCAGCGGGTATCTGGCCAATTTTTGCAGGTTTCCATATTTAAAATCGTAAATGTTCAATATTTAAATTTATAATAATAATATAAAATTCTACCTAACATAGTCAATTCAAAATTTAACCAATATAAATAGAAAATTAAAATTTTAACATCAATCCAATATAATTATTATTTTTAGATATAACTTATGACCTTTTTTAATGAATTTGTGTACGTTATACTTAATTTAAAGAATAGTACTTTTTAAATATTAATCCAAAGAACAAAATTATAATATTGAAATAATCAATGCATTAAGTTAAAGAAAATTCAATAAAAATTATAATAAGTATATAACTATATTTTAAGATTTAAATTTTTTTTAATTAAAAAATAATTTTAAAAAAGCTACAGTTTTGGTGAATATCTATGCAGGTATCTATAAAATTTTTTACTAATACTAAATCCACATGCAGTCTAATGTAAGTTTCAATTTAAAATATTAAATCTGTTCACAACCCATAAAATTACCTATAACAAATGAGTTTTATCAGATGAATTTGAACGAATTTATAAGTTTACTGTTACCATTGTCATCTCTACCTACGCATCAGCTTGATCGTGATAACTTAACACGTTTCTCTCCAAAAAAAAAAAAAAAGTCCAATAATTGGAATGACAAAAGGACTACAGGAACAGAACAAGCAGCTATTGGCCATTTGCATGCTGTTTTCATCCTAAGGAATTTCAATTATGGGTCCCAAAAGTAAGGGTGTCCCTTTCATAAAAATGGCATAGAAAACTATTCATGCCCTTCCAAAATCCAGCCATGCAAATGGAAAGCTCCATGCATTTAAGACACGTCAGTCTTTTTCTGATTGCAATAAAATAATCACGACTCTATCAACTCTTCGCGGTTGTAGGCTTGTATCATTAATCGTTTTTTTAATTAGATTACTCCTATAATAAATAAATGGTCATACTATAATCGTAGGACAAATCCTGAATTAGTAAATTATATTTATTGTAATTTACAAACAATAAAAATGAGTAACATGTAATTAAGTAAATCAAGTGGGACTAATATCTTATTTTCATCTTATCTTTATTAGAGTATTTCTAAAAGAACTCCTCAAATAAAATTTTATTATTTTTTTGAAGAGGCACATCATCATTTAAAACTCTAAAAAGATATTTTAAATAAAAATATTTTTTCTCTTCAATTTTGTAGATTTATTTTCTTCTTTTTCAATTGATATTTTATAACTCTTTATTGAAGAAAGAGAAAGAAATGCTTTAATTGACATTTATTTTTCTTTTGAAAAAAGATTTATCTGATTAAAATAATATTAAGTTATTTTTATTTAAAGAATCTTTTAGAGAATAATATATTTTTTTACCCTATTTTTTGTACATAGATAAATAAATAAATATTTGAAGAGTAAAACTAATAAAGTATTTGGAGATGCTTTTAGTTGTAAGTTAAACTAAATATAATTTTGGGGAGATTGCTTACCTAAGGCAAAGTTTTAATATTAAAATTTTTTATAGTGCATTTCATGCACTATTTTTGCATTGTTTACTCCCTTTAATATCAATGTTTTACACTTAATAGTTGTGATTTACTTGTGTTTTATTTTTATAAGTACAATTCTATTGATTAGTGCTAAATTGAGCTACAATATGGTGTTTAAGGATGAATTGACTTTCTGGAGAAATTCTCAATTTCAGAAAAAGTTTATTGATAAGGCGTGGGCACGTGGCAATCGATTTCAGAAGAAGTTTGTTGATAAAACGTGAGCGCGTGCTATCAATTGCGGACTTGACGTTTTTATTTTAACGTATTTTATCTTTTCATTACTCTTGTAATTTTAGATAATATTTTAGATATTTTTATCTTTATCCTTTTTAAGAAAACTATAAAAAGGGGAGATAAAGAAGGATTAAGGAGATCAGAATTAGAATTGGATTATTAATTATTTTTATTTTTTTTAGGATTTTCTCTTTTTCTCCATGAGGAACTAAACTCATTTTTCTGGTTGAAGATTAATGAAGTTTCGATTCACCATTACTGTAAGATCTTTCTTGTGATTTTAATTATTTTATTACTTTTTCGGTATTTGTTTATTCTCTGAATTATTGTCATGATTATTTTTGTTAATTAGATAATTGGCCACTATTTAATTATCAATTTAATCTATTGCCAATTGAAAGATTCATCGTATGAAGATTTTGATGTTTGTGGTAAATAACATAGCAGTGCGTTGTGTTATGGGAATAAATAATCTAATTTAAATAAACCATCGTATGCGTTTGTTAATTAGGATTTGTGTCTCTCTAATTTTCAGGCTGTCAATTGATTAAATCCTATGATTTTATCTAAGGTTGTCTATTGATTAGGGAAATAACTAATGGTCGTACTTTGGTTATCGACTAATTAAGGAGAAATTGACTATTAGAGTTCTCAGTAGCTATAACCGATCTATTCATAAGCAGTAATGATTTATAGTTGTATCGATAATCAGTAATCGAATCAAAGCTGAGTTAATTCCTTCAACTAGAGTTTTTTTATTTTGAATTACACCTTTAATTTGTATTTTTATTAATTTAAATTAGTTTTCATTATTTTCAACAATCTTCTAATTTACATTTTTATTTTAAAAAAGATTTAATAATTACTTGTCTATGTGGACACGATCCTGCTCAATCACTATACACAATCTTGTTTAAAGTAGGATTTTATATTTGCTGGCTTCGACACCCATCATCAAAAGTGAAAATTTAAAAAAAAATTATATATCAACATATTTTCCACCATCGATTTGTTTTTGTTTTTAACATAAAATTTAATGAAATTTTAGTGAACTCACTCTCAGCACATATTCTTGACCTGCAAATCGAGGTACACGACGATGAGTTAACCTTACACAAGCACACGGCATGAATCTAACAAGAGAGATTGTATATATATAAAAAAAGGACCCCTCTAAGTTACGGTTGTTTTTTTCTTATTTTGTTTTCTTGTAAATTTTCATTGAAACCCCTTATACTCTATTTTATTTATAATTTATTTATAAATATTATAAAATTTATAAATTTACTCATATAATTTTTAAATTCTTAAAATATCCTCCATTTAATTAAAAATATAATTTTTATTAAATGAATTATAATAATAATAACTATTATTATTATTATTTTAAATAGATTATTATTATTATTATTATTATTATTATTATTATTTATGAATAAATATTATTATCAACAACAACAACAATAAAATTATAATTATAATAATGGATTATTATTATTTTTAAATTCCTAAAATACCCCCCATTTTATTAAAAAATATAATTATTATTAATGGATTATAATTATAATTATGATTATAATAATTTTAAATGAATTATTATTATTATTATTATTATTATTATTATTATTAACAACAATAAAAGGTATTATAATTAATTAATATATTAACAATAATTATTATTAATAATTAATTTAATTAATTAATAATAATAATAATTAATAGTAATAATAATTATTAATAATTTAACTAAAAAATTATTAATAATTATTAATAATATATTAATTAATTATAAACCCATCTTTAAATCTATACCCTCTATTTTTCCATCACACTTTCTCTCTTCCCCTACCCTCCGATCAAGATCATATTTACTTTCTAAACCTCACGTCTATTACTATTCTCAACGTGACACCGCATCAACAATACTCCCAACAAATTTACCGTTACCACATCCACCACAAGGAACCAAGGTACTTTCTTTCGTTTTCTCCATCTCCGTTGGCCTCACCCTCCATTTTCTTATCCCTAAATAAATAAATAAAAATAATTATTATTGTTAATAATTTAACTAAAAAATTATTATCATATTATGGGTTGAATTTGAAGTGTTGTACCAAAATCCAATTCAAATGAATTGGATTTGAAGATAAGTATATTTACATTATTATTTTATATTTTAATTATTGTGATTATTATTATTATTCAAAAATTTATTGTTATTATTATTATTATTGTTGTTATTGTTGTTGTTAATAATTTAAATAAAAAATTATTATTAATATATTAATTAATTATAATACCTTTTATTGTTAATAATAATAATAATTTAATTAAAATTAAAATTAAATTATTATAATCATAATTATAATTATAATCCATTAATAATTATTATATTTTTTAATTAAATGGAGGGTATTTTAAAAATTTAAAAATTATAAGGATAAATTTAATATTTTAAAAATTTATGAATAAATATAAAATTTTTATAATATTTATAAATAAAGTATAAATATTACAGAGTATAAGGGGTTTCAGTGAAATTTTGTAAGAAAACAAAATAAGAAAAAGACAGAGGGACCGTAAGTTACGGTTACCGTAACTTAGAGAAATCCAAAAAAAAAGGAAAAATACAGCAAATTACGTTGCGTCCAATAAATTGTTGAATGAAATGGCCAAGCTAATACCAGCTAAAAATAGTACGTTTCATTAAAACCAGGAGGCCATGCATGGTTACACATCTGTCGGCATAGGACAATCATTGACTATGCATAGCTATACGGTTGTGGGCATAGGACATTAGTTTCAAGCTAAAAATCACCAAAAATTTTTATTAGCTCATTCATTAATCCAGGGAGAGCCAATAGTATTTTGCCAGAAACGCAATAACCACGGCCAATAATTAACACATTTATGATCCCGCGGAAAGCAACCTGTTCTTTTGAAAACAAAAGTCGCCGTCGTCATTATTGTGCATTATGGTATTTTCTGAAAAATTCAGAAGTTTTGGAAAGGGGCATTAATGGTGAAAGACGCTGCTTCGATCAACAGGATATCGCCATAAAGCCTAGAGGCTTTATCATGTGAACTGCAGGGTCTCCATGCTCCATGCCTGCGTCTGTAGGGAAACAGGATTTCAACAACTTTAAAAGTTGGGAAAGTTTAAATTGAAAAAAAGAAGAAGAGAAAACACCCATATAATTTAAAATAATTCATATTTAACTTCTTCTTTATTGTTAAAATCTTTATATTTGGAATTACTCATGCACCTTCTTGTCCCTTATAAATCCGGCGTCTGAGTCTTCTTGCAAGTGTGAGACTTTATTTATTTGTTGTTTTATAGTGTTCGATTCTTGGATTTGACTTAACTTTTAATACACGAGGCAAGTTCCAACAGGCAGTGGGCAGGACTTTAGATCCCGAAATATTTATTGGAATTTTTTATAATAATAATAATAATAATAATAATAATAATAATAATAATAATAATAATAATTCTCTATTAACAATATTTTTATTTTAACCAACAGATAAAAAAATATAAATTTTAATACATTAACAAATAAAAAAATATGTAATGTAGTGAAATCTGTAATTTTTTATGTTTTAGTGATATTCTCATTTTAATAAAATAAAGATGTCCTCACTAAAAAATTATTTATATATATATGTATGTGTTTGTATGTATCATTAATTGTATTACTTATCTTTTTCTTTCCATTAAATAAATAAAACAGTAATGTGAACGTTCTTAATATTTGAGTCTCGATTTAAATCAGAATTGATGTGAAATTCATCTATTGATGATATAATAGAGTAACAACTAATTTTACATTAATCGTTTAATGAATGAGTGGTATTTAGAATTGGACTCGAATGCTGGTACTCAAGCTTTATTCTAACTAAAATGGTCGGTTTGATCTTTCAACATATTTCTAGAAACGTAATCAATTTGGTAGAATAAAATATCATTGGTTAGTACTCATGATCTATCGACTAAAAAAATAAAGTGGTTGGTTTGATTTTCAACATATTTCTAGAAACGAAATTAATTTTGAAACTTGAACTCCATCCAAATGCTTCAGGAGCATCAATCAGACTTTAATTCATTTGATTGGTCCAAAAGTTGAAGTAAACACAAGTGCTTATCTAAAAAAATTCATCGTATTATATATAAGAGGTACGTAACACTGATCACGTAAATCATTAAATATTAAAATAAATTACTTTAAAAATTATGAAAGACTATTCACAGCTTATTTTGAAATGAATATTCTAGAGGAAGTTTTGGGATGTTTAGTGTTTTTTTTTTTGTTTAAAATAAAGAGAAAATGCTTATTATGTGATGTAATCTTCACCTGATATAAAAATAAAATATTCATATAGTGAATACGATCAATATTTATAAATTTTTAAACATAATTAATTACATTACACCATCATTTGCGTCACAAATGCCACGTTTCATAATCTTTAATAAACATAGGTTGATTCTATTTTTAGAGATTGAAAAGTGTAGGTTGAATATATTTTTTTGATATAAAAAAGTGTTTTATATTCACATATGGATGTCATCACAGATACGTTTCATTATTAGTATTTGTTTTAATCTAGAATCTAGGAAAAGTATTCATAAAAAGCTAAAATTGCTTTCACTACGAGTCACCACAACTTGAAAGATTACGAATCAAAATTTTGAAGGACTAAATAATGCGGCCAGTCGGTACAATCAAATAGAATATGATCACCATAAATCTCAAAATAACTAAAAAAATAAATCTAAATTGGCATCATTTTTAACATCAAACTAATATAAGATTATGATTGTGTCATAAATTAAATTTATATAACGATTATACACAATCAGATTCAAACTTCCAACTTCTTATTTCCACTTAAAAGATTTTATCGTTTCACCTAACGAGCATTCACGACAATTTTAAATCGTTAATGCCAGAGTTCCGAATTCTTTTACAAATTACGTATGTATTCACTTTTTCTTTCTTTTTTTTTTTTTTAAATGGAAAATCTCAATTTCAATTGCACCTTTGTGGGTCCCGGTTTACCATTCTCATTTACTAGAAGTCTAGAAGCCCTAGCTGTTTGTTACGACTCGCCAGTCACAAGTAGAGTGAAAGAGACTTCGAAGATCAAGGCGACACACACAATCATTCAAGAGTCAAAGATTCTGATTCCCGCTACCGTAGTATGAAATAAAGCCAAAGGGTATAATAGGGATGGTGGTGTGAAATTCCAAATCGTGCAATTCGTGATCAAATGTGTAAACGCAGCAATTTGATTCTCGCCGTCTCTTGGAGTGGTCCCCACTTTGCACAGCCGATAACAAATGATACGAATCAGACGGACGTGCATGAATGTGGGCGAGAATATATTCATCATACCTAAAATGCCCCCCCCCTTCCTGGAATTTTGATAATTCTGTTCATACCTTAATTTCAATACAATTTGTTTCACATGGTTTTCTACTGCATTGTTCTCTCCTGCATTTTGAACGTTGAAAATGTGTCATCAAATTTTGAATAAAAATATGTAAAATTAAAAAAAATTCATACCAATAGTTATGTTGTGTTATTAATATGGTAATTTTGTGATTTACATCACATCAATTCAAATATAATATAAACGATAAACACCTCATAACTTTGTATTTGAGGTAGGGTTGCGGGTTTGAATATCTTCGTGTGTACTGTGGAAATTAATTTTCTCTTGAATATTTATAAATTCATCTGACCCATTAGGCAATTTTATTAAATTAAGGATGAAATAATTTAAAAAATATAAACATATGGACAACTTGATTTTCTTTTTTTTAATAATAGAATACCACTCAACTGGTTCCCGTCTTCCAGACAGGTTTCTTGTTGTTTCGTGGCCGTAATATTAATTTTTTTCGAAAATAAACATAAAATAATCCTCATTCGTATGGATCAATGTAGAGATTAAATAATAAATAAGATAATGAAATTAATTGTGATTTTAGTTATAAATAACATTATAAAAATTCTAATGCTTATGATGGCTGGTGCAGAAATAACCTAATCGAAACCAACCATATGATTTCATAATCTTGAAAATTCAGCAACTATTTAAAACAGTTCAACGACTGAAGCGAGCTTAGTAGCTAGTGCCAGTCTTTTAAGTATTTCACACGATGGTTGAGAGTTGGTCAACAGCGCCTTTATTTACGATCACATTGGCAAGAGAAAACTGGCTTAATTTGTCTTATAATCACCGGTTGTGAGGTCTTCGATTGACTTAATTTGCAAAATTTATTCCACAAAGAAATTTGGGGGTAATGCAGCTCATATTTTCCTACTGCAGAAGAAAAGTTTAACCCCGTGCGTTAAGTCTAGCTTTGGAAGTCCCTACGGAAACTGTTGCTGCACAAGTCAAATGAGAAAAATATCAGTCATTAATGAACTAATGATGAGTTTTTTAATTGTATCCCAAATGCTGCGGTGAATAATGTGACATTATTTTGTAATTTTTCATCCAAAAGGTTAATGTTGGTGTGATACCAATTGAGATATAAATTTTTGTATCTTTAACTTTGTAAGTTTATGAATACTTAAGAATTATTTGGACAAATTTTAGTCAGATAAAGTTAAAAAAAAAAAAATACTGGAATGAGGGCAAGATAAAAAATACTCGAATGAGGGTAAGATGATGTTTTCACTTATGGTGGGGTGAATTTTTCCAATAATAAATTGGATTAGGATACAATCGAATAAATATTTTTTTAATGTGTAAACTAAAATCCAAAATAACTAACTAAACTCATAAGAATTATGCATTTAGATTAGGAGCAATTTCCAAACTTTTCAAATCAATTGAGACATGTTTTGTAATTTTATAACTCTAATAGGGTATTTTCATAAATTTAAAGAAAGCAAAGCTTGCTTTAAACTTATTCTTCGAAGCATTTCGAAAGTGATCCCATTTGCTTTGACAGATACTGGAGAAAAGGAGTTAAAACACATAACAAGATTTATTGAATGGTCCCGTATAAATTTTCTTCCCCAAGCATGACAGTGAAATGACAATGAGGATGAGTAAAAGCATTTAAAATAAATGAAATAATTTATGGGTAAATTTTGGATTATTCTTATGATGAATTGACAATCTTTAAATTACTCTCTTTATTTTTAAAAAACTTCAACGCACTTTAATTTTTATTCAATAGATAAAAGAATAATGGGGGCAGTTGATGAAATTATTTTGTATTGTTAACAAAATAAAGGAGACAAATTGAGGTTTTAACAAATAAGGAAAGTGAATTAAAAATAATCAATTCATGAGGAAAATAATCCAAAATTAATCCTTATTTTGTTAAATGATTATATTCAAACAATTTCATGCTAGTCTTTCTTTTAATTAAGTTTTCCTATAATAATTTTTCTTTTAAAATTTTAAAAAAGCATCCGATTAATATGAATCAATATCCTTTATTAATGTGAAAATTTTCTTGAATTTATGCTGAAGTATATTTAAAATTTAACCACTCTTACATGTATATTATTATGTACTAACTACCAGTCACTCATTCAGAATTTCAGATAGTGCCGATCCTAGAAATATCCGTTGTATTTTCTAGCTTTAGAAAAATGGCGGGATACTCAATACAAGTCAAAGTAAGAATTCGCATCCATAAAATAAAATAAAATAAAAGTCAAAGGAAGAATCGTGATGGCATATAGGTAAATTTACTAATTATCTTCCCCAGCGAAGAGAAATTGAGTGTCTATAAATTAAGGTGTTATATATTTATGGACCCTCAAACTTAAACAGTCCAGGAAGAAGAAAAGAAAAAGAGCAGCAAATAATTAAATAAAAAATGGGTGTTGAAGAAGGAAACATAGACGATTATACACAAGATGGCACTGTGGACCTCAAAGGCAACCCTGTTCGCAGATCCAAGCGTGGGGGATGGAGAGCTTGCGCCTTTGTTGTTGGTACAATATTTGAATTTCTCAGTTTAATCCTACATATAAGTGTATGAGTTGTCTTTATTTGTATTCAGCCAGCCGTTTTGCTAGCTCATTTCTTTTATGACACTTTTGTCTCACCTTGCAAGAGCATACATATGCTTTGGTTCCATCTTCCATGTTTCTTTGGAACCCTTTTCCTTTTTCCTGCTCCTCGTATGATCTCCTTGTGTACATGTGCCTGAAAGAAAATTGTGAAATAATTTTCTTGTTTCGCGATATTAAGTTGTCAAGCAGAGACACATGGACAAAACATGTGCCTAAAAGAAAAAGTAGAGAACACCAGGATGCAGCTTGTTAAATCTGTAGCTACACTTGTAATTATCTTCTTTAAACTTCTTTTAAAGCGATTCTTTAAACAGTAAAAGTGAGCCTTAATCATTGCGTAGCTCCAAAACTCGGAGTTGTCAAAGACTCCATCGGTGGTCACCAAAAAGTGGTCCTTTCCCATCCATCACAACAAACCAAATCACGGCTTGTAGTTGCATTACTTTTTAGCAGATATTTAACAGAACTGTTCAATTCCCAACTGCTTTCTAAATCTTTTGTTGGCTGCTTTTTGGCTTCTTGTGATAATTTGCAGTATATGAGGTGTTTGAACGTATGGCCTATTATGGGATATCGTCAAATTTGGTGCTGTACTTGACGAACAAGCTGCATCAGGGCACTGTGAAGTCGGCTAACAACGTCACCAACTGGGTTGGCACCATTTGGGTCACTCCCATTTTGGGCGCATATGTTGCCGATGCCCGTCTCGGCCGCTACTGGACCTTCGTCATTGCTTCTTGTATTTACCTCTTGGTAGGTGTATTTATTTGTTATGTCAAACGACACTGTCACCTGATATTATTTAATTAATTTATAAGATAATTTAGTTTTTTTTTCCTCTTACATGCAATCCTTACATGATATTTAATCAGTGGGCAAATCCAATCACATGATTTGCAAGTTCAACATCATATATCAAAATTTCAAATATTGAAAATATCTGATACTGAAAAATAAGATCTAATAATTTTGTAAGGTCAAACGAGTGCCTGCATGAATGACCACTTGACTAGGTACCTCATATCTGTTTTTGGAAGGCAATAGACTGTCGGTGTCTGACATAAATTAATGATAATACCAGGTTTATCCCAATTTGCAAGATCGGAGCACACGGTTTTAGATGTCTTGCTCTTTGTTGACTTGTTAAAGATAGAAAGATCAGACCATCAGACCAAGTGGGCGTCTTGTATATAAAGACGTATATATAAATTTTGTCTGTATTCCTTTTTAATGATTTATTTTATTTTATTTATTTTTTATTTTTTGGTTACAGGGGATGATTGTACTAACACTATCAGTGTCATTATCTGGGCTAAAACCTCCTCCATGCAAAGATATTAACACTCAAGACTGTAAGAAGGCTTCAACATTGCAGTTAGGTATCTTCTTTGCTGCACTCTACACACTGGCTGTGGGAACCGGAGGAACCAAGCCCAACATCTCGACTATCGGCGCGGACCAATTCGATGAATTTGAGCCCAAGGAGAAGGCCCATAAGCTCTCCTTCTTCAATTGGTGGATGTTCAGCATCTTCTTTGGGACACTCTTTGCCAATACAGTGCTTGTCTACATACAAGACAACGTGGGCTGGACCTTGGGTTATGGCCTTCCGACACTAGGACTTGCGATATCCATTGCCATTTTCTTGGCTGGCACACGCTTCTACAGGCACAAGAAACCCACAGGAAGCCCATTCACAAGGATGGCAAAGGTCGTTGTTGCTGCCGTAAGAAAATGGAATGTGCCTCTCCCTAGTGACCCTAAAGAACTCTATGAACTTGATTTGGAAGATTATGCACAGAAAGGAAAGTACAGGATTGAATACACCCAAAATTTGAGGTTAGTGTCTGAGTCGCATATTTTTAATTTTTTGACCCATTGAATAGGTCGCAGACTCATAGGAGCATTTTTGTTTAATTGTATCTTCATGTTTGTTCGCGCGTGCAGGTTCTTTAACAAAGCTGCTGTCAAAACAGGTTCAACAAATCCCTGGATGGTATGCTCAGTGACTCAAGTGGAGGAAACCAAGCAAATGTTAGCAATGATCCCAATCTTGGTTGCCACGTTTGTTCCCAGCACAATGCTTGCTCAAATCAACACCCTTTTTGTTAAGCAAGGCACCACCCTTGATAGAGCTATTGGTAGCCGCTTCAAGATCCCCCCTGCAAGTTTAACAGGATTTGTAACCATATCGATGCTTGTTTGTGTCGTCTTATATGACCGATACTTCGTCAAGATTACGCGAAGGTGGACTAAGAATCCTAGAGGGATCACTCTTCTTCAAAGAATGGGAATTGGCATAGTCATTCATATTATAATTATGGTTATTGCTTCTTTTACAGAGAGATATAGACTAAGTGTGGCCAAGGACCATGGTATAGTTGAAAAAGGACAGCAAGTTCCTTTAACGATATTCATTTTGCTTCCTCAATTTGTGCTTATGGGAACAGCTGATGCATTCTTGGAGGTAGCTAAGATTGAGTTCTTTTATGATCAGGCACCAGAGAGCATGAAGAGTCTTGGAACTTCGTATGCAATGACTACTTTAGGCGTTGGAAATTTCCTGAGTAGCTTTCTGCTTTCAACGGTTTCTGACATAACCAAAAGGCATGGCCACAAAGGGTGGATTCTGAACAACCTTAATGTTTCTCATCTGGACTATTACTATGCCTTTTTCGCAATATTGAATGTCTTGAACTTTGTTTTCTTCTTGGTTGTGGCAAAGTTCTATGTGTACAAGGCTGAAGTTTCGGATTCAATGGAGGTGCTCACTGAAGAATTGAAGGTGATGAGATTAAGGGCATCTGCACAAGAAGCGACTGTGGCTGGCTGATTAGATAGTTGATTCACACGAGAATCAGAACTGAAGTTTGGTTTCTGGCCAGGCCACTATAGAGATTTAACTGATAATTTTACTTTGGGGTTGATTGTTTAAATTTCCTTCACATCAGTCACAAGAATGTTGTAGCTCAAAAAAGAAGAAAAAGTATGTAAAGCAAATGTATTGTTCACACAGCTGAAATTTCAAAAGAAATGGGATTTTTTATAGAGTTATATGAAGGATTTCAAGTACTTGTTTCAATGGTAACTTTATTGGAGAGTTGAAATTTTAGGAAAAATCTTGGAAATCTATAAAAATAAAAACCATTAAAACAGCACTGCTTTGAACAAGACTATGAATGGCAGATTAAAAATGATTGACGATTATAAATGGATTTTGCCCTGAGTTCTCTTCTAATCACAGAGTAATAGCTCAATAGACAACAATGTCAGTTTTTGTTTCTGAAAATATTCAATGTCAGTTTTTGATTCTGAAAATATTCATCCTGTAGAGAGGATAAACAAAGATTAAAATAAAAAGAAAAAAAATTATGTGCGAAGATATATTGTGCACACTCTCTATGATAAAATACTCCAAGAAGATTCACACTGAGATCAAACAATGCCTACTGCTAGAAAAAAACAAAAATGAAGTCCAAAAAGACTACAATGCTCTCTCAACCCTCGGCCACATCTTCATATAGAATTTTTGAGTAAACACAATTTAGATACAAGAATCCCCTATGGTATCTCCAAGTTCCATTTTTAGTTACATGGCTAGAAGTGATCAATACTATTATGAAACACAAATTTACTCTTTCCGCTTCAAATGTACAAGACAAGGTTTAACATCATCTCCTCTTTGCTAACTGAAAAGATTTCTTCAGAAACTGGTTTGCAGCTCGGTCGTTCCTGTAACACAATACCCTCAGTATGGTGTTAGGATCTGCTCTGTTCCACCTTCCTGTTGTTGGTGGCATCGGTAGCTTTTGACCCGTGCCTACAACACCGATACCACTTGTTTCACAGGAAAGAATTGTGAAATCTTCTATTAGCTGTTCAGTTTGTTGCCCCATCAAACCAATCACCCCTTCAACGGTCTCAGCCTCGCGATCCACCACATCTTCAACTATCAATCCTTCGCCACACGTGCAGAATACCCTCTTCAAGCTGTCAAAATCCTCCTCAATCATCTGATGATCGGAACGATAAAAGACCCGGGAGCTTCCCCCAGCAAGCAAAACCATAAGGAATGCTTCGAAAGATGCCTTCATAACTTCTTTTATAGCTAAAGCCTGAGCTTTATCCGCAAGAATGGCGCTCAAAAGAGTAAGATTCTGTTTAAGAATTCGAAATGCAGGCCTAACTCTTGCATTTGCAACATCACCGACATAAAGACTTTCGTAGAACACGGAGTTTGAATCAAGGAAGATTAGACGGTAGGCAGCAACTTCTGATACATGTTGGCAAGCAGATTGAATAGCATTTGTTGCATGCTCAAAATAGGAATTGGAATTAGTATGACGCCTGTGGTTAGCAAAACGGCTGCGTGATGAAGGAACAATCTTTGGTGAGAGGGACAGAGTTTTGTCGAGGGAATGGATGTGGGAGACAAGATAATGCAAGGTGTTGAGGCGGATATAGAGGCGTTGTGTTCCACGGCTTGTTGATGGACGAGGATGGTGACCTTCATTCGATCCACTAATCTGCTGCACATCTTCTACAGCAACAGTACAAGGGCTAGCCTTTTTCCAGAGTTTGCTGAACTTTGAATCGCGGTTGCATCTTGTAAGAGGAGGAAGTGTTGGAAGATAGCTCTGTCTTGCTCCTGGAAAAAATATGAAGACATAAGAAAGCCAACGGTTTAAACTGAAGTAACCCCATTTGATATTTCAGAGATTGCTTCTTACCACATGACGCAACAAAGGTTGTATATTCTCTGAAGATTTGTTGTAACCCATCAGCAAGATCATGAACCAAATCATCGGTAATTCCTATTGGAATTTCAAAGAAATCATCCACAGTATCCTTGGCATGTCTCATTAACTCCACAGCTGACTGAGCGTACGGCTCAGATTTGGACTTGGGATTCCATGTCTGCAAATACAAATTGTGATGAACTAACTATTGTTACAAACAAACAAAATTTCATTCTGAATCTTTCTTCATGCGTAAAATTAAGCACATACTTCTGATTCTTTAGCTCTGAGATAACATTCTTTCCCTCTATTTATTCTCTCTTGAATCCACAATCTCAATTGTCTTAATATGATCGAATCAACTTCATATGGAATCATCTCTCTTACAATGCCTTTGCCTCCATCATCACACTCAGCAGAGTCTTCAACCACCATTTGGACTAAAACTTTTTCAAGCTTCCCAGCTCTTTGCAGCACATCAACGGTATCATTTTTAAGTGTCCCCGTCTCAGCCAGATACTGCTTCAACACTGCCCCATAGCATTGGTGCAATGTGACAGCCGCAACCCCAGCTGCAATCGAGTGCCATCTCTTAAGTATTGGACTAAAACATTCCCTCTCTCTCAATGCCAAATCCTCTGCTTCTTTAGCTAGTTGAAGTAAAGCTCCTGTTTCCCCTAAATCGTTCCCATCGCTGTCTTCAGTCCTCAAGTTCCCATTCTCAATAATCTGTTGCAATCAAACACACAAACAATGCAAACATAAAGAACATATTCTAACAAGAATCAAAAGCAAATATAATAACCCCTTGAACTCATTAGCGTTGGGTTACATTAGTGAAGGCATTTTTCACCGAGGAACGAATATAATGATCAACACGATCGCCGGTTGAATCCATCACCACCTTTGTATCTCCTCTCTCAAGCCCACCTTCAGTAATGCTAACATCTTCGCCCAAAATCTTTGATGCCAATAGAGCTAAAGGAAGAAGGTTCTCAATTTGTCCAACGGTGCCTCTATGAAAATAATCATGATACCTAAGCAGCCTTTTCTCCGCCCACCCTTGCATCGAGGCCAGAACAGACGACAACATTCTCACATAAATGGCCTCTCTATCCGGCTTCTTAGCATCATTAGCCAACTCGGCCAACATAGTATGCGCCGCACATAAAAGATCAGGCTCGGACAGCGAAGTCACAACGTATTGTTGAAACAAAACCCACGTGAAACACACATTGTGCATTGGTCTATTGATCCCCAGGGTCGACCACGTCTTCTTCATCAGCTCCAAAAGCTCATCAACCTCATCAAGGACTAATGTCTCGTCTCTAAAATCGAATATGGATTGAAGCAGAGCTATGTAGAGGTGGACATTGAGGGGAAAGCCATCAGCCCAGTGACAAACATCAGTGGGAGTGCCATTGGCGCTCCGCCAAGATAAAGAAACGACACTGTTGCATAATGCTCGCATTGTGTCCGAATTCTTGCCGGTGTCTATAGGTTTTGTCTCGCTTGCGCGGACGATTTCTCGGAGACGCACAGCGAAGGTGTTGGATTTGTCTATTGGGACTGATGGGTGTTGGAGGAGACCGGCTTCGAGGATTTTGAGTTGGCGCCTCTGCCATAGATGGTACTCGTGTCCATCGTTGAATTCTGATGGTTTTAGATGCCGGAGAAGCTCTAGTGGAAGGATTATCGTCTCCGCTCGCCGTCCCATCTGCTTAAGCATGAAAATATGACAATGATTAGGACTGAGCTAGAAATTTCATTAAAAGCAACAGATGACAAAGACTTGGACTTAATTATCGGGAGAAATTTAAGAAAAATGCTAAGTGTAGAGAAAGATAAGAGAAATAAAAAAGAAAAGAAAAGAAAAGAAAAGAGAGGGAGTGGGCGGGTAAAGAGATAGAGTAAATTTTTTTCATTTTTCTCTTATTTTTCTCTACACCAAGCGCCAGCCGCTTAAAATTTAATAGATTTGTTAGAACATGTAAGATTTTTTAATTTAGCGGCATATTCATGTGCTTAACTATATTCGTTGTTTGTATGTACAACAGTGGTATGGAAGAATTAATTTAATTCTGGCGTGCAAGATAATAAGGAAACATAAATGACTCCTCAGGCATGCGCATGCATATAAATTAGAAATGTTTACGTACTTGGCCAACAAGGGTTCTCATGAGAGTCTTCCTTAGCCTATTGTCACTCTGCTCCGTCACCTTCATCTGTTGCCTCATGATCTCCGCGGACGTCAACGGCCGTCTCGGTCTAGACGGAGGCGGCACGGTGGAGTAATTATTCACGTTCCCGGCGGGGCTAGTCCCACCGTGTCCATGCCCGTGACCAAAGTTATTATTATTATTATTGTGCACATGATTATTAGGTGCATGGGAGCCTGGCGAGGTTGGGTTAGTGGATGAGGCACCAACACTGGACATTCTCCTGCATGGCGATCTCTTCAACATTTTGAGTCCCAGGGCCCGTTTGACCCGGCTGGTTGGCGTCATCTGAACCACCCCACCACCGTTAACCCTAGCGGTCGGTGACCCGGACGCAATACCACCACCACCTCCTCCTACTCCCCCGTCACCACCACCGTTGTTATTGTTATTATTGTCATGTGAGGAATAAAAACTTATAGCATTGCGTCCACCAAACCCAGGAGAAGACCTGCATGAAGTGAAAAAGACCTCGTAAGCAGTCTCACGGATGTCATCAGAATCAATGCCTTCAAGCTTGCCAAACGGCCAGGCGAGGTCGGAGTAGGCAGTGGCAGGGCCGGCGAGCTGGCCGGGAAAGGAATCCCGGCGGGTTTGGTGGGTCATTAAATGAAGAAAGTGAGGGGATAAAGGGCAGCAGGTAGCTAGCTAGCTAGGGTTAAATATCTTTCTTCGTTAGATACCTGGCGGGATAGAGAGCGGAGGAGAGAAGATGTGCATTATTTTAACAAGAGAGAGAGGTTTGAGAGAGTTTAATTTGTGAATTAGTGTTAATTATGTGGGGGATTTTGTTGGTTAATGACAGCATTAATGAGTTAAGAATTGGATTTGGATTGATGGCTATTGCAACGGCAACGCTGTTGTAGCTTACCGAAGAAAACGAGGAAGATAAGGTGGTAAATTAATTAATGAGACATTGAACAGCAAATGTTGCCAATTTCGATTCCGGGTATTTCTCTAGAGCTTTTTTTTCTTTTTCTTTATTTATTGATACTCAATTTAATTATTTTTAATGATTCTTTTTAGGGTAGCAACTGTTCAAATATTATACGTGTTTGTCGGAAGCAAAATTTGTATAAATTTGTTGTCAAGGAGCTGAAATTATGTTGTATTAATTTAATTGTTTGCTGACCTGTAATGATCACTTGGAAATACTGCTGGTTGTTGAATTGAAAGATTTTTCCTTTTTTGGTTGTTAAAAAAGAGCCTATTTGACAAAATAAATTGTTTCTTAAAAACCAAAAATGTTGTTACATGTGTTACGGAACTACTTAATTAATTAATTAACTAACTAACAATGTTGTTAGATGCGCTGGATTGTTTCAACACCATATCGGAAAGCCTGTACTTTTTCACATAGTTTAGATGGTATTTTTACTTTGTCTTTTATATGTAGTTCAACTGAATTTTTTTCTTTTTGAAATAGTGTAATTTGTAGAACTAATTAGAAAATTTTTCGAATGTTTCTAGAAAAACACTTGGTATGCGTTTTTATGAAAAAAGAAACAAAGAGAAGGCACAAGAAACATTTTCCTAGAAATAGTTTATAATCACTTTATCTTATAAGATTAAAGTCAGGGATACAATTTTTTTTTTTAATTTTTCAAACTAATGTGTCATCTAAGTCTTATTCGATGATTGTAATAAAAGAAATGTTAGAGTCATAAGGTACAAACTCATCTATGTGAAAAATCATATTGAGCTGACTGTAAGTTGCCAAATAACACTATATGATTTTACTTTCATTATTCCGGGTTTTAATTCAACTAATACTTTTTATGTTATATTATTTTATAAGTAGGATTAGGATAAAAATGATTGTATACATCTCAAATTTTTTATCTTAAGAAATTATTCTAAATGGTGTGATTCATCAATTGGTTGGTGAGATAATACAATTAATTCACTTAAATTTTACAAAGAATTACTATACACTCAATAAATGACAGGACATCTAATTTACAATGAAACTAGAGATAAAAATTAGATCTCAACCAAGTTATTTCATAAAAACTTTAACTAGGGGGCTTTTTTTTTTTGAAAAGAAAACACCAAGGGGACTTCCACATTTATGATTTAGTTTATTAAGTATTTTCATGAACTTTCCTTTTAAAAAAGAAAAAAAATGACAGGACATATAATTTAGAATGAAACTAGAGATAAAAATTAGATCTCAACCAAGTTATTTAATAAAAAATTTAACTAGGGGGCTTTTTTTTTTTTTTGATAAGAAAACACCAAGGAGACTAGTAGTATTAAGTATTTTCATGAACCTACGGAGTTGACATAACCGATGCTGCAGCTAATAGAAGTCTGCTTCAGTTATACCAATCGTCAGGATTTCAGGTTGTCAAATGTTGGCATGGGCATGGATATGGGGACTCGTGTTGCTATTGTTGGACCCAACGATAATGCAAAATCTACCCTGCTGAATCTTCTAGCCGGTGATGGCTCCAACGGAGGGTGAAGTGCGAAGGGGCTAGAAACTGAGGATTGGGAGATATTCACAACACTTTGTGGGCTTATTTACCATGAAGGCAACGCCAGTTCCGTCTCTTCTTGGACTCCATCCTGATAAAGAGCGATTTAGCACGCAAGAGTGATGTAGGATGGCCGGTAGGACGAGTAGAGTATTTTCTGAATATCATAACTTAGACTATAGTTGTTCGTTTTAGGTATATAATATATTATTTTAGAACTTGTAACAAGAAGAACTAAATCTAAAATGCTAACGTTATTCTGCTCCACGGTTAATGTAAAATTTTTTTTTTTAAAAAAATTATTTTCTTATTTTTTATATAATTTTCAAGATTTTTATCTTTTTTTTTCAATATCAGATTTGAGTGCAATTTATTTTGTTTTACATATTTAGATTATGATAATTTTGTTGTAAAATGAAGTTTTAAATTTGATGAATTCAAAGTATTCAAGATTAATATAAAAGGACACCAAAACCTAGTTTTGTTTGTCAAGATTTTTCAATAATATTTTTATTATTCAAAAACTTAATTTCTCTTAACTATTAATCTTTTTTACATTTCGGCATCATCAAGGAGGCTGTTCATACGAAACTTGGGAAATTTGGACTCCCTGGCCAGAATCATCTTACTCCAATTGCGAAATTATCCGGAGGGCAAAAAGTCAGGGTCGTGTTTACTTCAATCTCCATGCCAAAGCCTCACATATTAATATTGGATGAGCACACAAATCATTTGGACACGCAGAGTATTGATGCTCTGGCTAATGCACTAGATGAGTTTGCTGGTGGAGTTGTTCTGGTGAGTCATGATTCCAGACTCATCTCACGTGTTTGCCAGGACGAAGAAAAAACGTGAAACCGGGATTGTACAAAATGAGCTGTCATGAGATTTCATGGAACATTTGAAGAGTACAAGGAGGATCTACGAAGACAGATTAGAACAGATGTTGATAAAATTTTTGCATGTTCCTGATTGTCACTGTTTCAGTTATGGTTTGAAGTATATAAGATTTGATATTGGAAGGATTTTTTTCTTCTTTTTATAAAGAGAAAATCTCTGTTTCACAATAGACATGGGAATCAATGCAAACTCTCAACTTAATAATAGATAAAGACATCTTGAAAAAATTAATAATAATTAGATTGAGGTATCTACCATTAAGCCGAGAAATTAATTGGCCGTAGACCATTCTTATTACATTTTAAGAAAGAAATTTACCTGTGACAGGCGCACTACATTATATGTATACTTGTTCAATAATATATGGTACATATATACTTTTTTCCCAGTGATCAATCATTATGGGTAGAAAAACTTATTTAAAACACATAATATATATTTTTAAATGATCTTTTCTGAGACAATCCCATATTCTTCTCAAGATGAGGATGGCGGCTATGACTTGTGCCATATCTCTCTAGAAGATACATTGTAAGATTCAATAGAAAACAAATTTTCATCAATATGATCTTGAATTGTTATGATCTTTTGAATGGAAAATAATAATCTGTAAGATTTTCTATGAGAAGAAACATAGATATTAAATAGACTAAACTAGATTTTTCAGTCGCATATACGTACGTTTTTATGAATACTTCTCTTTTATCACTGGCTCCGTAGCAGGATACATAAGCTTTTGAAGCTTTTAATTTAATTGATTCTGAATTTGCACTGAACAATTGATTATTTCGAAATAAAATTTGTAACGCCAAAATTTTTTCTAATAAATTTTAGATTATGGAATTTTATTTTATTAGAATTTATAAGTGTCACTATCACCCTTACTAATAAGGATTACTCATTGAGTAATTTTGAAAAACACATATATTTTAGAATTTATAAGTGTCACTATTACCCTTATTAATAAGGATTACTCATGGGGTAATTTTGGAAAACACATATATTTTCCAAAACCTAATAGGATTTCTTAGGACTTCTTAGGACTTCTTATAAATTCATATTTTTTCCTCCTCCATAACCCTAAGTACACAACATTTTCTCCTATTCTCTCTGCTGCTTAATACTCCCTTATTTATACTCTAGAATTCAAACTTTTGCCAAGGGGAAAACCTTAAGGATTGCTATTGGAGGTGTTTGAGGCTGTCAGAGGCTTAGAGGAGTGTTTAGATCATTGCTTTTATCAAGGTAAGTAACTTCATTCCTGACGTATTAGATAAGTATGATTATTTTAATACTAGTATAAGTAAATGTGTTTTTATAGTTATTTGAAAATCAATTGTTTTTCATAACAAAATTAGTTTATGTAAATGTTTTCAAATATGAAATTTTTTTTTTTTTTTATGATTTTAACTCAATATTATAAATGATTTTAAGTATGTAATTTATATTGTTTTATGATTACCTTTTTTATTTTATTTATAAGGTAACTTGCAAGCCTAAATTATTGTTATGGACATTTATGAATCTGATACAAATATTTTATGCCCATATACAATTTTAATTATTTATGATTGTATTGGGGCCACCTCTTGAGGTCCAAAGCGCCGCAAAGTGTCACATACAGTGCAAAGTGCCACGCACAAGTCATTATATATGAAAAACTAATTTGAATGTTTTGACTCATTATCCATAGTTGCTCTGACTCTGATTCTGATCGTATAATACGATGCATATATGTTTTGGACTAGTATTGAGTTTCTATTTTAAGTGTGCACACGATATTCTGATTCTGTTTTTGGCATGTTCACCGAGAGTATAGGTGACACTACGTGACATGAGCTAACCCTTTTGTTTTTGTATATATGTTATACTATTTTCTTTCATAATGAATTATGCTTTTGATATTTTGAATTACTATGAACTTATATGATTTTATTGTAATACTTCGTTTTATATATTATAATATTTGCTTTGATAAAAGAAGGCTTGCAAACATTTTGGTATCGTTAAGCATAGTGTGTTAGGAATGGTTTTACTTATCGAGTTGACGGCTTGCCCCTCGTCATTACTTTTTGCAGATTAAGTATCTTGTTGAGAGGTGTGCTTATCATTAGAGTTAGAGATTCGTTTCCTTTTTTCTAGTTATAAAAGAAAGATAGACTTATGTTTCTGTTAAGTTTATTTGTTTATGAACTTGTAATTGAGAAGTTTTGAGATTTTTGTTATGTTTATGTATTCGTGAGAGATTATCTAGTGTCAAACACATGGATTTATGGATTTTATTTGATTAAAAATTTGAGGTATCTTAGTTTGAGATTTTTATGTATGGATCTTGATTTGTTAGTAACCTCCTTCATTGCGTGCTCCGCACGTGTTGGATTTGGGGTGTTACAAAATGAGAGTTGCAGTTATTGGAGCTGGGGTTAGTGGACTGGTTAGCTTATGTTCTTGCAAAAGCAGGAGTTGAAGTTGTGTTATATAAGAAGGAGGAAACCCTTGGTTGCCATGCAAAGACCGTCACCATCGACGGTGTTGATTTTGACATCGGTTTCATGCTTTTCAATCATGTAAGTGTTAAGCTGTGAATCGTATATTTGGTCATGACGTTGGAAGTTATAGCTTAAAAACTACGGCACTAAAATATTTGACAAATATTTACTTTGTGACTTAATTAAAAATCAAGTTGATTTGATCTCATATTTGTATGATGAAAAACCTATAATAATATCTTTATTATTTCATCAATACTAAATCGGGCTGGCGGGCTTACACTTAGAATGATTTTAAGTATAGGTGAATAAGGCAATTGCCTAAGGCCTCATATTTTTTTAGGATCTCATTTTTTTGAGTATTTTCTGAATAATTCTCTAATTAAAATAGACTTTTTTTTAAAAAAATAATATATCGTAGAAAAACCTATTAGACATCTTTATAATTAATAGCTATCATACAATTAAGAATTCTTTTTATATAAAATCAATGTTAAAGAGATATGATTTATGCTATTGTTTAACCATTAATTCATTCATTATTAGTCTTTCTAAGAAAAAAAAATTAAATTTTTTACCTTCTCCGTTTCCCTAAAAGAACTCAATTATTTAAGTTGAAATCTTTGATTTTTAATATTCCTTTTGATTTCTATTAAAACCATATAATCTAAAATATCAGTAGATAAAAAAATTTCTTGCTCTCCTTTCTTTATAAAGCAAATTATTACATCAATTGGTTTATTTAAATAAGAAAAAATTAGTTTCTCAAAATACAAAGTCCATATCTATTATCTAATAATCAATTTATTATCTCAATTTTTTATGTGCGGCCATTCGAAATATTCTATTTGAAAATAATATTATTCTTGTTTATTTATTTCTTTATTTTTGTAATAATTTTAACAGAAGTAAAAAAAATATCATCTTGACAATTTTTAGGTTTTATTTTTTAATTTTTTAAAAATCTTTTTACTACTGGTAAAATTCAAGAATTAAAGATGGAATCAATTTTAAGTCTTTTTATGTTTCTTTGAGCATTGGAATTACAAAATAAAAAGAAACTCCACAAAAAAATTTGCCTAAAGCCCCAAATTCTCCAAAGCTAGCCGTGCTTACACTAACTTCCTTTGCCTCTTCTTACATCAATTTTGTTTTGTAGCCTTTTTCACTTTTCATGTCCTAGTAAGCTGTGTTGTTGAGTAAAGATCCTGGGTGATTAATTCGACAGGTAACAAATACGATGGAGTTTTTTGAGAGTTTAGGGGTTGATATGGAGACATCAGATATGTCATTCTCAATGAGCTTAGACAAAGGCCAAGGCTATGAATCGGGTACCAGAAATGGCTTGTCCAGTTTGTTTGCACAGAAGAAGAACATGCTCAATCCTTACTTTTAGCAAATGCTTAGGGAAATGATCCAAGTTCAAAGATGATGTCCTCAGGTAAGCTCTTTTTCCCTTCCATTTCAATTGTATTTTTTTTTTTCTAGAATCTAAATAATTTATTTTAAGATCATTACAGACTTTATGGATTGTTTTTTTTTAATAGGACTTATTTTAAGGCATCTCATTTTATAAAAAAGTGAGTTTTTGACTTTAATCTAAAATTTAAAGTCTGATTTTTTTTACATTAGTAACACATCACTTTAGTAAAATAAAGATGTTTTTGCGAGAAAAAAATTCTCTCGCTCTATATATATTTTACAATCGCATAATATAATCATGCTATAGTAATGAATAAAAAATAAAAAATAAAAACTTCAAAATCATTGATTTTGAGAGCAATAGGGTGTGGAGGTGTTTGGTGTTTTATTTGCTCCGACCCAATAAATTATTTCTAGTGAATACACCCTTCGAAAATTTACAGTGCAGTCCCTGTGTTTTTGTTAAATACACAAATAAGGCTGTTAGTTTCCAAAACGTCTCAATTAGGTCCTCTCTGTTTCATAAAAATGAACTTCGCAAAACGTGTATCGGGTCTCTTCAGTTGGGGGCTAATTGCAAATGCCTTGCATATATCTTCTTGTATCATAAGGAGGCTCATATACAAGCGTTGCCATCTCCAGTAAATTTACCCAACATGATTGAGGTCAATTCTCAACTCAACCAATTAGCCAAATTGGTCCACTAACATGATGTTCGCTACGCGCTCAATAAAATGCCTCACCCAGACAAGATTTCTACGACCACAGTAATTTCAAGGCTGTGGACTCCACTGACGCTTTGGCATAGTTTTTCTGAACGTGGAATGAGGCTCAAAATGAACATGGACACCTTTATACTTAGCCTTGCACTGAAAGCTTGCGTGCTTAATGTGTGACTGTTAATTAAGGAGAATCGTTACACTGATATACAGTCAAAACTGCTCTTGTGGGTACTAGTGCCCTTTTAGTTCAAATGAAACAATAATAAATGTGTTGACATGATTAGCCAACTATTTCACTGTTTATATTTGTCTCAAATACTTTGATAAATGCGTAATGGCAATTCATTTCGGAAACTTAACTTTCCTAGGAGATACTTACATTTTCTTTTCTGCATTACAGCTATGTTGAGGAGCTTGAAAACAACCCAGGCATTGATCGCAATGAAACCTTGGGACAGTTTATAAAGTCACGTCGCTACTCCGAACTATTTCTGAAGGCTTATCTTCTGAGTTGAGAAAGCATTATACACTGTCATATAATTGAGCTTTTCACACTCCATACTGAATATCATTCCCGTATCTTTTTACTTACTAGCAGTAATCATAATGTTATTTGTAGATTGCAATTTGTATTCAATATGGTCCTGCCCTTCAGATGGAGCTATAAGCTTTCATGCATTCTCTGTTCTGTCATTTTGCCGTCTGTTTCAGGTACATTTTCTTTGAGAGGAGACAAGTGTTGGATATAATAAATTTGTTTCCTGATTTTGGCTTGATTGTCTCTGCAGCTCTTTCGCCACCCACAATGTCTTACTGTTAGAAGCACTCTCATTCTTATATCGATAAGGTTGCTTTTTATTTATAGCACAACAAATTATTGACCTTATATGAATGTAAGTTAAACTATGTGCTTCTTGGAAATTTTTTTTTCCAAATTTCATTTTTTAACCAAAGGTCAGCGAACAAGTTAAGAGCTGGGGCATTCAACTTAGAACAAGTTGTGAGGTGTATTCTGTTTTTCCAGCTGACGAAGGTTAGTAGTTAAATTTTTTATTTTAATTTTTAATGTAACGCGTCAGATCAAAACTTCATGGGGGATTTATGATAACGAAATTAAGACAATACTAAATAAAAATTTGTGGTAGTCTGATATACAAGTAACGGCTGCTAATAGGAGAATCTATCACAAGATATAGTGGCTCTTAGTATTTTGAAAGCTTGAAAGGTTCTTAATGACTGAAGTTTCTAGCCAAGAAATGCTAGGTATAAAAGTTGCAGAAGAAGAAATATAAATCATTAAAGGCATAGTTAATAAATTCTTGCAGGTTGCTCTATAGTCTGTGCGAATGGTTCCCAGGAATTTTACAATGGCTGTGTAATGGCTGTTCATGCTCCAGATGCTTTAAGAATACTGGGGACCAAGCGACATTTGATGAAAGGAGAGTACTTGGCACTTTCCACTATGTGTAGAGGTAATGTCTTTTGTTAGAATTTTTGGAACTGGAACGGATGAAGAAACACTGAGGCTGTATTTTATTTTTTTTCAGAATACTCTTAGTTCTGTTACAACTTCAGTATTTATAGTGAAGCTTAGTTACTCAACATTCACTATACAGCTATTTACAAAGATTTCAAAAACTAACAACTCAGTAACTAACTATAAATCAGATCTGATTGATTACAACAAACCAAAACTATTACTTAATAGCAAAGGAATCTCAGCATAACTGTTTTGCCATCTAGAACTTTCTAACTTGGTACAAGTAACATCTTGATTTAATTCCATGTGAGCTGCTGAGTTTGTTGCCAAGTAAGCTCCAGTTGGCACACCAATATGAGCAGATTTTAATTCAGCTTCCTTCATACTTTCAACACCCTTCCTCAAACTTAAGTCTCTTGGAGAGACTTTAAGTTTGTTTCTGAAGAAGCTGAATTTACGATATGTGAGAGGCTTGGTAAATATATCTGTTACCTGATCATTACTGGACATAAAAGCAATTTCCATTTCCTTCTTTTCAACTTTATCTCTAACAAAATGAAGATCAATTTCAATATGCTTAGTTTTGGAGTGGAGTACTGGATTTGTAGCAATTGCAGCTGCACTTGTACTGTCACTTAGTAACAATGGTGTATTTTCAAGTCTTATATCTAGCTCTTTAAGAACTGAACATATCCAAGTTATTTTAGCACTTGCCAACGCCATAGCTCTGTATTCTGATTTTGCAGATGATCTTGAAACTACACTTTGCTTCTTAGAACTCCAGCTGATTAAATTTTCTCCCAAGTATACACAATAACCACTGGTAGATCTTCTATCATCTAGATCACTTCCCTAATCAGCATCTCTGAGTATGTTATTAGATCAAGGAGTTCTGATTTCTTGAAAGTTAATCCAAGATCAATAGTTTCCTTTAAGTACCTTAATACTCTTTTACAGGCTATCCAATGTGGCTGTAATGGATTTGACATGAATTGGCTCAGCTTATTTACTACATATGCAATCTCTGGCCTTGTCAATACTGCATATTGTAATCCTCCAATGACTTTTCTATACTGAGTTGGATCAGCATATTCATCCCCCATATTTTTGCTTAACTTTTCAGCTGTTGCAAGTGGTGTATCAGCTCCATTGCAGTTCTTCATATCAAACTTGTCAAGTAACTCTTTTAGATACTTGGTTTGAGACAGAATCAATGTATCTTCATTCTTGATTACTTCAATACCAAGGAAGAAATTAAGCTGTCCCAAATCCTTAAGAGCAAAAGAGCTATCTAGATTTTTAACAAGCTTTTCAATTTCAACATTATTACTCCCAGTGACTATAATGTCATCAACATAAATCAACAGCAAGGTTAACTCATTTTCATTTCTTCTATAAAATAAAGATGTGTCTGATTTTGCACTAGTGAATTTCCAAGATTCAAGAACTGATCTCAGTTTGTCAAACCATGCTCTGGAGGCTTGTTTCAAGCCATACAGAGCCTTCTTCAGTTTGCACACATATCTTGGATGATTAGGATCCTCAAATCCTTCAGGTTGAGGCATGTATACTATTTCGGAGAGCTCCCCATTTAGAAATGCATTATTTATATCAACTTGTCTCAACTCCCAGTTATTAGTGACAACAAGACTCAAAACAATTCTTATAGTAGCTGCCTTTACCATTGGACTGAAAGTTTCTTGATCATCAACACCCTCAGTTTGTAGAAACCCTTTTGCAACCAGTCTAGCTTTGTATCTATTAATTGACCCATCTAAGTTCTGCTTTACTCGATAGATCCATTTGTTTCCCACAAGCTTCATATTTTGTTCTCCACAAGCTTCATATTTTTTTCTAGAGGGACTAAGCACCAAGTCTGGTTTTTCATTAGAGCATTAAACTCATCTTGCATAGCTGACTTCCAATTTTGATCATTCAATGCTTCAGCAACACTTGTGGGAATTTCAAGTGATAGGGTTTTTTTCTGAGTTGTAGACTTTTGGTTTAAAAATGCCAGCCTTAGCTCTGGTTATCATAGGATGTGTTGATTTAGGATGAGTTGGTTTAGACTAAGGTGTTAGCTGAGGTAATTCTAAAACTTGGTTTTGTAGTTCATGATTTTCAGATGGTAGGGAATGGTTTTGAGTGATCTGGGTTTGAGTATTAGCACTATGATTATTTTCTAAGATGGTTTGGTTAATGTTGTTATTAGAAATCTGATCATTAGGAGAAGTACTTATTCTGAATGTATTTTCAGATGTGTTTGTATTAGTTGCTGTTGCCTCATGAACTTGACTCTCAGAAGGAAAATACACAGTTAAGAATTTACTGAATGTGCTTGAGAATTCAGTTGACTGAACTGATTTGGTAACCATGAAGTTTGAGTCATTCTGAAAGGAAAATGAATCTTCATTGAAGTTAACATGTGCAGCAATATATATTCTTCCATTTGGTCTCAAACACATATAACCTTTGTGAAAATTGCTGAAACCTAAGTTTACACATTTTGAAGTATGGAAATCAAATTTTTGATTTTTGTAAGGTCTCAAGAAAGGATAACACTCACAGCCAAAAACTTTTATCAGAGAATAGTTTGGTTTCTTTGAATAAAGATCTTCAAATGTTGTCTTATCCTTTAAAGTGGGTGTACTAATTCTGTTTATAAGATAAATAGCATTAGAGAATGCTTCCCACCAGAATTTAAGAGGTAATTCAGCTTGAGCAAGAAGAGTTAGGCCAGTTTCTATAAGATGTCTATGCTTTCTTTCAGCTTTTCCATTTTGATGGTGAGTATAAGGGCAAGAGTATCTCAAAGATATCTCTTCATTTCTGAGATATTCTTGAAAAGCTTTATATTCTCCTCCCATATCACACTGTAGGGATTTTATCTTAAGTTCTAGGCCTTTTTCAATTTGGTTTTTGAATGATATAAATGTTGTGAGTGCATCTAATTTTTGAGTTAATCCATAAATCCATGTGTAACTTGTTTTGTCATCAATGAAAGATATTTAGTATCTAGAACCTTGGTTTGATACAGTAGGTGCAAGACCCCAAAGGTCACTGTGAATGAGTTCAAGAGCAATGGAAGATTTTGATTCACTATTTTTGAATGGTAGTCTGTGCTGTTTTCTATATTGACAGGCTTTGCAAAATGATATATATGACATTTTATTTCTAAAAGGAACATTACAAGATAACAAGGTTTTTTTAAGAGCAATGACATTTGGATGACCTAACCTCATATGCCAAAGATCAAGAATTTTATTGCTTGTGCAATTTGCACTGCAACTTACAGACACCATAGATTCAGGCTTATTTATTTTTGATACTATGAGTAAGCTAGGAGTTGTATTAGATGATAACAGAATTGAATTGACTTGACTGTAATCATGAGGCAAATTCAGCAGCTTGTACAATCCATCTTTAGCCATTCCTTTCATTAGAGTACTCCCCCTTCTCTTGTCCTTAACAACACATGATGTTTTGTTGAATTCAATGTAAACATCATTATCATGTAGCAGTTTGGAAATACTGATTAAGTTTTTGGTTATCTCAGGCACATAAAGTATGTGATTAAGTCTAATATATGATAAAGTGTATGGTTCAAGTGTGTTAAACAAAGAATGACCAATGGAATCAATTTTGAGTTTAGCTCTATTACCTGCTACTAGCTGATCATTTCGTTTATACTCTGAGTTGATACTGAGATTGTTGAAATCATTTAAAATGTGATTTGTTGCACCACTGTCAAGATACCAAGCTCCATCTTTAGATCCTCCATTCTCAGCAATATAAGCACTCCTTCTGTTTTATACCAAATTTGGTATAAAATTCTTCTTGAATCGGAACCATCAATGAGCAGCAATATGATTTTTCCTAAAACAGAACTGACAAGGTCCCTTAGGTTTTTCTTCTTCAGCTGAATTTCTATTTTTGATTCTGTCTTGAGGAACCACAAACTAATTTGAATTACCACCACTGAATTGTTTTGCAGCAGAACTATTTGCATTTCCACTGAAATTGAAATTAGGTTGCCAATTTCTTCTTAGATTCCCTCTGTGATAAGCAACATTTGCTTGATAATTCATATGACTAATAGAGTGTTGATATTCAATTCTGTTTTCATGATTCAGTAGCATTTCATATACATCAGAGAGTGTTGTTATTTCAGACCTTGCATTTATAGTAGTAACAATAGAATCATATTCTGATCCTAATCCAGCAAGCAAGCACTATACAAAATCATCATCATTCATGACATTACCAGCAACTCTTAAGGCATCCAAATTAGTCTTCATTTTGGTATAGTACTCATGAATTGACATTGATCCTTTTCTGGTCGTCTGAATCAGAGTTATCGGATGAAGAACTCTAGATCTAGATTTGGCACCAAATTGAGTAGAAAGGATTTGCCACACATCTAGAGAAGTCTTTGCTCCAACCACAGTACTTAGAACTTCCTCACTTAGTGTTGAAAGCATCCAACTCATCAACTGTTGATCATTTCTTCTCCAGATCTTGTATTGAGGATTCGGTGAGGTAACAACTGTCTGATCATTATCAACATTTTTCACAAATTGATTTGGAGAATTTTTCGTTTTGTCGATTAGATCTTCAAGTTCATTAGCATTGATGGATGCTAAGACTTGTGATTTCCACAGCAAGTAATTGTTGTTGGTTAACTTGATCGGATTGTTGAAGATCAAAGAGCTGAGAACATAGGAGTTTATGAGAGAATTTGAGTTTGCATTTGTAGCTGAGCTTGATGCTCCATTACTGAAAGTTTGATTTCCATTGTTTGCCATTGATGGCTCTGATACCATGTTAGAATTTTTGGAACTGGAACAAATGAAGAAACACTGAGGCTGTATTTTATTTTTTTCCAGAATACTTTTAGTTCTGTTACAACTTCAGTATTTATAGTGAAGCTTAGTTACTCAACATTCACTATACAGCTATTTACAAAGATTCCAAAAACTAACAACTCAGTAACTAACTATAAATCAGATCTGATTGATTACAACAAACCAAAACTATTACTTAATAGTAAAGGAATCTCAGCATAACTGTTTTGCCATCTAGAACTTTCTAACTTGGTACAACTAACATCTTGATTTAATTTCATGTGAGCTGCTGAGTTTGTTGCCAAGTAAACTTCAGCTGGCACACCAATATGAGCAGATTTTGATTCAACTTCCTTCATACTTTCAACATCTTTCACTTACAACTGGATCTATGATTCTCACAGATATTGTAAAATCTCTCAAGTTCCAAATATTGGGAAAACAGTCAATTTTGGCAGTGGACTGGTGCTCATGGTTCACCAAATATTTTCAACTGTTGTTTCACCATTAGCTTCTTAACTTGATTGAATGATGGAATTTTGTAATCTATAATACTGAAATGCAAAATCATTATTAACTTGCTATTGGCAGAGATTTTTTCCCTCATGACAAAAATTTCATGCCCCAAAACCCAGTAGCATGGAGTACTTGGAACTTCTTGGGGAGTACTGATGGTAAAATATGTATGCATATTGGCTCAATGTGCTTCAGGTATGTTACATGTTTAGTTTGGGTAAAGTGAACTTGTATTAATGACTTGATACTGTTTCAGAATATGTGGATGTTGTTCTCCCCTAATTTAGCTTCTCGTTTAGTTGATCAAGCAGAAACTTACCAGAGGCCTAGCCGAGTAGGTTTCAAGAAGCTTTAGCTGGCCTTCTGAGTTCGAATCTTGGGATGTAGAAGCTTAAGAAATAGATTTGGGATTTGCCCACCCCTCCACTTTTTTTTTTTTTTTTTTAATAATTAAAGAAATAAAAAAAAAAGAAAGTTATTGATTTTTGTTTACAATGACAGCAATATATTATCACACATCATTTCTCAAATAAACAATGAAATACACAATATCTGCTTCTGCAAAATTGCCAATAAATGGGCTGACTCTGGGGACATGATTAATTCTTCTGCTGTTTACTTTCTCAAAATAGTCATTGGAATGCTGGACATTGCAGAATATTGGTGAAATGAGTATGCCTTTTCTTGCAACACTTAATCCAGATCATACTCCTGAAAATACCTTGCTGAAATGGTCAATTAGCGATTCAGTCCCTTCCGTTGCTGCATCAAAAGCTTTACTTGAGCTTTATCATATTCAAGGGAACAGAGGAATTGGGTTTAGTGGCGTCTATGAGGGTGAGTATTTTACTTCATGGCAAAAGATGAAGAATATGATATTTTCTAAAGCAGATGTTGTGCTTCAATATGTTAAATTGCAACATCAGCTTGCTTGTCATTTTCAGAGCTCTGCCTTGAGAATAATCAGATTAGATTCACAGTTACAGATCATCATTCTCTGCGGCAGATGTTGTGGTTGAATATGTTAAATTGCAACATCAGTTTACTTTTCATTAGTCAGAGCTCTTAGGTCTTGGAATAATCAGATTAGATTCATAGTTACAGATCATCTCAGTAATTTCATTTTTCTTCGTAATATTTCAGGTTATGGCTTCCATGAGGATGGACTAGAGGTACCTATTAGTTTCCTTGTAAATTTATTATTCATACGCAGAGATATTTTCTGACATTTGTGACAAATTTATTTAATATAAAATGCAATGAAGTTTTACACTTTACTCGACCATCATAATAATCAAAACAATGATTTCTTTTTAAAAAAGGATTTTCCAAATTTTTAGTTAAAATTTTCTCTTTGTTGTGGTCATTAATTTGCTTGCACAGTCTATAACTTAGGTAGAAGATGGTGGTTATTTGCTTACAAGTGGTAGTATGCTTCTTTGCAG
Source organism: Luvunga scandens (assembly GCA_030449905.1). Classification (NCBI taxonomy): domain Eukaryota; kingdom Viridiplantae; phylum Streptophyta; class Magnoliopsida; order Sapindales; family Rutaceae; genus Luvunga; species Luvunga scandens. Next base: position 6,175,217 of record JASUUG010000478.1, read on the forward strand.
GCAGGCATGATTGCCGCACATGGTGTGCTTGGAAAAAGTTGTGCTATTTGGGCAACCCAAAACAAATGATACCGTCACTGATGGAAAAATGGGCGTGGCTTTTTGTTGTTAGATTTCTTATACAATTTATTTCTACTGGCTGCTTCATGTGAGTGCATTCTTATTTCCATATCATTTGGCCTGGTTTTTCTTCTGCATATATATTTGCTTTTATTCTTCCAGTATCAGACAATAACATATTTATGCTCTTTAGGGAATCTCAGTTGGACACTTGGTAGTTTGCCTTAAGGGGATTAAAATTGAAAGAAAATTCACGCTTTAGAGTGTGGAATGTCTGTTTTAAACTGAAATTTTTCAGAAAAATGCTCGGAGCCTCTTTGTAAAGCTCTGAATGTGCAAACTTATGCTTTGAGAATCTCACAGGAATATCTGTCGTCATTATGATGTGGTAATTTCTTATACTATCAATCTCAAGCATAGAAAAATTTCACAGAAAGGAAGCAAAGAAACATATCCTGCTGTCAGAATATGAAGTTTTTGCGTTAATGAGAATATTCATGTTTTCTTAATGGAAGTATAAGTTTATATGCAGACATGAAAGCATCAGGTTCTATTCAGCTTTCCAAACTGTTATAAGAAATTCTGCATTACTCGATATATTTGTAGGAAATTAGTGCTGAAATTCATTAATGGAGTTCTGCTTGTGTAAAATTGGTGTTTATACTTCACGAGACCTACTGTAGGGTAGTGCTAATATGGTATACTGAGCTAAGGTTGAGGCCACGAGGGGGCTTCTGCAATATTGATTTTTAAGTTTTTTGTTTTAACTTCTCAGATATAACAAAACGTGTCCTTTTAACTCCTTTCCATTTTGTGTTGATAGAGCAATGAACTTTTTTCTCTGTTCTTGGGCAAGTCAATGATGTACTCGTGTGATATTTAAGGTTAGGATCAATTCTAGTTCAAAAACAGAAGTGATCTTCTTTGGTTGTGTACTACAGCTTTCATTTATTTTAGGTTTTCACTTTCAAGGGCAAATTGACAATGTATTGATGATTGCATCCATTTGGTTACAGAGTGAACACGAAGACTTGGAAGTTGCAAAATGAGAAAAGTTTCTCTTCTGATTGAGAAAGTGAGTCTATGCAAATTCACAGAGAAATATCAATGGAAGATGCTTTATTCTATCTTTACTTTTAACTCCTGCAGGCAAGAGTTTGCAAGGGGCATGACGTTCTTGATATTGGATGTGGGTAGGGAACCTTAGCTATTGAAATAGTCAAGCGAACTGGATGCAACTACACGGGCATATCCTTGTCTGAGGAGCAACTGAAATATACAGAAATGAAATTGAAGGAAGCTGGCCTTCGGGTAACTAATTGAGGAATGAGATCAAAGTATTGGGCAATAAAGAGCAGTTAACCATTCAATACACCAAAAACTAGTTGAATCTATTACTTATATAATTACATTATTCCTAATTTTAGCCATCTTTGCTGTCAGGACCACATCAGGTTGTATCATTGTGATTATCGTCAAATGCCTGAAGCGAAAAAATATGACAGAATAATTTCTTGGTAGGTTCTTTTAACACAGCCAGTAATGCATATGAACCCCAATGTATGTGCTGACATGACAAGCTTTTGTATTGTCTTTTTTAGTGAGATGATAGAAAATGTTGGTCATGAATACATTGCGGAGTTTTTTGGTTGCTGTGAATATCTACTGGCTGAACATGGACTTCTTCTTCTACAGGTATGTGTAAAACAGGAAGGAGAAATGTAGCCTTTTGGCTGGTTCAATTTAAGGCTCAAGTGCTTAATAGTTTGGCATTTGGCTGAGCTGATTTCTATTTTGGTTTAACATATCACAAGTTACTAATGATGAATTGCTGGTTGATACTTGATTCTTTTCAGTTCTCGTCAGTACCAGATCAGTGTTATGATGAGCACAGGCTAAGTCCAGGTTTTATAAAAGAATATGTTTTCCCTGGAGGATGCTTGCCGTCATTAAATAGAATAACATCTGCCATGACTTCTTCATCCAGATTATGGTATAAGCTGTAGTTAGCAGTTGGCACAGTTTAAGATTTGGTCTTATGTTTCTTTTTTCTACTAAATTATTCCACTTAATTAATTGAACTTCTGTTGAAACAGTGTTGAGCATCTGGAAAATATAGGAATTCATTTCTACCAAACACTTAGATGTTAGAAAAAAAATTTAATGGAAAAACAGAGGTAATAAAAATACAAAGTTGTATTTGAGTTGTCATCGTTTCTAGATATTTGAGTTTTCTGCAGTAAATAACTTTGTAGAACTTAGTATATTTAACTCTACATCGTAATGTTACAAATTTCTTTCTTAGAGAAATTCTTGCTCTGGGATTCAGCAAAAAGTTCATTCAGATATGGGAGTATTATTTTGATTATTGTGCTGCGGGTTTCAAGTCTCGTACACTCGGAAATTATCAGGTAAGTTCTTGTGTTCTAGACTTGGTGTATATATTTGGCTTAAGCTTTATATTCAGTAAACTCTTTGAAATGTATGAATAAAAATTTAGAAGAGTTTTGGAGCTTTTTTCCTGCAGTTAAATTTATGATGGTCAGCTAATACATGGAAATATAACTAAAGCAAAAAAAAAAAAAAAAAATTCACATACTGCAGATTGTATTTTCACGTCCCAGCAACGTTGCTGCATTTAGCAGTCCACATGAAAGCTTTCCTTCAGCATAGCAATCCTGCTGCATCATATATATGTTATAAGAAGACTTTGAAATACTTTCTTCAGGGGAAAACTTGTAATTTCATAATAATGTTTGTTATTTGCCAAATAAAAAGGGGATGTGTTCATCTTTAGTTATTAAGCAAAACTGGCGTAAGTTGTAACCTTCACTGCCACCCAAGCAGCTTTTAGCTTGTTCTTCGGTAATGACAGATGAGATTTTTTTTTTTAATTACTGTTTTCTAGTATTACATGAGCTGCTTTAATTTTGAAGTATTGAAGAATGGAGCTTGATCTTCTGAATCAATAACGTTACATATCTTAGGCACACGGTTTGTTTCCCAAGTGATCTATATATACCACAGATAATTTTTTGTCAGGTATTAATTGATTTTATTTTCACGTTAACGTGATTATGTTAATATAATCGCTCCTATTCGCGTAAATCCCTAAGATATCATTATGCAACTCCTAAGATATCTAAATTGTTAGGAAATCTCTTATTTTTTCATAAGCATTTCTTAAAATATTTTCTTACTTAGTAAAATTCCTATTTAAAGAATAAGTAATTTTTCTTTTGGGATTTCACTTATTTAAAGAAAAGTACAATTATTATAAGAAAAGTAATATTTATCCCACAAGAAATAATCATTATGTATAGAGAAATTGGGTTCACTTGTTGGTATAATCAGTGGACTTTTTTCTTTTCATCCATGGCTGTAACACTCCAAACCCAACACATGCGGAGCACGTGAGAAAGGAGGTTACCTACTAATCAAAATCTTTGCACCAAAAATCTCAAACTGAAATACCTTAAATATTTTAATCAATAAATCCATAAATTCCTATGTCCAACTCTAAATAATGTCTCTCTCAAAGACTTAGGCAAAAGTTTCAAAAAAACTTCTCAATTACAAGTTCATAAACAAATAAATTTAAAAAAAACATAAGTCTATCTTTCTCTCCTAATTAGAAACATGAAACGAATCTCTAGCTTTAATGATAGCATACCTCTCAACAAGATACTTAATTTGCAAAAAGTAATGACGATGGGTGAGCCGTCAACTCGGTAAGTAAAACCATTTTTAACACATTAAGCCTATTACGTACCAAAAAAATATTGCAAGCCTCCTTTTTATCAAAACATATATATTATAACAGAAAGGTAGGAATTCACTAAATAATTCATATATCAAAAGCTCATGATTCATAAAAAAAAAAAAACAGATCATATAGTACATATGCACAGAAAAACCAAAGTTAGCTCATGTCACATAGTGTCACCTATACTCTCGGTGATCCAGCTAAAAACAGAATCAAAATATCATGTTCACACTCAGAATAGAAATCCAGTATTGGTCCAGAACAGATATGTATCGTATTATACGATCAGAATCAAAATTAGAATAACTACGGACAATGAGCCAAAACGTTCAAATCAGTCTTTCATATATAATGACTTGTATGTGGCACTTTGCACTGTATGTGGCACTTTGCACTGTATGTGGCACTTTGCGGCGCTTTGTACCTCAAGAGGTGGCCCCGTATAATCATAAATAATTTAAATCATACGTGGGCACAAAACATTCGTATCAAATTCATAAATGTTCTTAACAATAATTTAGGCTTGCAAGTTATCTTATAAATAAAATTATAAAACGTAATCATGTAACAAAATAAATTATATATTTCAAAGTACTTATAATATTTTGTTGAAACCATAAGAATAATATAATTTTCATATTTGAAAACATTAACACAAACTAATTTTGTTATGAAAAATAATTGATTTTCAAAGAGCTATAAAAATACATTTACTTATACTAGTATCAAAATAATTATACTTATCTAGTACATTAGGAATGAAGTTACTTACCTTGACAAAAGCAATGATCTAAACTCCTCTAGGTCTCCAACAGCCTCAAACACCTTAACAATTGCAAGAGAATCATATTAACAACTTATTTCAATCTCCTGATTTTCTTAATTTATATCCGTACAGGTCTGTTTCTCCAAATTTTAACTCTTAATCTAGAAATTAGCAAGACACAATATTTTATAGAACCAGTCTGGACATCCATGGGTATCTCACATAAAATTTTTAAAACTATTTATTTCTTAATAAATTCAAAACTGTCTTGCAGAGCCTTAACTGAACAGTATGGGTTTCGAGACTTTTATAAAGTCATACATTAATCAGAAATTTCTGAAATTAAAACTGGAAATACTAGACACAAATAGTAACCTCTGTTTAAAATTCCAGAATTTTTTGAATTCATTTGATACCCCAAATAATTTTATGAAAACAGTCATTCTGTTAAAATTGCAGTTTTCCAGTGCAGCAGTGTCTGTTTCAAAAATCCATATAAAATCAAAAACGAACTCAAACTTTACGAAACAAAATTTATTCCATAAGCCCTACGTGTCTAGTTTTCAGAAAGATAAGGTTAGTTTCAAGAACATTAGTAAGATATATGTTTAATTTTGAGATATTCATGCTGTCCAGAATTATCTAGTAAGTTTATTGTGTTCAGGATTAATAAACAAAACTTAGCAATAAACCAAAGCCCTAAACACAACTTAAACTCATCCTAAATCATGCATATCAGCCTGTAATAATCTAAAGTCATGCTAATAAAAACCTTAATAAAATGTTAAAAAAATATGTGGAGAATAGAGAGTAGAACTTACCAATCTTTAAGGTTCTTCTCTAAGTAAGGGTTTGTATCCTAGGGTATGAATAAGAGAGTAAAACAGAGAATAGAAGAAAATGTTGTGGACTTAGGGTTATGGAAGAGGGAAAAATATGAATTTATAGAGAGTCCTAAGAAATCCTATTAAGTTTTGAAAAATATAAGTGTTTTACAAAATTACCCCATGAGTAATTTTTATTAGTGGGGGTAATAGTGACACTTATAAATTCTAATAAAATAAAATTCTATAATCTAAAATTCATTAAAAAAAAATTTTGGCGTTACATTGGCGACTGTGGCTTTTCTCCAGTATGGGAGTTTTCCATGTAAATTCTTGTGTTGTGTGATCGTTTTTATTTTTCATGTATTTTTTGCTTATTATTTGTTTGATATTTTTGCTTGTAAGATCTTAAGTGGAATTAAAATTCTCTAACAAGTGGTATCAAAGCTAACGGTTTTTTTAGAAAATAATTATTTTTGCAAACAAATTTTCAAATCCTACAAGGATTGAGGTTGAAAAGTTTGATAGGAAAATCAATTTTGGCTTTAAATTCAAGTCAAGAATATGTTCATTCAATCTAGTTACACAATGAGAATAAGGGCGATATGAACCCTGTTTCAACTACTGGAAACTCCTGGAGGTGTGTAGATAATCAAGGCACCTTAAAGAAAATTGTCGAAATAGTGCAAGTTCAGCAAATATCTCTAAATTAATAGATGGAGATACCGATAATGTTACTGCTAACAGATCCATAAAATTTGCACACAAGGCATGGTTTAACATTTATGCGAGATGTGTGGTGGAATTTTTTATATTGATAGCTGAGGATCCTTAAGGAAGCCAAATATGAGAGTGGGTTTTTCAGCAAGATGATTGACATGTGCTGAATGTGTACTCCGGATAAAGTGGAGCATGATGATTCTCAATGTAGAGAATTATAGCTGCTGGATAAAGGACAAAATTTTACCCATGGTAGAGTAATTCTCATAAGCCCTATGTGAGTGTAGTTTTGGTGGAGTGAAGAAGGTGAAGATGAGGTAGTTGTGTGGATACACAGTGGATCATATTTTGTTGTCTAATTGAAAAACTCGCCAAGGTGTAGATTGTTAGAAACTATGTATTATTTTTTAATAAAGATTTTTTAGGATATCTTCTTATTTAGTTGAATTTGTATTTAAGGAATAAATAATTTTTCTTTTGGGATTATGTTTAAGGAATAAGTAATTTTTCTTAGGATATCTTCTTATTCAAAGAGAAGTACAACTAGTGTACGAAAAGAAATCTTACTGCAAGAAATATTCACTATATATAAAGAGGTTGGATTCACTTGTTGGTATAACACAACAATTAGTTTTCTCTAAGTAGACAATTTCTAATATGAGAGAAATAGTAGGTCTATTGTGAGACTGGACGTTATTAGGGTTTTGGGTTTAAAGAAAAATACTAGAGTGATTGTAATAATTTTTTACACAGTAGATTTTTCTCTTGTCATCCAAGGCGGCCGTGGTTTTTCTCTAATATAGAAGCTTTTCATATAAATTTTTGTGTTGTATAATTAGTTTTATTCTCTATCTTTTTTTTTTCTTATTATTTGTTTAATATTTTTGCTTGCAATATTTTGATTGGGGCTAAAATTCCTAACATAAACATAATTTTATATAGCTCCATGTGCGGCATATAAAGGCATTTTCATTGTAAATATTATTTATTGAACGTGTTAAGCAAGCAATTAGATTTCCTTAATCTCTACGAGGCTGTAAATCTCTAACCAGACCTAAGATATGATTCCATAATCCGCAAGATTTTATTCCGCAATCCAGGTATGTAAACATAATTGCATTTATTATTTGTATATTTTTCTTGTAATTTATACAATAGTTTTAGTTACATTATTACTCTTAAAAAAAAAAACTACTACATAATCCTTTCGAAGAATATGAAAATAATGAAAATGCATGAATTAAAGACGAACAATTCACCAATATATCCTCAAAGTCCACGGCTCTTCATCATTGTTTATATAAGACGATGCCATACACCATTGTCGTCTCTTATTTAATAAAAATCCAGTAGTCGATGTCCATTTATTTAGTATGTTAACGTAACTCAATAGTTGCGGCTATTTAAATCCTCTAAAGTATTTTTCATATTCATTTTTTACATAAATTTTTATTACTAACTTACCTATCGACTAATTTACATTTATGCCCATTAATTTAATAAATAGTATATCATCCTTCACAATGTGTTTAATATTTCAGAATTTCATTCCTCAAAAGAAATGATCACATTCTTCATTTTTTTTTTTGGGTGGGATTTATGTATGGTCAGAGATCTAGATTAAAGTTTTGTTTAGGATTAAGGTTGGGTAACTATAGTTTAAAAGTTACAACATTTAAATATTTGATAAACATAGTTGCTGCAGTTTTAAAGTTAAGTTGATTTGATTTTATATTTGTAGAATGAAAGATCTACTATACCTTTATTAATTTTATCAAAATTATTATTTAAAATTGTATATACTATATACTATTAACTTTATTTTATAGTTACAGTTTTTTTCTGTAATAGATATAACTTTTTAAGTTATAGCACAACCTAAATTTTACAAAATCCATCCTTTAATTAACCATGATTTCTGAAAACGAAAATAAAAATAAAAATGGAGAATTTCTTCGAGCATACTTTTAAATTCTCCTCTCCAGTCTACTTTTGCAGTCTATCGCGTGAATAGATTTTCAAGTTTTTTTTTCTTTTGCAGAATTTTTGCATCCCTCTTGAAATTTGGTAACGTTGACTTGATAAAAAAACAAAAAGGACGAATAATATTTTGTCACTTCACTCACAAGATTCATTGTTTTCACCAATGATTTTCCAATGACGAGGTTATGAGGGAAAATTAGAAGGAAGAAAACGAGAATAGAAAAATTGATTTGACTAGAAATTAACGGATTTCGTTATTAGCAGATCTGGGTAAAGGAAGAAGATGGATCGAGAAAAAATTTGAGTGTCGGTTGATGATAGAAAATTCTTTAATTTGAGGGGGATTTTGGCATTGGAGTGGGTTTTATGAGTGAAATTTTCATTTTCAAAATTTAATAGTGGGTATATTTAATAAATGGGTGGAGAGAGTATTACATTGGATCTAGATAGTAAATAGCCTTAGTCAATGCTCAATATTAGGTCTTTAAATATTTTATTTTATTTTAATTAGCACTTATTTCACTATGTTTGTGTGTATTTTTTTTTTTAAAGTGATATATTTCTTTTGTCTAAATGGCAAAAGCGAGACTTTAGGTTTATATGAAGTTTGATTGTATGTGAATAGGTTCATCAATATGTAGTCAACAAATGAGTAAATGACACAACACCAATTTATTTTTGGGGAACTTCCATTGTAGCACAATTTTATCAACTCTAAAACACATATTAAGGGGATTTGAGGGAATTTGTTGTTGTTGTATGTTATTTTGTAAATTCTCTATTTGAAGTGAGAAGAAGAGCCTACTTATAGCATTCTAATGCATGGTCGGGAATGGCAAAATCCTCTATGATTTGGGGCTCCATATGACTCCACCTTAAATGAGATAAATTTTGATGAGTTTTTGGAGAATGAGGCGAGAAACGAGAAAAAAAAATCATAAATTCTTGATATGGGGGAAGGGGATTCATTTTGCACTCTCCACCTCACCCCCACCCCTATCCCCATATTTATAAACTAGAGTCCTTATTTAGTGCAAACGCAACTCATTTTTTTTTTTATGCAAATAAGTTTTTAAACCATGAGATTTACGAGCATTATTTTTTAATTCTTTTAAACTACACGGTTTACATATATGTTTGCATGAAAAAAAAAATGAGGGTACCTGCACCTGAGAATGACTAATATAAACTATATGTATATATTTTAATTATTATTTATCCAAATATTTTTATTTTTATATGATTCAAGATATTTTTCTAATGTGCTAGAGATGTTTTTCTATTTTTAATAATTAAATACTTTTACAATATGTTAGTGATGGTTGTACTTGAGTCATTTTAATTTTTATTTCACCAAAATTATATACAAAAATTTATTATAAAATAACTAAGCAAGAAAGAGGTGAGACTGGGTAAACTAGTCCCTATGTGCGGATTCTCCATCTCCATCCCATTGATGGCACGTTGCTAAACGAGAATCGGAATGAGTTGGAATGAGAATGAAGAATAAGAATCAGAATAGTTGTTTTCTTGAACTATAATAATCAAAATCAAAATAGGCTGTATTCCCATTAATGTGTTTATTTTGTTTTGGAATTAGAATCATAATGAATTAAATTGTTACAAATTACTACAAAGGCCTTAATTAACTATTGACATAATTATTAATTTGTATTTTAATTATTGTGATTATTATTATTAAAAATTATTAATATTATTAATTATTGCTAATTATTATTATTATTAATATTAATTAATTACAATGCTTTTTATCAATAATGATGATGATGATGATGATGATGATAGTAATAGGCCATTTAAAAAATAATAATATAATAACAAAAATCATCATCATCATCGCCAACATCGTTATCAACGATGTTGTCATCGTCATCGTCGACATAATCATTTGCGGCGATTGCTGCTATTGGATCATGAACAGTGAAGCCAAAGACGGGAAAGATTGCGCGATGAAGGTTAATTTTGGTAGCAATCACTGTGAGGCTCAATCGCGAGATGTTGATAGCCGTTGCAGTGAGGCTTGATTTTTGGTAGTGAACGACGAAGACGACCTGTGTAGTTTTTTTTTCTTTTTTTCAATTGAGGGCATAATGATTTTTTTTTTTTGTGTGTGGTGGGGGGGGGGGGGGGGTTGGGTATTCTTGGAATGGAACATTGATTCCCAACTTCTCTTTGGAATCACTCTTCCATCTTTTATTCTTAAATTTAGGTGGACCCAACGATTTTGATTTTGATTCTGATTCATACTCTTATTTTGTTAAATAGACATTATAATAATTTTAATTACAAATTTTAATTTCCTAATTTAAGAAATGAATACACTATAAATTTATTAAAAAATAAGATGGTCAATAGGGGCCAAATTCTAAACAGGTCAGGAATGGAGTGATCGGAGCTGGGGTTAGTGGACTAGACTGGTTTTCACCTTATGTTGTTGCAAAAGCAAAATTTGAGGTTGTAATTCATTCTAATTTCATTCAATAAAATAATAACATATTTATAAATATATACATTGTATGAGAAAAAAGTACATCAGTTATTGGGAAATTTACAATAATAGCAAAAAAATTTTTACAAATTACACAAATAACCACACAACTTTTTTCTATCAAAATTAGCCAAACCATAAAATTTTGGACTATTCTACTCTTGTCATTCTCACCCAAATTTTTCCAAACGGAAGCATTTCTCCTAACAAATTTCTCACCAATCGACGGCATCGGAGAAGAACGACGGCGTCAAGCATCAGCGGCAATCTCTAGAGCTCACGTCGAACAATATCAATACCACCAAAATCAAGTCTAATAGCAGTGAAGAGATCTAAAAATCAAATATTGAACTTAAAAAACCCTAGGTAAGAAATTCAAAATAAATGATTTATCTTGTTGTTGTGTTGCGTTTTCTTGTTTTGTGGTTGTGTGTTGTTGTTGTTTGATGTTGTTTTGGTGGAGGGTTGAAGGAGAGGAGAAGGAATTTTGGTGGGAGGGAGGCTAGGGCTGTCGCCCAACTGAGGCTGGCGCGCTCGGGAGATAGCCAGGGCTTTCGCCCAAGCCTCGCGCGCAAGGCTTGCACGCGAGCGATAGCCCAGCCTCATGCGTGAGGCTTGCGCGTGAGGGCGACAGCCTGGGCTGTCGACCCAGCCTCGTGCGTGAGTCTAGTCAGCTTGATGGCCTCGGCTGTTCGGTTGTGTTTTTGTGCGACGGACAGATTTTGGGTGACGGGTCTCCGTTGCACAAAAACACAGCACCTATGCATATAATTTTTTTGGCCGTCGCGCAAAATAACGTGTGATGGGAGATAGCAATCATGAATGGAAGTGTTTATGATAATTCCCGCCAAATAATTAAAATTTATTTTATTTACCATCAAAATATATCTTAAGGAAATTTCAATTATTCCCATTAGATCTAATTAAAATAATTAAATACTTTTATTATTCCAATTAAATATGTTATGTTTAGATGACAGATAGCAATCATGAATGGAAGTGTTTATGATAGATATTAATCATGCATGAAAATTTTTAATTAAAGTAACAATGACAAAATCGTGATAAATAATATGTCATGCATAACATGACATATAATAACAGTCATTTTATTTTCTTGACACCGAAATCAATGACGGTCGCTCAACTGTCATGTCATAGGATAGATGACGGGTAATAACCGTCATAAAGGACTTTTTTTTCTAGTAGTGTTGACACAATTTTGCCAACAATAAAAACCCTAACACCAACTTTTAGAGAATATTTAATGAGAAACACCATGTTATTAAGATGAATCCAAAAACCATCAAAGTTTCTGGAATTATCACCAAGTTACTTTTTCGTTTAGCAAATCATGTAAAGTGATCAAATGTAATGATGTAACAAAAAACATTAATTATCACCGTAATACACAATGGTTTATCATTTCCAACTTAATTATAGAATTTCAATTTTTTAAGGGTGATAGGGGTTGTTACCATGGAATTGACCACGGAGTAAATAATATGGACATATTTCATAATTTGGAAGACTGTTCTTCAACATCTGTTTTGGGCGTATCTTTCTTACATATGTTTAATAAGAGCAAGATGCTATTTTTCATTCTTGTATATAGTTGTTGCAAGAGTAATAATTAATAAGTTCTTGGTATAATCCATTCGGCATTACCACAGACAGCTATATTATCGTTCAGATATTTCTGAGGGCTGTATATAGCGTCAGCAATAAGCGCTTTTTATGAGGGCTGTATATAGCGTCGGCAATAAGCGCTTTTTATAAAGACATGAAAGAGCTATCGGAAAATCATTAAAAATATGAAAATTGCCTTGGTATCAAATAATTTGTCGTAGGAAATTTAAAACTCAGTTGAAATGTTGGATGATTTGACAGGTAACATATCCAAACATGATGGAGTTCTTTGAAAGTGTTGAGGTTGATATGGAGATATCAGATCTGTCATTCTCAGTGAGTTTAGACAAAGGTCAGGGTTGTGAATGGAGTAGCAGAAATGGCTTGTCTGGTTTTGTTTGCACAGAAAGAAGAATTTGCTCAATCCTTATTTTTGGAAAATGCTTCGAGAACGGTCACAAATTAAAATACTATAGTTGTCAGCGTAGTTAATTTGTATTTGACTTGTAATACAGTTATTTCTAGCTACTTGAATAGAGCGTTACCATAATTCTAAATCTTGATGTTGTAAAATTCTTTCTTAGTGAAATTCTTGCTCTGGGATTCAATGAAAAGTTCATTCGGACATAGGAATGTTATTTTGATTATTGTGCAGCCGGTTTCAAGTCTCCGATAATCGGAGGTTATCAGATAAGATCTTGAAAAATTGCTTACAAATGCTTTTAGCTTTAAAGATTGCGTGGAGTATTTTATGCTTCAGTGGACTTCACAGTATTTTGATTGAAAATTCTTGTAGATTGTATTTTCACGTCCCGGCAACGTCGCTCCATTCAGCAATCCATACGAAGGCTTTCCCTCAGCATATCAATATTGATTAATTCTGCTCAATTTACTCCTGTATCGTTTATTGTAAGAGGACTGCAAATACTTTCTTCGCTGGTTCAGTTGTAATTAGACAATTCTCATAAAACATAATTTCATGCGGAAATTTCATGAAATAGTAAATAAATTTGATGAAATTTACTTTGACAACTTCAAATCCCTAAAAACTGAAATGTTAATGACTAGAATGGAACCTTATAAAGGAGCTGAAACCTCTGAATCATCGAATTAACAAAATCTTCAATCTCTGTTTCGATCCTGTTCGTAGATCCTCCTTGTACTCTTCCAATGTTCTTGGAAATCTCATGAGGGTTCCATTTTCTACAACACAAATTTCACTTTTTCCTTCGTCCTGGCAGACACGTGAGATGAGTCGAGAATCACGACTGACCGGAACGATCCCTCCGGATAATTTTGTGCGAAAATGGGAAATCTGGAATCCGTAGTCATAATCTTCTTACTTCAAGTGCAAATTATCGGGAGGGCAGAAAGCTTGGGTCGTGTTTACTAATAGTTAATATTTAATATATTGAATTTATTATTTTAATATTTCCTTTGTCTCTTAGTTTGATTCTTTCTTTCTTAATGTAATCAGTTTGTATTTGAATTGTATTCTTATCTTATGTTTTTCAGTATTTTTAGGAGCTTTGTTTTTCAATTTCTTCTAATACTTATACTATATATTCAATTAATTGTTAATGGAATGAGGAGTGAATTCTCTACCAAATATTCTCTGATATTTACTTCAATCTCCCAATCCTTAGTTTCTGGCTCCTTCGCATTTCACCCTCCGCTGGAGCCAAATCACCAGCTGGAAGCAGAGTAGATTCTCCAGCATCGTATGGTCCAGCTATCCCAACACTAGTCCCCATACCAACGCCCACATAGACATTAGGCAACCTGAAATCCTGACAATTAGGACAACTTAAGCTGACTTCTATTCGCTGCAGCAGTGGTGGTGTCTGCTGTGTAGGTTCGGGAATTGAAGGTGACTTCTGTTTATTTTAAAAAATCAACATGCAATTGATAGTGATATAAAATTCAAGTACACATATTATAGATGAATTAATTTGTTATATTATATTTGATGTATTATAAAATTTTCCTTAACAACAAAAATTAAATTTTGTCGGCCACAAGCCACTTGGGGCCTTTGGAAAAAAAAATTATCAATTATATTGAGATAAAAAAATAAAAAATAAAATTAATAAAAAAATTATTTTTAGTTATTAATTATTATATATACATGCTTATAAATGTGTAAATAAATTTATTTAATATTATGTTCAATTTAGTTATTTATATTCTTATAACAGTACAACAATAATATTTATCAAACACATAACTCTCTTTAAAAACTAACAATAATTTAAAAATAAATTTTACCAAACATTTAATTGATTCTTTTCATAGTTAATTATTTTGACTGCATGGTTGATAGCAATTATATTAAAAGTTATAGTATTACCAAACTGCCACTTACTTCTATTGCCAAAATAAGTCTTTCAAATTTTAATTGTGTTTGGATTAGTAACGAGCCCAACAACTTCAACTCTTTCCAATTATTATTATTTTTATGTTTATTAACCAACTTTCAGTACTAAAATTAGAAAAAATTTTAAAATATCTCTAAGGTACTATATCAATCATACTAGTAAATGATGCTATGACATGCATGCATTTACTTTGAGAACTATCGTGCAATTGGTAGTTATATAAAATTCAACTACGCTTGTTATACATGTATTAATTTTTTGTGATATCTCTGATGTATTATAAAATTCCTTTAAAATTAGAGGAAAAAATTTGTAAATAAATTACAACTCTGATACTTCGTGGTAGAACTATGGTTTTTGTTCTATGAGGGTTACAATGAAGAAACTACAAATTTGAAGAGGCTAGGGCTAAAAACATGTGCAAAAAGAGACAAAGACGTAATAGTTTCAAAGAAATAGCTAAATTTAAATTAGAACCCTTGTCTTTCATCCCAAAATTTTATTCAAATTATATCACATTCATCAAGTGCCTTGTGACATCATTTCATGAGATGTACTTTAAAACAAAATTTTGGGATGTGAATGTCTATCATTCTTTTACGACTCATTTTTCTTACATGAAATCGGTCTTGCATGAATAAAAGTTTATGATACATATTTGAAATATATTGTAATACAATGAAATGTTAAAAATCATATAATTATACTACAATTCACATTTTGCACAAAAATAATAATTTAATAAAACGAACACATAATTTTGAGAAACTATCTTTCACCAATAGTTCCATATCAGCAACATTAATGCAATTTTTATTTAACTAAAAAAATCTAAAAGAAAAAAAAGAGGCAAATAAACTTTATAAAACCTTACAACATTATATAGCTTTTCCAAACTGTTTTTTTCCAATTTCTCCTTTTTTTTTTGGTATGGGCTTATTTGTTTGATATTCTTTCTACGCAGGGCTGAAATTCATTAATGGAGTTCTAGTCATATAAATTTGGTGTCTATACTTCATAAGACTGCTGACTACATGGTACTGTTAATAAGGTTATAGTGAGCTAATGTTGGTGTTTATACTTTTTTCCATTTTGTGTTTACAGAGCAATAAATTTCTTCTCTTTGTTCTTGGATGAGTCACTGATACACTGATGTGCAATATTTAAGGATAGGATTCAAAAACACAAATGATGTTCTTTGATAGTATACTATAGTGTTAATTAATTTCATGTTTTCATTCTCAAGAAAATTTAATAGCATATTGATGCTTGCATCAAATTGTTTGTAGAGTGAAGACAAAGACTTGAAATAGAACAAATTACAAAAATTTCTCTTCTGATTGAGAAAGTGAGTCTATCAAAAATAAATAAAATTTTTAATGATATTTTAGTGCACTCAAGCTTAATACTTTAATTGAAGTAGGGTGTTGTGTGTCGCAAGCAAGGTACTTTCTAGAGGCCATAACTTAGGATACAAGTGTTTGTTTTCGGCGTATAATATTCCGTTTCGAAGCTTGCGATAAGATGAACAAAACCTAAATGATCAAGCCATTCTGCCCCATAGTTAGGTAGGAAATTTTGTTTCTTTTTTGGTTGTTTAGTAGTTTTAAGATTTTTTCCTATTTTTCCTATTTCTTCTAGGATTTTTATCTTTTCTTAAAAATTAGATTTGAGTGCACTTGTTTTCTTTTTCTTATTTTGATTAGGAATTAGGAGAATTTAATTATCATATTAGATTTCTTTTTCTTATTTTGATTAGGAATTAGGAGAATTTAATTATCATATTAGATTTTGGATTTGTATATTTTGGTAAATTCGCAATATTTAGGCTTATTATAAAAGGACTCAAACCCTATCGTTATTCATTCAGACTTTTCAATAATATTTTTCATTATTCAGAAACCTAGTTTCTTCTATTTACAAACTCAAAAACACTTTCACTTTGTCAGTTGGTATAAGAGTAATTTCGCTTGTCATCATGGTACCACCATAGAAATAAAGGAACAATCATCCTAAAGACGCCGATTAAGGGATGTAGGCAATGTCTGCAGAGATTATCAAACAGATGGTCACATAAACAGTCTTGCACGTCATGGAGAATACGCTTAACCTAAGAATGGCAACGATGGAGCAAGCAATTGAGGGTCTCACACCTTTCGCGAATAACATAGAGAGAGAGAGAGAGAGAGAGAGAGAGAGAGAGAGAGAGAGAGAGAGAGAGAGAGAGAGAGAGAGAGAGCAAGGGCAGAGAGTTGATCACAAGAGGGTTGTTGAAGGAGTTAATCACGATGAGCAACCTTAGAATTATTGCTATGAAAAGGTTCGTTAGGGTTTCAATCGTGAAGCAGCGCCTTAAGGCATCAATCTCGAAGTAGTATCACAAAACCTAGAACTAAGGAGGCGAGAGCAATCGTGTGTGCATGAGGAGTTAGAAAGTGATTTGAAAAAAGAAGACACTGAGAACTATGAGAGGAGGTGTGGGAAGAATTTAGATTACAAGATTAATATTGATATTGTAGATTTTTATGGTGGGATGCATGTTGAGGAATTTTTAGATTGGATAGTGGATGTAGAAAATTTATGGCATTTAAATTGAAGAGTGCAGTATCTGCATGGTGGCAAAACGTCCAGAATCGAAGAAGAGTTGCGGGAAAGCCATTGATCAAATCGTGACTTAGGATGTAAAGGATAATGAAAGACTACTTCCATCTAGCATATTATCAACAACAATTGTATGTGAAATATCAAAATTGCAAACAAGAAAAATCATAGTGTTGATGGATACACAAAAGGAATTTTATCATTTGCATACAAAAAATAACATGGATGAGCTAGAGTTTCAAACAATTACAAAGTATCTTGGTGGATTAAAACAAGAGCTACAAGATAAGATTGTAGACACAATTTGAGATATGGGTATTGCAGTTGCTAAAGCAAAAAAGTTGGAAAAATCGAAGCAACGTGCCATTTATAGAGTTCAGCAGAGGCAGTTCACTAGTATTCAAAATAGACCAAACAGTGTTGGGCTCGAACAAGCAGCTGGTAGTAGTTAAGCGCAACAACCAGAGCAGCAGTAACAGTTAATGCAATAACCACCTAGAACAGCAGCAACCATCTTAACAACAAAATAATCCCTATACAAAGCTTACGTTAAATAAGTGTTTGAAGTGTAAAGAACCAAGACATAGATAAAGTGACCGTCGTCCCAAAAATTAAAATTTGGTAGAGGCAAAAGTCAGTGAAGCAGAAATGAATGGTGTTGAGGATGGGGATGACAAAGATATGTTGGAGTTGGAAGTAGATGAGGAAGAGTTGCTGAACTTTATTGTGCAGAAGATTTTATTAGCTCCAAAATTTGAAAAATAAAATCAATATAATAAAATTTTCAGAACACGTGGCACCATCAATGGTAAGGTGCGTAACGTGATAATTGATAATCGCAATAGTGAGAACATACTTTCAAAGGCATTGGTTGATATAATGGGACTTTTGATGGAAAAATATCTCGTACCTTACAGAATAAGGTAGATAAAAAAAAAGGACAGAAACACCAATAATAGAGGTGTGCTGTGTTCTTTTCTTCATTAGGAAGATTTATAAAAGTGATGTAGTGTATTATGTAGTAAATAATATGAATGCACGCCATCTGTTATTGAGTAGATTGTGGCAGTTTGATGTTGATGCAATACATAGAAGAAGGACTAATGTATATGAGTTTTGGTGGAATAACAAGAAAGTTTGTTTAGTCCCTTTAATGACTAAGAAGAAAAATCTTAACGGACATCCTGAAATGAAGAACTTTCTGACTATTATAAAGGGACATCTAGAAGAAGATTATGACAATTGCAAGAAGTTACAGAACGAAGATGAGTTTGAAGCAAATTCTATTCCTGAAGTGGTAATACTATGGTTATCTGAGTTCGCTAACATTACCCCATCAGAGATGCTAGATGGGCTACCATTTTTGCGAGATATCCAACATCATATAGATCTAGTCCCTGGTGCAAGTTTACTTAACTTGCCCCATTATCGTATGAGTTCTTATGAGCATGTAAGTTTATAAGGACCAGTTAGTGAATTGTTGTAGAAGGGATTCATTCGTGAGAGCATGTGTCTATGTGTTGTACTAGCTTTATTGGTGCCAAAGAAGGATGGGAGTTGGCATATGTGTGTGGATAATAGATGAATTAATCAGATTACGTTGAAGTATCAATTTCTTATTCTAACATTTTGTGATTTACTAGATCAACTTGATGATGCTTTTCTCGAAGATAGACTTGGGCACTGGGTATCATCAGATTTGGATTAAGCTTGGAGATGAGTGGAAAACAATGTTAGAGATAAAAGAAGGGTTGTATGAGTGGTTAGTGATGCCATTAAGATTGTCTAATGCCCCAAGCACCTTCATGCACTTAATGAACTAGGTTTTTAAGCCTTTTTCTTGCAGATTTGTTGTGGTTTATTTTGATGAAATTTTGATCTATTTTATTGATGTGGTGATGCATTTGAAGCACTTGAAAATGATTATGAAGGTGTTGTGGAAGAATAAGTTTAACATTAATCTGAAGATGTGTAGTTTTCTGTAGAGTAATGTAGAGTTTTTGGGTTTTATAGTTAGTGCTGATAGGATTCAAGCTATTGAGTCAAAGATACAAGCCATTAGAGATTGGCTTATGCCTAAGATAGTGGGTAAAGTTAAAAGTTTTCATAAGTTGGCAACATTTTACAAAAAGTTCATTAGTAGTTTTAGCACTACAGTTGCACCTATTACAAAGTGCTTGAAGAAATGGAAGTTCAAATGGGGAGAAGAAGAAGAGGCAAGCTTTGCTTTACTTAAAAAGAATTTGTCTACCGCTTATGTGTTAGCCTTGACAAACTTCGACAGGTTGTTTGAGGTTGAGTATGATACTTCTGGCAAGGGAATTGGGGTTGTTTTTTCCCAAGAAGGGTAACCCATTGAGTACATGAGTGAACAGTTGAATGAGGCACAACAAAAGTGGTCTACTTACGACCAAAAGTTCTATGTCATCCTTAGGGTGTTGAATACATGAGAACATTATTTGATTCAGAAAGAGTTCGTACTCTATAGTGACCATCAAGTCTTGAAGTATTTTAACAATCAGCAGAACTTGAGTAAGATGCATGCAAGATGGGTAAGTTATATGTAGAAGTTTGTTTTTATTTTAAAGCACAAATCTGTGTAGTAGAATAAAATGGTAGACATGTTGAGCAGGCGAGCAACTTTACTAGTAACTCTAGTCAATGAAGTTACTAGTTTTAAGTGTTTAAAGGAATTATATGTGAAAAATGAGGATTTTGTGCATATTTGGGATTGCTGCATCAATCATTAAAATGCGAAAGATTTCCTTATTCAGGATAGTTATTTATTCAAGGGCAACTGATTATGTGTGCCTCAAAGTTCTTTATAGGAGTAGATCATCCACTTATTACATTGAGGAGGATTTAGCGGACATCTAGGACGAGATAAGACCAAAGCACTTGTGGAGGAGCGTTATTATTGGTTGCAATTGAACATGGATGTGTGGAAAATTGTGCAAAGGTGTCAGGTTTGCCAAGCAGGCAAACAAATATTTGGTTGGTGACACAACTTAAATGTGATTTCTAACTCTCAAGTATAAGAGTGTCTTGTTATAAAATAGTTCAGTGAGTCCGAGGTCGATCAACAGAAAAAAGATTTAATTTGTTTATTTTATTTTATCTAAAAATATTAATAAAACTTGACTTCATGCAACTTAATTTAAGTGAACTTATGAAATTAAATCAGTGAGGGTTATGGATCCACTCTTAATAGTAAATAAAATTTAATAAATTCTTTTTACCATTGTTATTTAGATTTATTGCCCAAAAGATTAATTGTATAAACCATTATTATTTTCTCATTAATTTTATTATGGATTAAGTATTTATTTTAACAAAACTTAATTTTTCTACAATAAATTAAAATACCATTTTACTATACCTTATATTGAGATATTAAGAATTTATTGTGCTAGACACTGTTATTTGTCTACAATAAATCAAAATTTCAAAATATAAAATATGTATAAAATTAAATAGAAAGTAATTTAATTTATATAATTAAAAATAGAATTTGATTAAACCATTTTTTTACTAAGAGTTTCACCTTCCCCTAACTATTAATATTTAGCCAAGCATAATTGAAATAAAAATATTTAAAATTAAATTATACATAAAAAATGTTATTTGAAAATTAAAAATAAAACTAATTTTATTTATTGAAAATATAATACAAAGAGAGATGAGAAAAAGAAGAATTTGAGGAGAAAAAGAAGAAGAAAAGGTGTAGAGAGGTGTGCTACTCCCATACATAAATACTAATACATGATTAACTATTTATACTAATACATGATTAATTCACACCACATACATAAATAAGGCTAATTAAATCAGAGCTATACATTTGTCCCATTAACAAGACATAAACCTAATTTAATCCACTCAAGCATACCTAATTCATTCCACTAACAATTACCACACCTAACACAGTAAAATTTTATAAATTTACAATTACCGCACTTATTATGGTAAAAACTTATAATTTCACAGTAAAAATCACGAATCTTCCTTGACAGTGAAATAACTTCTCAGATTTTTTGAATCCAAATTTGACATCTGTGCATTTTTTTGGAGTCTCGAATTGTGTGAAATTACTATTTTTACCTAACAAACACACAAAAATACATAAAATCAAATATTTAGAAAAATAATTAGAAATTCATAATATGTTACATAATTACACACATAAATTATAATGTAAGCACAAAATGATATTTTAACCATTAATGAACATACAAGTTTTAACACTAATCAGTTGGATCTGTCCATGAATTTGTATTAAGATTGCTGTGCACAAGGATGGGTTAAGACTTTATATTGTTTGTGGTTGATAGGTTTTCAAAAATTGTGCGTTTTATTGCTTGTAATAAGACTAAAGATGTTGCTTTAGTAGTGTATTTGTTCTTTTGAGAAGTAATGTGTTTGCATGATGTTCAAAAAACTATCACTTCTAATAAGGACGTAAAGTTCATCAGTAAGTTCTAGCATCTTCTCTAGGATAAGCTCGGTACACAAATGCAATTTAGTAGTGCTTTCCATCCACAGACAGATGGGAAAATGGAAGTGGTCAATTGAACTTTGGGCAACATGTTGCGTTGTGTTTGGAGTGACAAGCAACAGAATTAAGAAGCTACATTGCCTCAAGTTGAGTTTAATTATAATAACATAATGAATCGATCTATAGGCAAGACCCCTTTTGAGTTTGTCTACACTTGTCCCCATTGCCATGTGTGTGACTTAGCTGTCATGCCAATAGTAGTTGTGGTTGGAAAAAGCAAGGCGGCCGATAATATGATAGAAAAGGCTCTGAAGATTCATGCTAAAGTACGAGCTCACTTAGAGGCTACCAATGCTAAATACAAGGCTAAGGCGGATAGCCACCGATGAAAAAAAATGTTTTCAAAAGGTGACATGGTGATGGCATATTTGCGATGAAGTCATTTTCTTGGCATTTGCACTAAATTGGAGAAGCACAAATACAGACCATTTCGAGTGGCACGGAAGATCAATAATAATGCTTATGTGCTTCAATTATTAGATAATTGAAACATCACTTTTAATGTGGCTGATCTATTCGAGCATCATCCAAATGATAAGAAATTGTATGTGCCAAATTTGAGGATAAGTTCTTTTCCAAGTGCGGGGGACTGATGTAGGATGTTGTGTGTCGCGAGAAAAGTACTTTCCGAAGGCCATAACTTAGGCTATAGATGTTTGTTTTCGGGGTATAATATATCATTTCGAAGCTTGTGATGAGAAACAAAATTTAGAATCGCACAAGTTGTTTTACCTCATGGTCGGGCCAGAAATTCAAATTCTTTCCTAGTCATTTAGTAGTTTTAAGTTTTTTTTTCTATTTTTCTTGATTTTTCTAGTATTTTTATCTTTTTTTTTTTTAGAAATTAGATTTGAGTACTGTTTGTTTTGCTTTTCTTATTTTGATTAGGAGAATTTAATTTTCATATTAAATTTCAAATTTTCCTATTTTGGTAAATTTACGATATTTAAACTTGTTATAAAAGGGGCTCAAACCCTAACTTTATTTAGTTAAACTTTTCAATAATATTCTTCATTATTCAGAAACCTAGTTTCTTCGATTTACAAACTCAAAAATGCTTCTGCTTTGTCATTAACTCCTCTTGGCAAGAGTTAGCGAGGGGCATGAAGTTCCTAAGATTGGAAGTGGATAAGGGTCCTTAGCAATTAAAGTAATTAAAAGAACTAAATGCAAATACATTGGCATTACCCTGTCTAAGGAGCAATTGGAATATACAGAATTGAAAATGAAGGA
The DNA here is from genome assembly GCA_030449905.1 of Luvunga scandens. Lineage (NCBI taxonomy): Eukaryota > Viridiplantae > Streptophyta > Magnoliopsida > Sapindales > Rutaceae > Luvunga > Luvunga scandens. The sequence goes on from JASUUG010000478.1 coordinate 6,198,241, forward strand.
AACTACCCTTCAGGCAACTATCTTGTGGAGTGAAATCCATTGCTCACATTATTTATAAACTTAACCATATTTATTATCAGGTCCAAATCAAATTATATCTCTGTAGCTATCGCATACTGCTTAAAATAGGTAAATATGATAAAATTATTCCATAGTAAGCTTTTAAACTTCCTCGTATCATATTTGTTGTAAATTTGATAAGTATTTCCTTGATCTAATACCCTAAGAACAATTGTTGCCCACTTATTAATAAGTCAATAACAAATAAGAAGATATTCGAAACCAGACAAGCTCAAAATAACTAAGAAGAAAAATGATGTAAACAAGACAATTAAAGATTATAGAGGTTCAGCCATGGTGGCCTACATCGTCTTGAGAAATAAAGTTATGGCTTCTTTCATTTGGTCAAATCCATATACAAGCCTACAGAAAAAGTTACAAAGAATCCAATTAATCAAATTTGACTTTTAAAGGCTTTATATACAACTCTAGAGGAATCTAACAAGTTGGTTTGGTGGCTAGCTTGAGTGCTCTTGCCTTTTTAGATTGCTCCAACAAATTCTTCTACTTACATGACACGTGAGAACAACAAATGAGCCAAACAACATAGAGCCTCGCTATTATGAGCTTATATAATTCAAATTAAAGCACATGAAGCATGTATGCTTTAACTAACTTCATTCTTATGATGTGACTTAAGACTTGGAAAAGACATGATGGCAATCACTCACTAACGTAGCTGACAAGTTTGGTTGCACTAAAACACATATTCAAGTACCTTTATAGCTTCTCCTTCTCATTCATCTGTGTCTTTATCTTCTACAAATGCCAACTTGGTCTAAGCAAAGCTCAAACGTAGCACTATAAATAGGTTTGGTTAATGTATCAACTATATTATCATTTTCGTGAACTTTTACCAACTTAACAGTGCTTTTAGAGATTTCAAGCCTAATGAAATGGAGGTTGATGTTAATATGTCTTAGTCTCCTCATGGTCGACTTGGTTCTTGCTTAAATAGATAGCACTTTGTTTATCATAGAAGACTATAATTGATGATTCAAGATACCCTAACTTCTTTAGTATGCCTTTAAGTCATATTGCTTCCTTGAAGACCTTTGCAATAGCTATGTACTCAGCTTTTGTTGTTGACAAAGCTACAACACTTTACAATGTTGCTTTCTAGATGATGTTGCAGTTGTTAGCTATTGCAAATGTAATAAGAGTCAACATAACCCATTATCAAACTATCATTTTGCCTCTCATCACCATACAATAAACTATAGTTAAGCCCTTAGATACTTAAGTATCCATTTAAGCCCTTCAATGCTCTTTGCCAGGATTAGCTATGAATCTGCTGACAATACTAATAGACATGAAATGTCTGTCCTGGTTAATATGATTGCATAAATTAAGCAACCAACAACACCTGTATATGATATTTTTGACATTTCTGATTGCTCAAGATCAACATTAGGACATTGATAACTTGATAACTTGAAATTTGCCGCCAATGGTATCTGCACTGACTTGTTGTTCAACATCCTAAACCTTTCTAAGACCTTGATGAGATAATTTTCTTAAAAAAGAAACAAAGTCTTAGCTTTTTTTTTGTCCCTCATCAACTCTATTCCCAACATCCTTTTTATAGAGTCAAGGTCTTTTATTTCAAAATCGTTCTTCAACTGCTACTTCGATAACTCTATTTGATTCAAATCTCTATTAGCCAAGAGCATATCATCAACATATAAAATTAGATAGATCATATCACCTTTATTAACCTCCTAAAGTAAACACAGCAATAAAAAGTACACCTTTGAAAATTCAGCTTCTGTATATGATTGTCAAACTTTAAATACCACTGTCTAGGTGATTATCTAAGGCCATAAAGTGATTTCTTCAGTAAACAAATCCAATATGATTTCTTAGAATCAATAAAGCCTTTAGAGTGAGCCATTATAATCTCTTCTTATAGCTCAGTGATGAACACTAAAAAGTGTACATTTAATAACTTATAAATTATCAATTTTTTACTTACAGTGTTGATTAATACGTTCATTATTCTTAAATTATCTTACACATCCCTAATAAATTTTTATGTTAAAATTAATTTTTAGTATGTTAATTTTTTTATTGTAAATATTTCATGAATAAAGAGAGAATTGGAATCGAAAAAGAGAGACGAGAAGAAATTGTTGGAGTTATTTAGAGTGCATTATTTGGAAATGTAATTAAAAAAATAAATATAAATAAATAAAAAAAGAAAAAAAAAGATAATAATGATCACCTGACCATCACACTTTTCTATATATATATATATATATATATATATAAAATAAAATAAATATTAATAAAATAAAGAAAATGATGTATTCCTCACCTATAAAAGGCGAGAAAATGCAAGCAGTAAAGAAGGATGGGAGAAAGAAAAAAGATTGAGGAGTTGAAGTGAGCTGAAAAATAAGAGGAGCTGAGGAAATCTTTCTTTCTTTTTTTGTTTTTCTTGTATAATCAATTTTCTTGTAATATATTCCAGAAGTTTGTTAAATAAAATGAGTGTTTTGTTTTTCAATATAAGTAGTTAAATTTTCTGAGCTGAAGTGAAAGGTGAAGCTCAAGAATTCAAATTACTGATTAAATTAGTCTTTCAAGTGAGTCTTAAAGTTTATTTTATTTGTTATGTTTTTTTTCCTGACCAGTTTCTTTCATATCATGTTAATTTATAGATCTAGATCTTTTCTGATTTATTTAATATTTTGACATAATGTCGACACTTCAATATACTTGTGACACATTAGGTACTTGATCCTATATTTATCACATTAATAGTTAACCAAGAATTAAATGACATAATAATTAACTGGCAAACTAAATACAAAATACAAATATAAGAGAGTTGTTATAATTATAATTTGAAATTCGAGAGTGAATCCCATAACCTTAGCATATTTTTAGATTGATTCTTACTAATTTCGTTTTCTTTAGTTAATTTTCTTTGTTACGACAAATTGACTACTAAATTTTAAATTTCCTATGTTTTGATTCTTACTAATCAGCGGGTTATATTATAATTAGACACTCTTATATTTGGGAGTAATAACACTTTTGAGTAGTGTCACTCACAATGCAAGAAAGCAGCTTTGACATCCATCTGCTCAAGATGCATGTCATGGATAGCAACAAGTGACAAGATGATTCTGATTGAGGTATGTCTTACAACTGCAAAGAAGACTTCTATGAAACCAATCCATTCTTTTTGTGTGAACCCATTTGTAACCAACCTAGCCTTAAGCCTTTTTTGTTCAAACCAAGGATGCTTTTTTAATCATAAAAATCCACTTGCATCATACAACTTTCTTGCCTTTTGTTTTCTTAACTAGCTCCCAAGTACTATTCTTGTAAAGAGACTCCATCTTGTCCTACATAGCTTTAACCCATTAGGTTGAATTTTGGCTGCAATAACTTCTTCATAAGTTTCTAGTTCCTCTTGGTCCAAATCATTTGCTGCAGTTAGGGTATATGCAATCAAATTAGCATACCCCAATCTTTTTGGTGATTTTACCTATCTTTTCTATTTATCATTAGTTAATTGATAATTATGAATGAAAACTTAATCAATAGAATGACCAACTGCTTCATGAGTTTCTTCATCATTAACATCACTTTGATCTTTGTCATGTGCAGCCTTGATTTCATATAACTCCAACTTAAAGTGTGACTCATCAGGTTCTAGAATTTTTTGAACATTTTCTTTTTCAACATCTTGCTTCTTTAGCGTCTTAACTTTATTGAACACAGCATCCCTACTAATTATGCACCTTAGCGGCTATCAATCAGTACACTAAAGTTTGTAGCCCTTAACCTGATCAAGATACTCCAAGAAAGCACATTTCAAGGCTCTAGGTCCAAGTTTGCCTTGTTTTGGTGAGCATAGGTAGTACATCAAAAAATTTTCAAATTTGAATGATCAGAAAGCTTCCCTAACTATGCTTCACAAGGGGTTTTAAAATTCAATGCAGTTAAGAGACTTCTATTCGCAAGATAGCAAGTTGTGTTTAAAGCTTTAGGCCATAATGAATTAGGCAACTTAGAATGAAACAACATACATCTAACTTTCTCTATCAAAGTTTTATTCATTCTTTCTACTAAGCCATTTTGCTGAGGTATATATTCAATAATTTTATGCCTTAAGATGCCATTTTTTCACACAAAAATCATCAAATTGCTTATTACAGAACTTTAACCCATTATCAATTCTAAGTCCTCTGACTTTTCTATTTGTTTCACTTTCATTCAAAACTTTCCAGTTCTTAAAAATATTAAAGGCTTGATATTTATTCTTTAAGAAATAAACCCAAACCATTCTAGAGAAGTCATCAATCAAAGATAGAAAATACTTAGCTAAACCTAATAATTCTATATGTGAAGAACTCTACATATCAAAATGTATGTAATCTAAAGTGCCTTTAGTTGTATGCACTACTATCTTCAATCTGGTTTATGAGGATGCACTACTCACAAAATCTAAAAGCACTTATCTAATTACTTCCTAGAGCTTCCTATCTTTTTAGTTCTTTCAACCTTTTTTTCACTTATATGCCCCAACTTCAAATGCCATAATAATGTTTTATCTTGAACCTAGTTTTTAGCAACACTTATATCACCTAATATAGTTGTACCTTGTAATACATACAGACCATTTAATATATCACCTTTCATCAATGCCATAGATCCTCTAATGTCCTTTGAAACATTGGATTCAACTCTAATGCTACACCTTACTGTATCTAGTATACATAGAGAAATTTGATTTTTTTTTTTTTTTGCTTAGTAACATGTCTTTCATTAGATAACTCCCTTATTATGCCATCAAATAGTTTTAGCATTATAGAGCCTATACCAGTGACTTTACAAGATCGATGCATTATGACCCATCATGTGCTTTCCACCATCACAAGACTAATAGGTTGTAAAAAGATGTCTATTTGAGTATATATGGTGAGCAAAACCAAAGTTAAAAACCTATTTGTCTTCAGTTTGGTTACAAGAGGCTACAAGAACTTTAGTTGAGTCATATCATTTTTTTTATTCATAAAAAACAACAGCATCATCACTGTTTCTGTCTTTTAAATTCTTAAGTTTGTTTGTTTTTTTAAGGTAGTCCTCTTTTAAATGTCTTTCTTTGTGGCACTGAAACCACTTCAAAACTTTATTCTTAGACTTAGATCTTCCCTTTTTATTTTCTTTCCAGTCATCCTTCTTTTCTGACCTTCCTCTTGTAGTTAATCCTTTACCATCTTTTGTTTTAGGTTTCTTTGAGCTTTCTTTGAACTCAAAGCTTCATTGACATTTTGCATTGTGAAAGATTGTCTTTTGTACAATAAAATATTAAATAAAATGTTCATAAGAGGATGATAATAAAGATAACAAAATAATTGCTTTATCCTCATTTTTAATCTTCACATTTGTCTTCCAGATCTAAGATGACCTTATTGAAGGCATCAATATGAGTAGATAATGGATTGCTTTCTTTCATTTAAAGGATAGTCTTTTCTTTGTACTCAGCCTTTTAGTGAGAGGTTTCTTAGTGTACAAGTCCTCTAGTTTCTTCCAAAGGCAAATACCTATAGTTTGATCTTCTACCTCTGTCAGTATTCCATCACCAATGCTCAGGATTATAGTATTATAGGCTTTGTCCATGGCATCTTGAAGATCCTCACCTTTAATCTTGCTTAGTTTCTTGGAACCTTGTACATCCCTCAAGAATTATTCAATCCCTTTATGAACTAGCAATGCTTTTATTTTGAGCCTTCAAAGATGAAATCATTTTTCCAAGTGAACTTCTTGACATCCAGCTTTTAAGTTGCCATCCTTGATATAAGAATCTGAGATATTAGCTCTTATACCAGTTTGAATCTGAGATATTAGCTCTTATACCAGTTTGTTGTAACTTTGATTAGTATTTGCCTAATCTAACACCCCAAGAGTAATTGCCATATACTGATTAATGAATCAAGAATGCATAACAAGATATTAAAAACAAGGTAAACTCAAACAAATAGAGAAAAAAATGCTGTAAACAAGACAATCAAGGATTATAGAGGTTCAATCATGGTTGCTTACATCCTTTTGAGAAATAGAGCTATAACTTCTTTCCTTTGCTCAAATTAGGTTACAAGTTTACAAAGACAGTTATAAGGAACACAATGAATCAAATTCAAGCCTTAAAGGCTTTATATGCAGCTCTAAAAATAGCTAACAAAGAATTTTTCCTCTATTTTCAATTATCTCTAACAGCTTCTTCTATGTATATGACACATGCGAACCATAAGGAAGCCAAACGACGATGAGCCTTGCCGTTATAAGCTTATATCATTCAAACTGAAGCACAAGAAGCACAAATGCTTTAACTAGCTTCATTCGAATGAACTTAAATGTCATACATGCAATTAAAACTTGCAAGTGATATGACGGGAATCACTCACTAATCTAGCTAATAAGGTCGGTTGCACTAGAACATAAATTTTGATTCAAATTTTAACAATATCTATATACTAACACAAGATGCTAATAATATTTATGATTTTCTATGGCATTTCTAGTGGGATGATAGAAGGTGTTGGTCGTGAATACACGGAGTAATTCTTGGTTGCTGCAAGTCAAAAGTGGCTAGGCATAGACTTATTGTTTTATAGGCATTGATGAGGGATATATGAAGAAACTATAGCCTGTTAGCTGATTCAATCTGATTTTTCTTCCCTCGACATTTCATATGTTACTAATGGTGAATTGTTGTTTGATCCATTTTAGTTCATATCAATACCAAATGAGTGCCACAATAAGTACAGGCTTAATTCAGATTTCATACAGGAATATATTTTCCTCGAAGGTTGTATTTCGTCATTAAGTACTTAAGTAAAGTAACATCGGCCATGACTTTTGCATCCAAATTATGGTGTAAGTTGTCGAATAAAGAGTTGGCGTAGTTTAACATTTGGTGTTATTTTTGCTTTCTTACTTAATTATTCTACAAAATTAACTGCATTTCTTTTGATATGGCGTAGAGCATTTGGAAAATATAAGAAACTACCAAGGACTTAATGTTGGAGGTAGAAGTTCACAGCGAAACATAGGCAATAAAAATAGTATAAAGTTAACTTATTCATACTTATTTTTCTAGTTTAGTTAGGTTCCGGAGCCCAGATATACATAGACACCTCTTTTGTACAGTTTCATTAAAGTCATGAATAAAACCTTTTTTTATTTGTCATTGTAGTTGTTGCAACTGATGTGCTTATAAACTCAAACAATCAAAAGTTGCAGCCCAAGATCTATTAAATAAACCAATCAAGATGCTTCTCTTTACAGACCAAGATCAAGATTAATGAAACTTTATTGAAAATGAAAAAAGAAGATGATTAAAGAAAGTTAAGAAGCAACAGAAACAAGAACAAGATGAATTATGTGGTTCAACTGAATTGCTTCAGTTTACATCCACGGAGAAACAACATGATCAGATTTTATTGATTATCAAGAAGAATTACAGAGCTTATCACCAAGAATCAGAAGTCACCCATAAAACCACAACTTCCCCTCTCTATAGATCACAGCATTCCTCTGTTTGTTGTACCAGAATCAGCTGTTAAAACTAGCTCTGTAACGACCCTAACGAAACCTAGAAACTCACGTGACACACACGTGTAATAATGGCTTATAACAACCTTATTAACTCACGTGCAGAGTTTGTGACTCCCTAAAGAGAAAACGGCACTTGGCTAAGTCGTTTTAATTTATACTTGTAACACCCATCAAAACGTAAGCAGCTTGTGTCGTTTTGATCATCAGTAAACACATAGGCCAGCTAAGTTTAAGCAAAACTGAAACTTAGCTGTTAAAACGACTTTAGTTAACATATCAGCAGGGTTACTATCTGTACGAACTTTTACCATTCTAACCACCCATTTTGGAACCTTATTTCTAATAAAATGAAGCTTTATATCTATGTGCTTTGTTTTCTCATGATCTGCTGGATTTCGGCTCAGATAGATGGCACTTGCACTGTCACAGAATACATCAATAGTCTTCTGGGACACCTCTAATTCTGCCTTTAATCCTTTCAACCACAAAGCTTCTTTCACTGCTTCAGTTACTGCAGTATATTCATCTTCTGTTGTTGACAGAGCAACAACCTTTTGGAGACTTAATTTTCAGTTTATCAAGCAACCACTGAACATGTACATAAAGCCTGTCAAAGATCTTCTCCTATCTAAGTCCCCAACAAAATCAGCATCAACAAACCCACATAGCTCCTTGCTTTCCATATCTGACCTGCCATATACTAGACCATATTCAAGAATGCCTTTTAGGTACCTTAAAACCCATTTTACAACTCTCTAATGATCCTTTCCTGGTGCCACCATATACCTGCTTACCACACTGAGAACATGTGATATATCTAGCCTAGTCAACACCATTGCATACATCATGCACCCTACAGCATTTGTATACGAAATCTTTGCCATCTCTTCCTTTTCCTCATCAGATTTTGGACATTGTAAGCTTGAAAGCTTAAAATGTGCAACAAGTGGGGTCTTCACAGGCTTACAGTTTGTCATTTTAAAATTCTGAAGTACCTTTTCCAAGTACTTTCTTTGTGAAAGGACCATAATCTTTTTCTTCCTGTCCCTTCTGATTTTCATACCCATGATTTTCTTGGCTTGTCCTAAATCTTTCATATCAAACTCAGAATTCAGCAGCTGCTTTAAACTTTTAATTTCATCCCTAGACTTACAAGCAACTAACATATCATCTACATATAATAACAGATATATGTAGAGATCTATTTTAACCAGCTTGTAGTAGACACAACAATCAAAGCTACATCTCAAATATCCATGTGATAACATGAATTTATCAAACCTGAGATACCACTGCCTTGGGGATTGTTTTAAACCATACAGTGACTTCTTCAGCAAACAAACATAATCAAGCTTTTCAGGATTAATATATCCTTCAGGTTGAGTCATCAAGATCTCCTCCTGTAGTTTCCCATGCAAGAATGCAGTCTTGACATCTAGTTGATCAAGCTCCATGTCATTTACTGCAGTTAAGGCTAATAACACCCTTATAGAAGCATGTCTAACTACAGGTGAAAAGACCTCCATAAAATCCCCTCATTCCTTCTGTGTATATCCCTTAGCTACTAGCCTAGCTTTAAATCTCCTAGGATCAGCAGCTGTTAACCCTTCTTTAACCCTGAAAACCCATTTACATCCCATTATTCTTCTATTATTTGGTTTCTTTATCAATTCCCAAGTATTGTTCTTGTGAAGTGAAATTATTTCTTCATTCATAGCTTTCTGCCATTCTGACTTATAGGGACTTTGGATTGCTTCTTTAAAGCTTTTTGGCTCATTTTCTTCAATTATATGAGATGCAGCAAGAGCATATGCTATTAAATCAGCATATTCATACCTCTGTGGGGGTCTGTCTCTTCTTTCTGTCCTTGGCTAACTGATAATTCTGAAACTGAGTTTGGTGTTGATATTGTGGCTGAATCTCTTTACATTCTGCTTGAGCTTCAACTCTTTGTTCAGAGTTTCCATCATCCTCCAATGACTTATGGTTTGCTTGCTCCACCTCAATTTGTATATTGGGTTTATATTCCTTAGCTTGATGACTATCCTTAGTAGGTTTCTTTATATCCAAAACAGCCCCTTCATTGAAAGTTACATCCCTACTGATGATACACCTAGGGGGATTAAGGTCTGTACACCACAGTTTAAAGCCTTTTACTCCTTTAAGATGCCCAATAAACTGTCCCTTCAGAGCTCTAGGTGCAAGCTTTCCTTGATTGATATGTGCATAGGCAGGGCATCCAAATATTCTTAGACTGTCATAGTTTGCTGGTTTACCATGCCATACTTCAAATGGTGTTTTATAATCTAGAGCAACAGAAGGACTAAGATTTACTAAGTAACATGCAGTTAGAAGAGTTTCTGCCCATAAGCTCTTAGGTAATTGAGATTGAACCAACATGCATCTAACCTTATCCATCAAGGTCCTATTCATTCTCTCAGCTAACCCATTTTGTTGAGGTGTCAATCTAATTATTTTATGTCTTGCAATGCCTTCATCTGCAGAATACTTGTCAAACTGTTTATTACAAAAATCAAGACTATTATCAATCCTAAGTTTCTTCACTTTTTTGCTAGTTTGATTCTCAACTAAGGACTTCCATTCTTTGAATTTTTCAAACACTTGATCCTTGTGCTTCAGAACATAAACCTACACTCTCCTTGTCATCAATTATTGATAGAAAATAACTATTACCCCCTAGTGAATCTGTTTGAACAGGCCCCCAAAGATCAGAGTGTATATAGTCTAATATTTCATTGGTAATGTGAGAAGAAGCTTTAAAACTATTTCTAGTTGATTTTCCCAGAACATAGTCTTTACAAAAATCAAGGTCTGTGATCTTCTCATCTCCAAGCACCTTTTGTTTCTACAACTTCATCAGACCTTTAACACTCATATGCCCAAGTCTTAAATGCCAGAGTTTGGTCTTATCTTTTACAGAACCAATAGACACACTAGGTAGACCTGTAATAGCTTCCCCATCTAAGACATATACCCCATTCTTCTTAGTTCCTTTCAACAATGTTTTAGATCCATCTGTAACCAGCAACCTTCTAGATTCAAGCATAATACTAAGCCCATTCTGATCAATGACTCTAAGAGAAATTAAGTTCCTTATTAGATCAGGAACATATCTAACTTTTTTCAGTTTCCATATGATCTTGTCATGAAATTTAAGACTCACATTCCCTATTCTTGTGACTTTACACACTGCATTATTTCCCATCATTACCTTTCCCCAATCAATTTTTTAAAATTCAGAGAAATAGTTCTTGTAAGGATACATGTGAAAGGTGCATCCAGAATCAAGAAGCCATTTACCTCTTTGCATATCTTCTGTTGCCACATAGACTTCAGCTGACTCATACCCTTCTTTTTCCACAGTTGCTGCATCACCATGTTGCCCTTTTTTCTTGTTCTTTCTCTCAAGGCAATCTTTCTTGAAGTGCCCATCTTTATGACATTGGAAACACTTTAAATTCTGAGGCTTGGTTTTACTCTTCTTTGTCTTATGTTTCTTCTTTCCATCATACTTATTGGTTTTAGCCTTCACTACCAAACCTTCACCACTGTCCATACTTCCTGACTTTTGCTGCAACCCCCTTATATTTAAGGCTGCTTTAACTTCATTCAAAGTCTGTCTGCCATATATGAGGGCATCTACAAAATTTGAGTATGACTGGGGCAGTGAACTAACCAGAAGCAAGGCTGTACCTTCATCATCCAGCCTTTCATCTATGGTCTTCAAAATATCACAAACCTTATTGAATTCGTCAATATGATCATCAAGAGAAGATCCTTCAGCCATTTTTAAGGTAAACATTCTTTTCTTGATGTACAATCTGTTTGCGAGAGACTTTGTCATGTACAATTTTTTCAGTTTTGCCCACAACTCGACAACTGTTTTCTCCTTAGCAACTTCTCTTATTACAGAGTCACCAAAACCCAAGATGATGGTGCTTCTGGCCTTCTTGTCAATTTCAGCAACCTGCTCGGGTGACTTTGAAGATGAAGCTTCTTTCTCTTCCTTCTTGGTAACAGGTTCAACGGCATCTCCCAGTCCCTGGGTTATCAACAAGGCCTCGATCTTTACCTTCCACATATTAAAGTCATTCTTCCCATTAAACTTTTCTATATCTATTTTTGTTGTAGCCATACTTGGATTTGTTTTTCAAAACCAAGCTCTGATACCAATTGTTGCAACTGATGTGCTTATAAACTCAAACAATCAAAAGTTGCAGCCCAAGATCTATTAAAAAAACCAATCAAGATGCTTCTCTTTCCATACCAAGATCAAGATTAATGAAACTTTATTGAAAACAGAAAAAGAAAATGATTAAAGAAAGTTAAGAAGCAGCAGAAACAAGAACAAGATGAATTACGTGGTTCAACTGAATTGCTTCAGCTTACATCCACGGAGAAACAACATGATCAGATTTTATTGATTATCAAGAAGAATTACAGAGCTTATCACCAAGAATCAAAAGTCACCCATAAAACCACAACTTCCCCTCTTTATAGATCACAGCCTTCCTCTGCTTGTTGTACCAGAATCAGCTGTTAAAACCAGCTCTGTAACGACCCCAACAAAACCCAGAAACTCACGTGACACACGCGTGTAATAACGGCTTATAACAACCTTATTAACTCACGTGTAGAGTTGGTGACTTACTAAAAAGAAAACGACACTACGCTAAGTCGTTTTAACTTATACTTGTAACACCCATCAAAACGCTAGCAGCTTGCGTTGTTTTGCTCAGCTTCTGATTTGCTTCATCAGTCAATCAATAGTAGTTAATTTGTATTTGACTTCTCATATAGTCGTTTCTAGCTACTTGAACATAGCATTACCATAATTTTAAATCTCGATGTTATATAATTCTTTCTTAGTGAATTCTTTTTCGTTTGGACATGGGAGTATTATTTTGATTATTGTGCTCTGGGTTTCAAGTCTTGTACACTTGGAGGATTATTAGTTAAGTTCTTAAAAAAAATTTTTAGTGTATAAATGCTTTTCGCTTTGTAGATTGCATGGAGTTTTTTATGCTTCATTGGATTTAATAATATTTTGATTTAAAATTCCCTCATCATATTGTAGATTGTATTTTCTCCTTCTGGCAATGTTGCTATATTTAGCAATTGGTACGAAGGCTTTCCTTCAGCGTATCAATATTGAATTTGTTCTCTTTTAATTAATTCAACTTAATTTATTCCTATATTGCTTGTTTTAATTAGAGGACTTGATATACTTTCTTTGCTGGTTCACTTGAAATTAGACAAACTTATAAAACATAATTTCATATAGGAATTTCATAAATTGTAAATAAATTTGATAAAATTTACTTTGACAACCTCAAACGACCATAAAAAGTAAAAATCACATTGCCAATGACTAGAATCGAACCTTGAAAATGTGTTGAAACCACTGAATCTTTAAATTAACAAACCTTCCAAAACTCAAATCTTCCTAGGATTGACAAGTGTATGCTTTTTGCTTCTTCACACATAGTGGGGTACGCTCTACTTTCATTCTCCTCTGCATGCTCACTCCCCCCTATTCAAATAAAAAAGCATGAGGACTTTTTGGGTTGTTTGGGCGAAATTGAAGGCTTTTGCAATTAAAGACTATGTTGCCAATGACTTTTGCAAAGACTTTTGGCTTGCGGTGGCAGAAATCATTAACAAAGTAGCAAGCAATTTTCAAAAGCCACCAAACAAATGTTGAAAAATGGAAAGTTGAGCATATGTTGAGCGGAATGAAAAGAAGCTCTCCTATAAATACCAAAGCATTACTTTAGTGAATGCATCCCAAAATCGTGAATAACAATTCAATTGAAGAATTGTTAAGAGTGTGTGCAATTGAGAAATTTTTCCTTTCGAGTGTGTGTGAGAGTACTGGATGTATTTGGATTTTAAAAAGTCGGGTTTCTTTACTCAAATATTGTATTTAAAATAATTGTTAATAATACAATTATTTTTTTTTACTCGTGTGGATGTGAGCATAATTGTTGCATGTTGTCGTAAAGAATTCAAACTCTTAAAATATAGATGTCAGTGTGCAAGTGTGCACAATAAGTAATAAAGTGATAAGTATTCAAGTGTTGTCTCCACAAGGATTTATGCTATTGGAATTGCTACAGCAATTAATATGGTGCAAATCAATCTAATTAAATTAAAATATGTTATTGACTAAACTAAAATAAATAATCTAAAAAACAAAAGATAAATGCAATAAAGTAAATAGACACGTCTCTCACAAAGATATAACCACTAAGAATAATATGGTTGAGTAAACCAACTCACTTAATGACATTGACTGTTGTTTGTTACAGTACCGTTGCTACAACAATTAATACAGCAATAGGCAAAACTCTAATGCATCCTCAGCTGCCATCTATTGGGCTTCTTATATCTATATGCAACCTAACAATGACCAATTGTTATGCCATCATAATTTATAGCATTATGTGTTTGAGGTTCCTAATACCCTACAAGGTGAATCCCTATGTCTAGTTCATCACTAGTTTAAAATTAAGTATGCCCCTATTCAAATTTAGTTAACCCAACTTGGGAAATCTATTATAAAATGAAATATTGTTCTAATATGTTCTACTAAAACAGGCCATTTGTGGCTCTCTTTTAGTTAGTATCACTAAATGAGTGGTTAGCCGAAATAGTGAATTAAAATAAGTATTATCAAAACAAAATACTATAGTAATCATGCAGCAACTCATAAATTCAGTCAATAACCATCAAGCTTATTTATCACTCAATTAAAAATAAAATTAATTCATGATTTGTGATAAAATAAAGACAAAAATTGTTTCAGCCATCAAATACATCATTATGAATAAAAAAAACAAGAAAGATAAAGATAGAAATGAAAGGCCCTTCGTGATGCTTGATCTCTTCTTCCTCATGCTTGTAATCTCTCTTGTTCAGCCCTAGAATTTCATGTTTCTTTGCTGTTTTCTTTTTCTTTTCTTATTATTTACTGTGAATGACGACTCCCTCCTATGTTTAAGGTGCGTGCTTCTTTTATAATTGAAAACTAAGGCAACTGAACGTCTAGGGCAAGTATTTTTCAGATTTAGAAACTACAGATCGCATATTTTTTCTAAGATTCGTGTTAAATTTTCTCTTTTGTTGCTTCAGGATTGCTGCAGTAACAGTTGCTATAGCACTAGTTCAGCATCTGCATTATTTCAGACTTATTTTCACTTTTCTGTAGCCAAATTCTTTCTTTATTCTTGCAAGCCCATTGCACAACATTTCTTCCTTGAAAATTGCACTTCCAATTGACTACAATCAAGCATATAATCTAAGTACACAATTTATTCTATGTCAACCTAATTTATTGAAAATAAGCTAAAAATAAATACGGAAAATTTAACTAAAATGCTATTAAAACATGTCATTTACTTTCTAAATAATCTTGATTTAAGTTCAAAATTACTATAGATACTCTCATTTCATAGAGTTATCATTGAATCACGTAAAATCTGTGTCATTTATTTTTTTGTGATTATTTAGTGCTCTTGATTCGCATTCTGCGCCAATACTCCATGACTCAGTGCATACAAATTGATATAGAACTCTCACTCCCATCCCTTAGCATACCCACGTAATACTCCACAAAAAATCCAATACTGCAAAATTTGAGGAGAAAAGAATCTTCATCGAACAAAACAAAGTCTCAAAGGTAATCTAGCTTCACAAAGACTGAAAGGATAAAAATTATAAGACAAATTTTGGCTGTTTCGAAAATTAGTTTATACCTTTTGCTAACATTTAAACATTAGCAGGTAGAAGTGAACAATAGCATTCATTAATGGGTTTTTTGTGATTTTTGTCTAGGCTGATGTGGACAAAAGACAAAACAAAAGTTTGTTAGGGTTGTTGCAATAAAACCCAAAATTATAAAAAATAATAATAATAAGGCTGAGCACTATGCTCAATTCAATAGGTTGTGTGAATTGGCTTTGTAACATATCCTTTTAATTTTAGTTTTGATTGAAAGCTGTTGACCTTCTTTTTTATATAATTTCTACGTGATTTGGTGTGATAAATTTGCTGAAATTTTCTTCAATTCTGAATACTTTGTGTTATTCTTATTTTATCATTTCTCATTAATTTCAGTCTTATTTATTCAAAATTTAGTCTTGATCAAGTCTTGATTAACAAAATAGTTAATAAGGGGATAGCATTAATATTTGTTTGTTAAAATTATTATCCAAGAAAATAGATTTTATATGATCTATGGTTTCTCGGACTTGTGGTCGATGATTCCAAGTCTCCATGGTCTCATAGTTCTGATGTAGGATTCAAGGTTCCACACACCATCCTTTTTGACCTATTCGTAGTTCTGAAACATGATTCATGGACCATGGTTCTAATGTAGGCTTCATAGAGCTAGGGGGTTAGCCTAGGATGTTTAGGTATCCTACCTAAAATAGTAGCTTATTGAGTAAAGTTATAAACCCAAGAATCTCCCCTTTACTAGCCAATATGGGATACAAGTCAACAATCTACCTCTTTAATGAAACCACCGTCGAACTCCAGTCCTTTCGTCTAACACACCTAATTTGTTCCAACACTACATTATAGTTACTAAGGTTTAGCTTTGATACCAATTTTTGGCTTGAAATTTCTAGATATGTAACCCAAAAGAGTAGCTTATTGAATGGAGTGACCTATCCTACTTATAAACGTAATTATCTTCTATTTACTAGCCAATGTGGAACACAACTCAACACATAGTTCCACCATATTTTTCTTCAACTTATTCATAGTCTCGATGCAAGATTCATATTTCTACAATAGTTTTTTGACTTATTCATGGTCTAGATGTAGGATTCATGATTCTACCATCCTTTTTGTGACTTATTCATGGTCTAAATGTAGGATTCATGATTCTACCATCCTTTTTGTGACTTATTTATGATTCTGTTTATCTTTTTGACTTTACATTCTACAATCCATTCATTTTTTTTTTCACCATCATTTTTATATTTAACACAATTTTGTACATATCCTCACACTGATCATGCTCAGATATAGACGTCTACATGAATTCTATATGGACAGATAATTTACATGTTGTAGCTACTGTACAAATATACATTTAAATGTTGTAAACATTGATGTCCGGATGAATTTTCCATCCTCACATATATTATAAAATTCCAAAATTATCCTTTTACTCAATGAGCAAATAAAAGTTGTACACTAGTGGAAGAATTGGTTCTGATACAACATTTTTGAATTATTAAAGACAATTTGATGTAATTAATAAATACACTATTATTACTCTCATTCTTATATATTACCTTTGTCAAAAGTTGATTTTTCTTAATCTCAAATCATCTATCAAGAAAATACACTTAATTTCTGTAAATATAACTATGAATCGAAATTTATGTCGAAAATATACTTTTTGAGATTTTGTTTAAGAAGAGATTTTATTAAAATAAATTTGATTTTTCCTTTTTTAATTAAGAAAAAAATAAAGAGAGATCAGCTGCAACACACTACTCTCGCTCAAGCCCAAGTATATTTTCCGGTGCATTAATGTTGCTGATTGACCTATTTCTCTACAAAATGTTAACAAAGTTTCAGTTACATATTAATTTAGAAATTGAGGTAAACTATGGCCAAAATACTTAAGAGGATGAAGTATTCACTATTCACTACTCACTAATGCACATTAATTGTATAGAGAATGACTATTAACTTGTAACTACATTAGCTAATACGCTAGATTTTTCAGTCTTATAAACGTACGTTAATTTGAATGGACACTTAAGCCTTATTTGGTATTGAGGTATTGTAATTTAAAGATTTAGCTGCTGTAAAAAAATTATATTTATAAAATAAAAATTAATATTATGTAGTAAATATGACTTTTATATAATAATTTTGACAAAAATAATAAAAATATTATAAATTTTTCGTTATACAAGTAGTTGATCAAAACAATTTAGTTTCCAAGCTACAGTAAGTAGCATTTACTAAATATTTTATTATTGTATTAAGTCACAACTGTCCAACTTTCAAATTAAATAGGGCTTTAATTCTTTTTTTATTATTCTCTCTTTAGCAGGATAAATAAGATTCTGAAGCAATTTTTTTGTCGTGAGTTAGCAGGGAACTAACTGATGTCGACAAAAATGCAAGTTGCTGTGATTGGTGGTGGGATTAGTGGACTGGTTTCAGCTTTTGCTCTTGCAAAAGCAGGGGTTGATGTTGTGCTGTACGAGAAGGAGGATTCCCTCGGCGGCCGTGCAAAGACTGTCACCATCGACGGTGTTGATTTAGACCTTGGTTTCATGCTCTTCAATCACGTAAGCGTTACTTTAACTTATTCCTTTGCCTTTTCATTTTACATTAATTTAATTTGTTGGCAAAAGTTTGAATCTGAAAACTATTAATTCAATAATGAGATGCATTTTTTCATTCTTGTAAATAAAACTTGCAAGTAAATGAAGCTGAGATTTTGAGTATCCCCAGGGTTTGGCTGGGTGAGTTTTCGACAATTTTCTTTTCCGGTTTTAGTTTTCCATGTTTGAATCCTGAGCAGGCCGAAAAAAACTTAAGAATCATTTTGTACCGTACGCGAAACCAACTATTTTTACTATTATTATTTTTAAAAGCTGAGTTATTGAGCAAAGATTCTGGTAATTTGACAGGTGACATCTCCGAACACGATGGAGTTTTTCGACAGCTTAGGGGTTGATATGAAGACATTGGATATGTGTAACATATGCACCGAAATTATTTAATTGAGTGCGATGTTATTTTTATTTTTTCGTCATAAATTTATTTTAAAAGTCCGATTGTTAAAATCGTTACGAGAAATCGGTCGCAATTATTAAAATTGATCGCGCTCGAAATAATTTAAATTTGTCTCAACATACAATCGAGACATTCCAAATGCGATTCAAGGGCCGTGTATTGAATTTTTATTTTGGCACTTGGGTCCAGATTTAGTTTTAAAAAATATATATATTTTTTTTTCTCTCTTACTATAAATGGAAAGTCATGAGAGAGAGAGAGGGATTTTACTTTCCAAAAATAGAAAGAAGAAGAGAGAGAGAAAGAAAGAGAAAGGATCGTTGACCCGCGATCCGTGCCCGACCCACGACCAAGACCCGGCCAGATCTCGGGTTTCCGTCCACCATTCCGGTTGATCTTGGTACCGATCTGAAGCTCGTGAGCCGCCGGTTGCATCCCTGCCGTTTAGTCACCGGAAACCGACTAGAACGCCGGCAAACAAGCTCGAAAAGTCGCGACTTAACCCGTTTTGCTTGCCGTTGATTTCACCGGTTTTGGGCCGTTCCACCGCTTGGATCTTGTTCCTCAACTTCCCCTCATCGTTTCCCGACCAACCCCGTGACCTGAAACGACCGGATTGCCGCCGATCGACGTCGGAAAGCTCACGGTTTTTGGGGAGCTAGATCCGCCGTTACCGTAGCGCGTGGGAGGTCGCCGCTGGCAGCATTGGACTCACCGAGGCCAGATCTAGCAGACCTGAGCTTCCCGTCGCCGTTGAAGGAGTTCCAGTTACCATTGACTGTTGGGGCAAATTGGTAAATTCATAAACTTTTGGGGCATTTTTGTAATTTTAAAATCAGTGGACATTTTGGTAATTTTAGGTGAGGACAATTAGGTAATTTAAGATTTCGGTGATAATTCAGTAATTTATGTCGTTAAGGGTATTTTGGTAATTTTATAATTTTTCAAGGGTAATTTTGTAAATTCAAAACTTGTGGATATTTTTGTAATCGAAATTGAGGATAGTTTGATAATATGTGATTCCGAGGATAATTTGATGAATTTTGATGTCGAGGGTATTTTAGTAATTTTACGAATTTGAGAATATTTTATTACGGATAAATACTGTTTCGAGTATATTAGTTATAATTTATGATTATGATTAGTAATTATGTTATTTCCTCAAATTAGGAGGATCAGTGAACGAGAATCAACTCGTGGACGTTGCCGATACCGAGTTCGGACACCGTCACTGTGAGTGGAATATACAAAACCTATTTTCATATTAGTTTATTGTGATTGAAAAATATGGTAAAACATGTTTGCAAGATTGATTTTAAAGGTTTCGATTTAATGATTTTATATAAATGATTTTATTTATGTTTTGGTATTTATTACGAGAAATGTGTTTGATTAATGATTTTGGTTACTGATTTTGTATATGGATGATAATATTTTAAAGAAAAGAAAAGCAGATTTAAAACTTGTGAAATGAAAAAGAAAATGAGCTTTCGGATGAGATTTTGAATGAGATTTTAGATGAGATTTCGAATGAGATATCGGATGAAATTATATGTTTATGTATATGTGTTCAAAGGTATATGAATATGAGCAGAATGATTGATTGTTTTTAAAATCATTAGACAAGACTACCCTCCCCTTCGGATCTGATGATACATATGAGATGAGATATGTATGTGGTATGATGAATACAGAAATACTGATAATGGGATACAGATGAGATACAGGCTTTTGGGGCCCGTCTGAGTACACACAGAGGCTTTGGGCCGTGTACTCGGGCGACTTTATCTTTTGGGGATGAGATTATGCATGCACAAATATGATGATATATGAGATGATACATTCCGATCTATCCGTGTAGCTCCGGGGCGTGGCGGTACCCCGATAGTACGTCATTGCCTGTCCGTTGAGGTCCGGATATGATAAGATATGATATGGCTTTTCCCTGTCTATCCGTGTAGCTCCGGGGCGTGATTGTACCCAGATAGTACGTCATTGCCCGTCCGTCGAGGTCCGGATATGATGAGATTATTTCCCCTGAGTACTTGTTTGATGATAGTTTTTGGTATTTCGATATTGATGTTATAAGTATGATGAATTTTCATTGATTTATGCAGTATATTTACGATATCGTTATTTGAGTACATGGATTTGATTTAATAAGTTATTTAAGTTTTTGCAATATTTTAATGAGTTGGTATTTTGATAGGATTTATTAATTTATAATAAAATTGTGTTGAAAAACTACTATCCACTCACTGAGCTCACTGAGTTTTATACTCATTCCATTTTTTTTATTATATTTCTCTCTCCCCCCCCCCCCCGTCAACCGGAGATTCGCAGGTACAACAGTCGACCCAGCCACAATAGTCATTTTCAAATTTATGGCCACGTTGTGATGTTAGGAGTTATTGATTGATTTATCAAAATATTTTGGGATTGTAATTTGTTACATTTCGGAGATTGTGGTTAGCATATGTATTTTATTTGATATTGAATAATTGAGTGATTTGGTATTTTTGGGTTGAGATAATTGATTGACGAAGTTGGTTGTATTCGGAAATTATTTGGGAGTGCTTGATGTATAATTTTGTAGATTTGGTTTTATAATAAATATAGTGGAGACTTTACCAATTTTTCGGTAGAACCCTGATTATTCAGATTACATTAGGAAGATTATATAGAATTAGAAAGACTCGTCCTGTGGATTCTGGGCGGGTCGTGTCAATATGTCATTTTCAGTGAGCTTGGACAAGAGCAAAGGCTTTGAATGGGGTACCAGAAATGGTTTCTGTAGTTTGTTTGCTCCAAAAAAGAATTTGCTCAATCCCCATTTTTGGCAAATGCTTCGGGAAATAAATAAATTCAAGGATGATGCCCTAAGATGAAGCTGTTATTACTTTGCTTCTAGTTCTAAAAATATAATTTTCATAGCATACACTTAATGTTAACATAAGAATATTGGATCATTATCTAAAATGAATGCGCGCGCGCGTGTGTGTGTTAGCTTTATCATTTTTTTTTTAATACAGATCTGCTACTAAGCCGTGCGGCTTAATAGAAGTATTTTTTATTTTAGTATGCTGTTTAATAGTATTAAAATTTATCTTTATTAAATCACACAACTTAAAAATTTGTCCGCATGAAAAAATGTAGAAGCTCGTACTATAGAATGATCATATATATATATATATATATGGATTATGATTTTCTAAAAAGAGTGGGGTTATTTGAACTTACTAAATTAATCTTTCTACTTTTGTTTTAAGTCATTATTTAAAAGTTAAATTTTAAAAGTTTCAAAATTATTTTTCACTAATCTCTTTCTCTATCTACATCATGATCACATAGTTTTTCTCTTCTCACATTCTACAAACTAAATTCACAATTTTATTCTATTTTGGATTTTTTTTTTTGTCTTTCTGAATATACCATAATCTATAATTCATGCTTTCTGTATATAAGAACTTTTTTCTTGGTGTTCACTAGTATTTGTGGTTTTGATAAGAATTGATTTCTTGACATTAGTTAACCTTCAAAAAATCTGGTGATGTTCATTTTTTATTCATGGGCTTTGATCCCTTTAGTTTATGATAGCCTTTAACGAAATTAATTATTTAAAGTTTGTGGTTAAAAGAAAATATATGAAGGAATTAAGAATGAAAAGAGAAAAAATAGTTAATTCAGTAATTTTATCAAAAGTAACTTTAATAAAAAAATTCTTAATTAAAAAGAGAATGTAGTGAAGAAATTAATGGATTCAAATAATCTAATTGAGAGAGAGTGGCAGTTTCATCACTCATACATCTAATTTTTATAATTTACATTCTTAATAGATTTTTAATTATTCATTTCATCGCTACGGTTCAAAGCTAACCGAAACAATAGTGTTGGTAATTAAACATGAACCTGCTGTCCATCTTCCCTTTCGCTTAGTTTCTTCTCATTCTCTTGAAATCCTCTGTCACTCAAGAAACTCTCTTTCATAGACGAAATTGAACCCAAAAATCGCACACTTATTTCGTAACTATTAACCATCCATACATTCTGCGGTTTGAAATTTTTGTTCGGTGTTCAGCACAACAGTTTGACCGAATCCAAATCGGTAAGAGGCAATACATGGCTCCAAAACCCTTCAAGGTTATTTTTTGTTGATTTATTGATATTTTCTATTATAAAATTTTATGCGTTCTGCATTTTAAAGACAAACGTTGGAGAAGGAATTACATCTACATTAAATCTGCAAGTTAAACTATATGAATTTTAAATGTTTGTCTAAATATAAAATAACGTTGAAAGCTTTACTTATTTAAGGCCACAGAGATTCTGAAGAATGAAATGGTCAAATGGGAATTGTAACAGAATTTTCTCTTTTTTTTTTCAAATCAAACTAGAATGGGTTTAATTTAAAGAAATTCAATAACTTGTTTCACACCATTCTAGCAAGAGAAGGGGTGTTCGTGGATCAGATTTTGCGGATTGGGCATTAATCCATATCTGATTCATGATTTTTCGAATTAAAAATTTTCATTTCAATCCAATCCACGGATCGGTGAAACTCAATCCAAATCCAATCCATACATCTGCAGATCAGATGCGGATTTAACCCAATTAATATCTAATATACCATTTTACGGAATTTTTTGGGATTAAATTTTTTTTATTATTTTCAATCTATGAACTAACTAAATAAAAAAATTAATATAAAAATAACTTTATTATTGATCAAATTTAAATTAAATAAGATTTAAATAAATTAATTATTTCAATAGAATTAGAAAATACATTCAAAATTTTAAAGTATAACACACCAAAAAGAAAAAATCTCATTTGTTTAAATTAGTACGTGAAAATTAACTGTTTAGGAAGTTCTATTTGTTTAGTTAATTATTTTTTTATTTTATATTATTATCGGATAAGATATAATATGTTGTTAATGTAACTATATTTTAACTTATTTATTTATTAGTAAGTACTAATGTTATATTTACAAGTTTAATTTTTTAATTAAATAAATATTTTTATTTTTTTACGAATTCATAGATTTTTGCGGATTTACATAAATAAATCCATATCCAATCCATCGATTGCGGATTTTTAAATTTTCAATACAATCCAATCCATAAATCGAATTTTAACGGATTAGACAAATTGAGCGGATCAGATTGGATTCTAAACACCCCTAAGCAAGAGGGTAACAACAATAAATGGACAAAAAAATATTTGCTTTTCCTGTTAACTTTGATGTTAGGGATGAAACATATAAATATAATCTAGTAAAGGTGTAAGTGGTAAAAGATGTATCTAAGAGGGGTGAAACCAAATTTCTCCCGTTAATTAAATTCTGAGTACTCGCTGCATTAAACATGGGGCTAAAGATATTTTAAAAAATTAATTTAGGAGGGCTTAGATCATGATTTTAACTTATAGTAAAAGTAGATACCAAATGCATGTGTGGTGATTATATTTAGGGTAGGTTTGGGAATACTTTTGACAATTCATAGTATATATCTTTCATGGGGACTTAGATTTATTGTCGATATGATTTTTGTGCAAATCTTTTTACAAGGATTGTGATTAATAGTTATTTCATAAAAACACATTTGTGCTCTGCTAAAGGTGTAGATGATATGAAACTAAATATAATATCGAGAATTTATGTGGTTCAACATTGACTTACATCCACAAGAGAAATATGAAAGTAATTACACTATTTGGAGAGAACAATTACAAAAAAGTAAGAACTCTTTGCTTGTTTATTTTGTGTACATGTGCTAGCTATATCTTTTAGTTAGTAAAGACACTCTATTTATAGTAGAGATGACAAGAGACTTTGGACTCTTCTTGATTATCTATATCTTGTAGGATTTGGATGGAATTATAAGTGTCATTTCATTCTTTCTCATCTCTATTCTTTCTCATCTCTATCCCACTTCTAGTTCGCAAAAAAAAAAATTTGAATTTCAGTCGCGCTTCAAAGCTTAAATTTGTGTGTTGTATTTTTTAGAGACTTTTTTCATTATATTTAACAAATTTATAGTATATAAAATTTTATTTTTATTAGATTTAGGCTTTAATCTTTGGGCTAAAAGGTTTTAAAATTTAAAATATATATTATGCATTAAAATGTGTATTTTAATTCAAATAAAATATATTTTCTATTTTTTAAAACATTTATTGGTTGGAATGAACTTGGGCTTTTTATATGAAGGCCGAGCCTGATCGCGAGTGTTTAGAAAATAAGGCCTAGTCAGGTCAAATTCGACCCAAAACACCCAAACTTGGACCTAGCTGACTTTTTCAGCTACCCTTAGCTTATATCACAAGCAGATAGTTTGCTTCTACTGTTTTCTGCCTCGGCCTACTCTTATGTACCTTTCTTTCAATTTTAGAGCTCCATAAGCCTTCTTCCTAAGATGTATGGCCTTCCAACAGTCTTGGTTAGGTCACACTATCACAATGCAAAATATTGGAGCATCAGCTGTGCAATCGGTTTAGTTAATTGTGCTTTAAAATCATACTATATGTGCTTTGATTTTTATGATTTTGTTCATATTGTTAAAATAAAAATAAAAGATCGAAAATCTCCTGTGAACACTTTTAAAGGTAATAAAATTTTATATTTTCCATTGAATTTTTTTTAAAAAAAATATGGTAAATTCAATAAGGAATATCCTCAAATTTTCAGAATTTCCTTAAGAGAAATGTAGTGCATAGGAAGTAAGAAAATCCAAGCAATAAATGATATATAATTATCCACAAGTACAGAAAAAGCACAGTTAATATAAAGCTTCTCCTGTGCCGTCCAACATTAAACATTTTACAAGTAATGGTAACTAGCTCAAATTTTATTCTGAAACTTTCAGCTTAAATTAAAGGACGGTCATCTTATAGATTATAAAATAATATGATTAAACCTTTGCACTCCATTTCGAGTTGTGATTTTCTTGGATTATGCAGCTTAATCTCTCTTGTCAATACCAAGTAATGGTCATCTTATATATACACATAAGGTGAAATAATTACCATGTTGTCACCATAAGACATGGTCAAGTTTAGTTGGGGTGTGTGTGTGTGTGTAATAATAGAAAAAAGTCGAATCTAGTTTAAATTTTAGTACTTCATAAAATCGTAATGTCAGTTCAGGTGTTGAGATGAGGGTTCAATTTTCTCAAGTCTAGGTTTAAGAATTGATATTCTACTTTACTGAATAAGGATTGGGTAACGTGTGATTCTTATTAGCTTTAATTCCAGAATGAACTTTTGGATCAAATAAAAACTTGAAATTCAATCCAACATGTTTACTCCGTAAATTAATTTATCTTGAGTAACGATACCGAGTGACCTAGTTATATGTGTCTAAATTCTTGTGTCAAATATCTGATAGAGGAACTAGGATTTTGATCGAGTCATCAAGGGGACAAAAAATGAAGACACAGTAAATATAAAATAAAATAGTGTAAAAGTGAGGGAACAAATGTAAATTTCACATCGAAGTGGCTAAATTTGACTTTAAGTCCTCCATCTTTTCTAAAAATAATTTCTACCTGATATCCCAACATTTGTTAGTTGATATAAAATTTCATGGTATTTTATGAATTACAATGGTTAGTTTTCTTTGATTTCTTACGTGTTTATCCTAGTTTAGACATCCAAATCTAATAATAAGTGTTTATTCTTTAAAAAAAAAAAGAAGAAGAAAGAAACAAAGAAACAAAGAAAGAAAGCCTAGTTGTTAGGAGTTTTGAGGGTGACGATATCTCCATCTTAAAATTTTTATAAACTCACCCCACTTTTAGACAATCATTACAAAAAGTGCATATTATTTTTTAAAAAATTTAAATAAATAAGAATTTTAAAGAATTAACTAATTAATTCTATCTTAATTTACTTTTTGTGACTTTGATTTTTTTATTATATTTAATTACAAAGATTGCTTTAGCATAAGTTTAAATTGACTATTTTGCCTTTCTAAGATAAACTACCAAGAATTTACTTCAACTTCAATAGTTTTTTAATTTTATGCCAAATTCATTGTTTCTAATATTGCTACTTTATTGGTATAACTATTAAACTGTAATTAAACTAATGTAGGGTTTTTATGGCACAATAATCATGTTAATTATTGGCTGTCAAAGTTTAAGTTATTTACATGCAAAGGTGGTGAAAATAATAATGAGATTTCATTTAAAAATATTAGATTATAAGTCACAAAATTAAATATCTAAATTCTAGATATAATAACTTATGTTTATTGGGATAATTTGGTCATTTTATATCATAAGAACAAAATAGTAAAATTAAGCTTGTATTAAAGTTTATGATCAAATATGATCAAAGAAACCCAATAAAAAAATTAATATAAGAATTTAATCGATTAACTGTTCAAAATTTTTATTTATTTATATTTTAAAAAATATTGTGAATTCACTATAGTTATTTTATATAATTGGAGTGGATTTGAAAAAAAATAGTGGGGTGGAAAAAATTCCACCTGAATTTCATAACGTTCTTATTTAAGAGCAGTTTGACAAGGGGCTCCTTAGTGTTGTTTTGCAACAATGTAGCATCTTCAGTTAAGGTAAAATTGACACGTATATTGTTAGTTGTCAAAAAGTGGGTTGATTTTAGCTGGGTGCCGATGGCTGCTTCTCGATAGCAAACATGCTTCTATCATGCACTTCTTGCATCATGAGGCCCATTTACAACTCAGCCATCCCTTACCAAACCAATTCTCTCCAGAGACCCAACAAAATCCAGGTCAAGTTTAACTAAACCAATCAGTAAAATCCAGGTCCAAGGGATTTGGTCGAGTTTGGCCGAATGGTTTTCAAGCCGCTTCCTCTTTCTGATCATCAGATTTTGAATCCTGGAGAGATAATAGGTTTAAAAATTGAAAAATTGAATTGGACCTTGCCCTTACGTTGATGTTCGCCACATCCCCTTTAAATTTTCAATCCCTTAGACCTAGCCTTGCACTTAAGCTTTGTGAGCTCAATGGTAAAAATGACATGTTGGAGTGTTATTTGATTAAGGTTTTACAAACGGTTAACTACAGCAAAGGACAAGAATAAGTTGAATAACAATGTTAACACAAATTGGAAACTAATGTTTCTTGGAATTTTCGCCAGCTCACCCTTGAATGCATTTGACACAACTCGCTACTGAAATTAAGACTCCCTGTTCCTCTGAGCGACTTCTTATTGTCTTCTTTTCTGTATTGCAGATATGTTGAAGAGCTGGAAAACAATCCAGATATTAATCGTAACGAAACCTTGGGCCAGTTTTTAAAGTCACTCAGCTACTCCGAATTATTTCAAAAGTCTTATCTTGTGAGACCACTGAAACTTTCTATTCTGTCATATAATTGGGCTCTAACGTTCCAATGTTAAGATCATTCCATTTGATAAGAACTGGCTGTAATATCATGTTGTAGATTCCACTATGTGATTCAATATGGTCTGGTCCCTCTGAACGAGCTATGAGCTTTTCTGCGTTCTCTGTCCTGTCATTTTGCCGCAACCATCATCTGCTTGAGGTAGATTGTCGTTGCAAGAAGAAAAGTGTTGACATAACCGACTTATCAAGTATTTTCGATTGTTTCCTGATTTTGGCCTGATTGCCTTTGCAGCTTTTTGGCCACCCACAATGGCTAACTTTTAGAAAGCGGTGTCATTCTTACGTCAATAAGGTTTCTTTGTGTTTACAGATTGTCTAGTTTATACAAATGTAAGTTATACTATTAATTCTTGCAATTGATTTTGATTCGGTTGTTCCAATTTTTATTTTTTCTTCGGAAAAAAGGTCATTGGACAACTTCAGAGCTGGGGTTGTCAAATAAGAACCAGTTGCGAGGTTTATTCTGTTTTTCCAGCTGACGAAGGTTAGTTTTTAAATTTGTTATTTGAATTTTCGTGAAATGCTTCTGATAAAACACTTCATGGAGGATTTATAATGATGAATTTAACACAATATTGAACCAATTTATGGTAGTCCTACATGTAAAGATCGACTGGTAATAGAAGAACCTATCACGAGATATATAGCCACTTGTTATTTTGAAAGCTTGAAAGCTTCTCAATCAATGAAATTTTGAAAAGTGACAGAAGAAGAAATATGAATCATTGAAGCAGTTGTTATTATATTAATTCTTGCAGGTTGCACTGTAGTCTCTGCAGATGGTTCCGAGAGCTACAATTGCTGTGTAATGGCTGTTCGTGCCCCAGATGCTTTGAGAATACGAGGGAACCAAGCAACTTTTGATGAAACGAGAATACTTGGCGCTTTCCGCTATGTTTACAGGTAATGTCTTCCGCAACTATCCTTCATTTTTCATCAAGTAGATGCTATTTAATTAAAGAATAATTTTTGCTTACGACTGGATCTATGATTCTCAAAGATCATTGTAAAATGTCTCAAGTTCCAAGTATTTGTGAAAACAATCAATTTTGACAACGGACAGGAGCTCATGGTTCGCCACTTTTTGTCAACTTTCGGTTCACAATTAGCTACTGAAATTGATTGAAATTTGAATGATGAACATTTGTAATCTATTATATTAAAATGCACAATCAATAATTAACTTGCTATTGGCGTGCAGCGATATTTTCCTTCATCGTGACAAAAATTTCATGCCCCATAACACAGCAGCATGGAGTGCATGGAACTTTCTGGGAAGTGCTGATGGTAAAATATGTCTGACATTTTGGCTCAATGTGCTTCAGGTAACTTTTGACTAAAGTGGCCTTGTAATAATGAATTTATAATATATTGTTTCAGAATATGTGGATGTTGTTCTCTCCCGATTTAGCCTCTCTTTAGTTGATCAAACAAGAAACTTATTAATTTCTATATACAACGACAGTAATGCAGCATTCCTGAAACAAATTTTGAAACACATTATCAAACAAATCAGGCAACAATTTCCTTCATGCTGCTTAATTTCTCAAGATGGTCACTGGAATGCTTGACCTTGCAGAATATCGGTGAAACGAGTGTGCCTTTTCTTGCAACAGTTAATCCAGATCATACACCCGAAAACACCTTGCTCAAATGGTCAACTAGCAATCAACTCCCTTCTGTTGCTGCATCAAAAGCCTCACTTGAGCTTGATCTTATTCAAGGGAAGAGAGGAATTTGGTTTTGTGGTGCTTATCAGGGTGAGCATTTTACTTCATGGAAAAAGATGAAGAACACGGTTCAAGCTCATACTTTCTTGGATAATTTTCTAAAGCAGATGTTGTGGTTCAATATGTTAAATTGCAAACTCAGTTTACGCATCATTGTCCAGGGCTCTTGTGCCTTCTTAGGTTTTGGAATAATCAGATTAGATTCACGGTTACAGATCATCTTAGTAATTTCATTTTCCTATTATTTCAGGTTATGGCTTCGACGAGGATGGACTAAAGGTACCAGTTAGTTCATGTTAAATTTATTACTTATACACAGAAATATTCTCTGCAATAAAGTTGTGGCGCATTTATTTAATATAAAAATACAATGAAGTTTTACACTTTAATTGATCATCACAATTTAAAAGCAATAGCTTCTTTGAAGATGGTTTTTCAAATTTTTGGTTCAAATTTATTACTCGTAGTTTGGCTTGATCAATCTACAACTCAGGTGTAAAAGGGTCCTTATTTGCTTACAAATCTGTTTCTTTGCAGGCTGGCATGATTACCGTACATGGTGTGCTTGGAAAGAGTTGTGCTGCTTTGAGCAACCCAAAGCACATGGTACCGTCTCCGCTGGAAAAGGGGGCGCGGCTTTTTGTTGCTACATTTTTTAGACGATATATCTCTACTGGCTGTTTAATGTGAGTGCATTCTTATTTCCATTTAGTTTGGTTTATTTTTTCTTGCAGACATGCATTCTGCATTCATTCTTCCAGTAACAAACAATTTCATCTTATGCATTTTAGGTAGCAATCTGTGTTGGACACTTGGTAGTTTGCCTTTTGGGGCTATGACTGAAGGAGTATTCAAGGATCTAGAGTTTGAAATGTTTGTTTTGAACTGTAGATTTTGGAACAATACTTGGAGTCTCTTTGTGAAGTACTAAATTTGCTACCTTAAAACTTTAATAGCCAAAATCAATATATTGTTTCCCTTACATTTTTTTTTAAAATTTGTTATTTTCTATCTCTAGAACTAAATTTTGAAATCATGTAGAAATATTTATGGAGTGTGCATTTTGGCCTCACAGTTTGCTGGAGGAAGGAGGCACCATTTTTGCTTTTGAGGGAACCCTCAGAAACAGTCCTCTGAAAACTGTTTTGAGAATTCATAATCCCCTATTTTACTGGAAGGTAATTAACCTATATATAGGTTTGTTATTGGCATCATCTAAGAGAGATCACATATGATGGAAAAATTATGAATTGAAATAATACAGCAGGCAGTGTGCCATATAAGTTGAATTTTACAATCATGTCATTGCAATGCATAGAGGCTGACATATGTTGTTGTCAGGTTATGACAGAGGCTGATTTAGGCCTTGCAGATTCCTACATCAACGGTGATTTTTCTTTTGTTGATGAAGATGAAGGTCTTCTAAATCTCTTCCTGGTAAGATGATAGATTGGTATCTAAAACCAAACTGATTATTCAATTTCTAATTTCGGAGATTTTTCTTTGATGATAAATGTATTTCAGATTGTGATTGCGAACCAAGATTTGAATTCTTCCACCTCAAAATTGAAAAAGAAGAGGTACTTGTGATGGGTGGATTGAGGGAATATAATATTACTAGTAGTTGTGTCATGAATATTATTTTACGTTTAAACGTTCACGTCTATTTGCTTCAGGGGCTGGTGGTCACCAATGTTCTTCACAGCTATTATTGCATTTGACAACATGTTTCTTTCGGCATATTTCAAGGAAAAATACTCTAACACAAGCTCGCAGGAACGTCTCTCGTCATTATGATCTGGTAAATTTATTTTATTATCGATTTCTCCAGGCAAGCCTAGAAATATATCGCAGAAAGGAAGCAAGTTAATAACCATATACCTGCTGTCGGAATATTGTAGTTTTATATGTTAACGAGAATATTCATGTTTTTATAATGCAAGTATAAGTTTATATGCGAATATGAAAGCGAGGTGAAATAAGTAGATTTTTTTTTAAGTGTAGAAGCGTCAGGTTCTGATAAATTTGAATAACACTTAAATAATTCGAGTGGACAGGGACAAATAAAGCCGATAAAATTTTATAACAGTTATCTATTCAGCTTCTCAAACCTGTTTTGCCAAATTCTGCATTACTTCTCGCTATATTCTTGCTATTTTGAAGGAAAACAGTGCTGAAATTCATTAATGAAGTTCTAAATTATATAAAATTGGTGTTTGTACTTCATGAGACTATAGGGTAGTGTTAATAAGTTACAGGGAGCTAAGGCTGAGGCTGTAGAATTTCTGCTTTATTTCAACTACGTACTCAGATATAACAAAAGGGTCCTTATAACTCCTTTCCATTTTGTGTTGACAGAGCAATGAACTTTTTTCTCTGTTCTTGGACAAGTCAATGACATACTCATGTGCGATATTTAAGGTTGGGATCCCATTCTTTCTCGCTTTTACTTCAAAAGCTGAAGTGATTTTCTTTGGTGGCGTACTACAGCTCTAGTGTATTTATGTTTTCACCTACAAGGAAAAGTTGAAAATGTGCTGGATATTGATGCTTGCATCCATTTGTTTCTAGAGCGAACATGAAGACTTGGAAGTTGGACAAATGAGAAAAGGTTCTGTTCTGATTGAGAAAGTGAGTCTATTCAAATTCATTCAGAAATTTCAATGTAGGGTGCTTATTCTTCTTTACTTTTAACTCCTCTAGGCAAGAGTTAGTAAGGGGCAAGAAGTTCTTGATATTGGATGTGGGTGGGGAACCTTAGCCATTGAAATAGTCAAGCAAAGTGGATGCAAGTATACAGGCATAACCTTGTCTGAGGAGCAACTGAAATATGCACAAATCAAAGTGAGAGAAGCAGGCCTTCAGGTAACTATTTTGAGGAATGCGATCTAAGTATTGAGATATAAAGAGCAGTTAATCATTTGATACACAATACTAGTTAAAATTCATTGATCAAATGTTCGCATTATTCACATTCATAACTTCTTAACCATCTCTGCTATCAGGACCACATCAGATTCTATCTTTGTGATTATCGTCAACTGCCTAAAGTCAATAAGTATGACAGAATTATTTCATGGTAAGTTCTTTTACCACATCATATTATGCATATGACTACAATCCACATGCTGACATGACAAGCTTTTCTACGGTCTTTTGTAGCGGGATGGTAGAACATGTTGGTCATGATTACATGGAGGAGTTTTTCAGTTGCTGCGAGTCTCTATTGGCTAAACATGGACTTCTTGTTCTACAGGTACTGGTGAAATAGGAGAGAGAAATGAAGAAACTGCAGCCTGTTGGCCAGTTTGATCAGAGTTTATTTTATTTTTTTGGGACATTTAATAAGTTGCTAATGGTGAATTGTTGGTTGATTCTTGATCCTTTTCAGTTCATATCAGCACCAGATCAGTGTTACGATGAGTACAGGCTAAGTCCAGGTTTTATAAAGGAATATATTTTCCCTGGTGGATGCCTGCCGTCATTAAGTAGAGTAACATCAGCCATGAATTCTTCATCCAGTTTATGGTATAATCAATAGTTATCAGTTGGTAAAGTTTAAGATTTGGTCTCATGTTTCTGTTTCTACAAAATCCACGAAATTAATTGAACTTCTGTTGAACCAGTGTGGAGCATGTGGAAAATATAGGAATCCATTATTACCAAACGCTCAGATGTTGGAGAAAAAATTTCATGGGAAAACAAAGGTCATAAATTAAAGTACTATAGTTGTCAGCGCAGTTAATTTGTATTTAACTTGTATAGTTATTTCTAACTACTTGAATAGAGCATTACCATATTTCTAAATCTTGATGTCATAAAATTCTTTCTTAGTGAAATTCTTGCTCTGGGATTCAATGAAAAGTTCATTCGGACATGGGAATATTATTTTGATTATTGTGCAGCCGGTTTCAAGTCTCGGACACTTGGAGATTATCAGGTAAATACTTAAAAAATTGCTTCAGTGTATAAATGCTTTTAGCTTTATAGATTACATGGAGCTTTTTATTCTTCGTTGGATTTAACAGTATTTTGATTGAAAATTCCCTCATGATATTGTAGATTGTATTTTCGCGTCCCGGCAACGTTGCTGCATTCAGCAATCCATACGAAGGCTTTCCTTCAGCATATCAATATTGATACTGTTCTCTTTTAATTAATTCTGCTCAATTTATTCCTGTATCGTTTGTTGTAATTAGAGGACTTGAAATATTTTCTTTGCTGGTTCACTTGTAATCAGATAAATTTGAGGAGAAAAGAATCTTCACAGAACAAAACAAAGTTTCTGAGGTCTAGCTTCACAAAGACTGAATGCATAAAAATTACAAGAAAAAGTTTCGCTGTTTCTGAGATTAGTAAATTTTAGCAGGCAGGAGTGAAAAATAGCATCTATTAATGGGTCTGTGTGTTTTTTGCCTCGGCTGATATAGACAAAAGACAATCGAAGTCTGTTACGGTCGTTACACAAAACCCAGAAATATAACAAGAAAGGCTGAGCGCTGTTCTCAATTCAGTGGGTCGTGTGAATTGGTTTCGTAACCTCTCCTTGTGATTTTAGTTTTGATTGAAATCTCTTGACTCTCTTTGTATTTTTTCATCAATTTCTACGTGATTTGGTGCAACAAATTTGCTGAATTTCTCTTCAATTCAGAGTACGTTGTTCTTCTTGATTTATCATTTTCAAAATTTGGTCTTGATCACGTCTTGATTAATAAAATACTTAGCAAGGGGGTAGTATTAAGTATTTGTTTGTTAAAATTATTATCTGAACAAATAGAATTTTATATGATCTATGCTTTCTAGGACTTGTGGTCCATGATTCCATGTCTCCATGGTCTCATGGTTCTCATATAGGATTCATGGTTCCACTATCCTTTTGACTTATTCATAGTTCTGATACATGATTCATGGACCATGGTTTTGGTGTCGGACTCATAGGTTCACAATCTTTTTTTCTTTTTTTTTAACTTATTCCTGGTCTTGACGCAGGATTTTGTGCTTCCACCATCCTTTTTTTTGACTTTAGTCAAGGTCCTGATGCAGGATTCATGATTCTACCATTCACTTTTTTTTTTTTTACTTATTTATGATTCCGTTTCTCTTTTTGACTTTACCTTTCATTCTTTTTTTTTTTACTATTATTTTTATATTTAACACATTTGTTTTTACTATTATTTTCATATTTAACACAATTCCATATATATATATATATATATATATATATATATATATATATATATATATATATATATATATATATATATATATATATATCCTCATCTTAGTTGTGCTCAAATGTGGACGATAGCACAAAATTCTATACTGACTCATAATTTACAATCTTGTAACTACTCTGCAAATAACATTTACGCATTATAAACATGGACGTCTGGATGAATTTAACACAATTCTATATGCATCCTCACATTAGCCATGCTCAGATGTAGACGTCTGCATGAATTCTATACTGACACATAATTTACAATGTTGTAACTACTTTACAAATATACATTTATGCGTTGTAAACATCGAATCTCGGATACATTTAACACAATTCTAGTTATATCCTCAAATTAGCCATGCTCAAATGTAAATGGCGGCATGAAATTCTATACTGACACATAATTAATAACATTGTAACTACTCTGCAAATATACATTTACGCATTGTAAAATGGACATCCAGATAAATTTTCTATCCTTACATATATTATAAAAGTCCAAAATTATCCTTTTACTTTATTAAGAAATAAAAGGTGTACACTGGTGGAAGAATTAGATCGGATATAGTATTTTTAAATTATTAAAGATAATTTGACATAATTAATAAATAAGATATTATTACTCTTATTTTCATATATTATCTTTGTCAAAAGAAGTTGATTTTTTCTTAATCTCAAGTCGTCTATCCAAGAAAATGCACTTAATTTCTGTAAATATAACTATGAATCGAAATCCATACCTAAAGTATACTTTTTGAGATTTTTTAAGAAGAATTTTTATTACAATAAATTTGACTTTTCCTTGTTTCATTAAATAAAAAATAAAGAGAAATCAGCTGCAAAACACTACTCTTGCTCAAGTCCAAGTATATTTTCCGGTGCATTAATGCTAATATGATTGCACCTAGTTTTCTGGGAAATTTATAAAAATAGCTAAAAAATTTTGTATTTTTCAAAATTAACCTCTCAAACATTTTTTTATCATAATTAGCCAAAAACATAAGTGTTTTACGAAATTACCTTCGTTACTTTCTTCAAATTTTCAAATCATGCCATTCTCACAACTCAAAACGGGAAGCAAGTTAAACACATTTCAACACAATTAACACCCCAAAAAATCTCAACACTCTCAATAAAAGAGAAGCATAAAATCATCAATTGGAGAGTATATTAAAGGTCAGTTTATGTGCTTACACAATATGGATTTTTAATGTTTTAAGGCTATTGTTTAAGTTCAAAATTGATGTAGATTTTGCTGTAAATGCTGTTATTTTTTTTATAAAGTAATGTAATTTGTTAAAGTACACTTATTTGAGTTGAGAAATCAAAAAAAAATTAAAAACAGTAAAAACTCGACTGAGAATCCAAACCCAGATTATGGGTGATAGGCTGGGCGACAGGCGTTTGTCGCACATAAATATGAACTGTTGAACATGATGTATTTTTTTGGGACAGGCGCCTGTCGCCCAGCCTATCACACAAAAATACAGCAGGTGCGACGAGTTCATATTTATGTACGACAGGCGCCTGTTACCCAGCTTGTCGTACAAAATTGAGTCTGTTGCACAAAAATACAGCATGTGCGATGGGTACATTTTTTGAGATGATAATTTTGGCTACATGTGTTCATATTTTGCGTATAATATACCATTTTAAAGATTGTGACGAGACGAATACAACTTATAGCTTTTTCGCCGATCTCGCCTATAGTTAAATAGAAAATTTACCTCAATTTAAGTGTGACAGACACTTATTATAACTATTTGTGCGACGTCCATATAAATTGTATGGTATATTCACTTTATCATGTTTTGTAGTGTGTAACTGTTGAGTATTAGAAAGTATGTATTTATAATAGAGAAAATCATCATTTTACACTTCAAGTCTCACTAACATCCCTACTTTTATGTTTTTAAGTCCCTTGTAATTTAATTATGTATGTTTTATTTTAATTAAGTATTTTATGTATTTTAGGAGATATCATGGTTATTTCACAATAAATAAGAGATCAGATGGAAAAACGGACAGTAATTTTGAACTCAGGACAGTCGAAAACTTTAGAAGGAGCATAAAAAGATAAACGGTACTGTTCACATATATGGTACTGTTAACATATACGGTACTGTACATGACACTGTTCACGGAACTGTTCACATGTACTGTATGCTGACGTGGCACTGTATGATGACGTGACACTATATGATGATGTGGCGGCATTTGATTGGACGAATAATGTGGCATTGACCGCTTATGTGGCATTGACTGATGACGTGTCACGATCCTATTGGACCAAAATGCTGATCGACGACGTGGCAGAATGTTAGTGGACCAAAAAAATGCGTATACGATACATGCATATACACGGAATGACAGCCCTGATGATGTGTTCCATCCAATAAGAGCTTGCCACGTGGCGCAATCCTGAGCGTCCAAATTATTTTAATCCGATGGCCATGATTTGACACCCCTGAATCCATTTTTGAGCTCAATTTTTTGTAATTCCATCTCCATCTTGTATTTTCTACGTATTTTAATAAAATTCCCATTTTACCCCTAGTTCAATTATGAGTAGCTAATTTCCTTTCAAGCTTGGGTTGAAGGAAGAGTCTCAACATGCTCCATGGGCTTAATTTGGTAAATTTACTTTTTCTTCCCCTTTAAATTATGTGGATGTTTTAACTTTTCGTAGATAGATAGTAATAATCTTGTCTGGATATCGACTGGTATAATCGTCTCCCTAAGTAAGGTTATTACTATTTGGCACGGGAAACACTTAGCACCATATCTATTAGAGTGTTGTTTATGAGGAGTGAAAAATCTCCCTTCATGATTTAATTGGTATTAATATTGAATGTTAAGCCGATAGTGTATGTTGAGTACAGATCCAGAGATCCAATCACTTCATTTTAATAGTTTATTCCCACCACTTTAATTTAAATTAATAGATAGTCTACATCATCTTCATTATAAATCAAACCACCAACTCAGAAAATTATTTCTACATACAATTAAAATTCACCTCCTCGTGGGATCGACATTCGTCACCGTTGATCTATTCTACAATAGTTTCATGCGCTTGCGAGTTCAACAAAATTTACACAACAGTAACCACATTTGATTTTTTTAAATATTTTTCAGGTTTAATGAATTTAGTTGTGCTTTAATTGTATTACAACGGTTGATGAGAGACGTTGGCGGATGGGCATATGGAGTACGTGAATGGCAATAATACAACTTTTTTTGTTCAGAAAGATTGTTCATTTGATCAATTTGTGGCAAAAGTTCATGATGTTTTACAAATAGATCGTAATGAATGGAATATCACGACGAAGACAACTTTGAGGTCTAGTAATACAATGTATCGTACATGTTCACTACTTATGGACATATTTAATGACGAAATGATCAAGGTTGTGTTACAATGTGGTCAATTATGGATGCATCCCTATATTTGTTACCACATTTCCTGGAGTTCAGAATGAAGATGGTGAGCCATTTGTAGAAACTGAAACTTCTTCTAGAGCAAACGTCTCTTGTCTCGAAATTGAAGAAAAGGTATTACCACAGACACTGTTCTTACAGTAACGTTACTCTCCACTCCACGACAACAATAACACAATTAATGACAATGGCATAACAGTAGCAGATGTTGAAGAAAAAGAGTTACCACTAGCAATGTCATCAGAGCA
Organism: Luvunga scandens; assembly: GCA_030449905.1. Taxonomy (NCBI): domain Eukaryota; kingdom Viridiplantae; phylum Streptophyta; class Magnoliopsida; order Sapindales; family Rutaceae; genus Luvunga; species Luvunga scandens. Next base: position 6,236,709 of record JASUUG010000478.1, read on the forward strand.
ACGTTACTCTTCATTCTACAACAATGATTTTCGCAACAATAATAATCCTATTGATGACATCGGCAACACAGAAACAAATAATGTTTGTAGGAAACTATATAATAATACAATAGATAATCATTTTAATAGTTCATATCATGATGGGGGTGTTGGTCCTTCCAATATTCCTACTAATGATGAAAATGAGGATCAAAACGATATTCCCATTAATAACAAAGATAAATAACCCATTCCTTCAATGGCCCATTTGAGAAGAAGGACAACAGTTGACCACCTCGCAAATCTTGCTCCAGTTTTGCCTTCAAACTTGGTTGCTTCAGATATGGTTAGAAATTATAATTATGATGATATTGGTGTGGGAAAGTTGTTTGCTGAGAAGAATGAGTTAATACTAGAACTGTGCAAAGTTGCCTTGAAGGGTAAGTTTGATTTCAGGATCACACGTTCCACAACAATATGCTTCGAGGCCCAATGTTCTTCGGAATCATGTAAATGGCGTATCCAAGCAACAATAGCTTCGAATGAGCAGAATGTTCTGTGGTTAGTGACAAGAGTTGACAATGTACACACTTGTTGTAATGAGGTGTTGGCTGATGGTGTTCATCAAGTAAGGAGCTGAGTTGTTGGTCATATCATCCCAGACAAGTTTATCCAAGAAAAATGAATATACACTCCGAATGACATCAGAGTAGATATACAACAGGAATATGGTGTCTAGTTATCATATCAACAAGTGTATAAGGCAAATGAAGTTGGTCTTCAAATAATATGAGGGAATCCTGCAGAATCATACAACTTACTTCTCAGGTACTTTTACGTTTTAACTAAAGCAAACGAAGGTACCATTACTCACCTCGAACGAGATGGAAATGATAATTTTCTATACTACTTTATATCTCTTGGATCTTCTATCAAGGGTTTCATACAGTACATCAGAGCAGTAATTGCTGTAAATGGTACTCATCTAAAGAGGCTATATCGTGGAAGTATATTTGTGGCAACATGCCTAGATGGAAACAATCAACTATATCCGTTAACCATTAAGATCATGAATTTTGAAAATAATGATGCTTGGGAATGGTTTATAATGAAATTACATGGAGTGATTTGCGATAAACAGAAGTTAGTGTTTATATCTGATCGATGTACTGCCATCAAGAGAACTATTTTAAAAGTATTTCGCATTGCTGGGCATGGAGTTTGCTTTTACCATGTGAAAGGTAATATAAAGTTAAAATTCAAGATGTCCAAAGTTGTATGGGATGAATTTAAGCCTGCTTTTATAAACGCAGCAAAAACATATGGACATGAAGAATTTAAAAAATAACTTGAGGGGTTGTGGCAGCTCAACGCGGGTGCGGCTGACTATTTAGAGAATGATGTGAGCACATGTAATTGGACAAAGTCTAAGTTTGACGGTCGGAGGTACAATATTCTTACCACCAACATTGCGGAGAGCGTGAATTCTTTCATGAGAGAATCGCGGAAATTTCCAATTACTCATCTTATTGATCACTTTAGAAAAATACTGCAGCAATGGTTTTATGATAGAACAATTGTGGTTGAATCGATGAGTACCCGTCTAACAACATGGGTAGACGAAATAGTCTTTGACAGGAGAACTGTGGCCGAAAGAATGACTGTTCGTCCTGTGTCCCAGTTTCGATTCCATGTTTTGGGTGGTGGTATTATGGAGGCGATAGTTGACATACATGACAAAACTTGCTCCTGTAGAGTATTCCAACTTGATTAGCTTGTCTGTGCACATGCAATTGTTGCTTGCCTAACCGTAGAGTGGATTATATCATTCTTTGTTTTGATTTTTACACCAAAGATTCATTGATGGCTTATGCACAATCAGTCGAGCTAGTTGGCGACATGACAGATTGAGAGATTCCGGAGGAAATCCAAGCAATAAGAGTTAACCCACCAATTGAAGCACCATCATCTGGTCGTCGTCCTGAGCTTAGAATACCCTCTGTTGGTGAGGATGAAAATAGGAGAACTGTAAGATGTGGGCGGTGTAATGAAGCGAGGCATAATCGCAAGAAATGTAAGAATCACATTGCTTCAAATCAAAACTAATTGTATCATGATAAATACTTATGTGTTTTGAGCATTTATTTTTTATTTATTGTAAAATTATATCTAATGAGACATTTAGTCTCAATTATATTATATTAATTGTCTCTACAAAAGAAAAATTCCACATTCATCAATATTCAAATGAATTAGATGAATATGTGCTGTGTTTTTGTGCGATGGGAACCCGTCTCCTAAAATTTTGTGCGATGGACAGCCGAGGCTGTCGCGCGGGCTAGACTCGCGTACGCGAGGCTGGGGCAGCCCCAGCCTCCCTCCCACCAAAATCCATTTTCCTCTTCTATAACCCTCAACCAAAACAACATCAAATAACAACAACACACAACCACAAAACAATAAAATGCAACACAAGAACAAGATAAAGCATTTATTTCAAATTTCTAATCTAGGGTTTTTGAAGTTTAATGTTTGATATTTAGATCTCCTCACTGCTATTGGACTTAATTTTGGTGGGATTGATGTTGTTGGACATGAGCCCTAAAGATTACCGTCGATGATTGACGCCGTCGTTCTTCTCCGGTGCTGGCAATTGGTGAGAATTTTATTGGGAGAAATGCTTCCGTTTTGAAAAAATTTGGGTGAGAATGGCAAGGGTAGTATGGTCCAAAATATTTTGATTTGGCTAATTTTGATAGAAAAAAAATTATATGATTATTTATGTAATTTATAAAAGTTTTATGGTTATTATTATAAATTTTCCTAGTTTTCTATAGAAAATTAATAAATTTTCAGTTACGTATTAATTTAGAAACAGTGATAAACTGTGGCCAAAATGATTGAGAAGAGGAAGTGCTCACTACTCACGAACGAATTGACAGAAGACCCTCCTTTAATTATATATTATCTTAAATGGGAGACATTAGTTTGTCGGGTGGGGACGGCAGTTACTACTTCAGCAGTATACAATTGTAAAGACTATGACTATTAACTCTTAACTGCAGCTAATGAGCTGGATTTTTCAGTCTCATAAACGGCTATATTTATGATTGTGTTATTATAATTTAAAAGTATAAAAAATATATTTTTTAAATATTGATTTTGATAAAAATAATAAAAATTTATAAATTTTTTTATTATACAATTGATTGATTAAAATAATTTAATTCTCAAATTATAATAGTTATTATTTATTATTTAAATGACAGCTGTACAACTTCAATAGTCTAAACAGTAACTTAATTCTTTTTTTATCGTTCTTTTTAGCGGGATTAATAAGATTTTGAAGCATCTTTTTGTTTCTGAATTGGCAGGGAACTAATCGATGTCGGCAAGAATGCGAGTTGCTGTTATTGGTGGTGGGATTAGTGGACTGGTTTCAGCTTGTGTTCTTGCAAAAGGAGTTGATGTTGTGCTATACGAGAAGGAGGATTCCCTCGGCGGCCATGCAAAGACTGTCACCGTCGACGATTTTGATTTAGACCTTGGTTTCATGCTCTTCAATCACGTAAGTGTTACTCTAACTTATTCCTTTTGCCTCTTCATATTACATTGATTTAATTTGTTGGCAAAAGGAAAAGTCTGAATCTGAAAACCATTAATTCAATAATGTGATGCATTCTTTTCATTCTTATAAATAAAACTTACAAGTAAATGAAGCTGAGTTATTGAGTATTCCCAGGGTTTGGGTTGGGCGAGTTTTCAAACAATTTTCTTTTTTAGTCAAAGTTTCCATGTTTGAATCATGAGGAGGTAAAAAACTTAAAAAATCATTTTGCACTATATGCCAAACCAACCAATATTATTGTTATTCTTTTTTTTTTCCTAGAAGCTGAGTTATTGAACAAAAGATTCTGGTGATTTGACAGGTGACATATCCGAATACGATGGAGTTTTTCGACAGCTTAGGGGTTGATATGCAGACATCGGATATCACATTTTCAGTGAGCTTAGACAAAGGCCAAGGTTTTAAATGGGGTACCAGCTGAAATGGTTTCTCCAGTTTGCTTGCTCAAAAGAAGAATTTGCTCAATCCCCATTTTGGCAAATGCTTCGGGGAATAAACAAATTCAAGAATGGTGCCCTAAGGTGAGCTACTATTACTTTGCTTCTGGTTCTAACAAATATAATATTCATATTACATAATTAATGTTAAGGATATTGGATCATTATATTTATCTAAAAGGGATGCGTGCAATATATATAACATACATTTGCGGACTAAGATTTTTTAAAAGGGTGGGATTATATAAACCCATCAAATTCATCTCTGCACTTGTTTTTAGAAACAAATTCATTTTTTAAAAATTAAAATTTAAGAATCTCAAAATTATCCTTCACTAGTCTCTTTCTCTCTCTGCATCACAATAGCATAATTTTTCTTTACTCTCACATTTTGCTAACTAAATTATGAATTTCCCTCTCTTTTGTACTTATGTTTTTTTTTTTTTTGTCTTTTTAAGTAAATCATAATCTCTGTTTTATACTTTCTGCATAAAAGAATTTTTTTTCTTAATATTAACTAACTTTTTTTTTTTTGTAAAAATTAATTTCTAGATATTCATTAAATTTCATGGCTGAAATAATTTGATAATGTTTATTTTCGAATGATGGGCTTTGATCCTTTTAATTTATGATAGCTACAACAAAATTAATTATTTATAGTTTGTGGCTTAAAGAAAATATATGAAGGAATTGAAAATGAAAAGAGAAAAAATAGTTATGAAGTAATTTTATAAAAAATTATTTTAATAATAGAATTCTTAATTAAAAAGAGAGTGTAGAAAAAAATTGATGGGTTCATATAGGCTAATTGAAGGAAGAGTGACAGTTTCGTCGCTCATACATCTAATTATTACCATTTACATTCTCAATAGATTTTTAATTATTCATTTCATCCTGACAGTTAAAAGTTAACCGAAACAATAGTTTTGATAATTAAACTTGACCTCCTGTTCTTCTTCTCTTTCGTTCAGTTTCTTCACATAATCTTGAAATCCTCTGTCACTCACGAAACTCTCTTTCATGGACTAGATTGAACCCAAAAATCACACACTTATTTCATAACTATTAACCATCCATATATTCTGCGGATTGAGATTTTTGTTCGGTGTTCAGCACAACATTTTGATCGAATTCAAATCGGTAGAGGCAATGGACATGGCTCCAAAATCCTTCAAGGTTAATTTTTGTTGATTTATCTATATTTTCCATTATAAAATTTTATCAGTTTTGTACTTTTTTGACAAACGTTGGAGAAGGAATTAAATCTGCCATTTTTTTTTTTTTTTTTTTTTTTTTTTTTTCAAAAGGAAAAATCCTTCAAGGTTAATTTTTGACCGCCAACCAATTTATCTATATTTTTAAATTATAAAATTTCAGTTTTGTCTGTGAGTTTTTTGACAAACGTTGGAGAAGGAATTAAATCTGCCAGTTAAAACTACATGAATTATAAATTTTTGTTTAAGGCCACGGAGATTCTGAAGATTGAAATGGTCAAATGGGAATTGATATATCGAATTCAAATTTTTTTTTTTGAATCAAATTAGGACGGGTTTAATTCAAAAGAAATTTGATAACTTGTTTCGCATCATTGGCGGTTGCAGTAGTAACTGAACAAAAAAATATTTGCTTTTCCTGTTAACCGTAATGGTAGGATCAAACATACAATTATAAACCTAATAAAGATGTCATTGGTAAAAGATGTATCTAAGAGGGACGAAACTAGCTTTTGTCGGATAATTAAATTCTGTCTATATGCTTTACTAAACATGTGGCTAAAGATCTTTAAAAGTAATAAATTTAGGAGATTTTAGATCACGAAAGGATCCTAATTTATATCTTATAGTAAAAATGTATACCAAATGCCTATTTTGGGTGGTGAATATATTTAGGGTAAGTTTGGAAATACTTTTGACAATTTATAGTATTTATCTTTCATGCAAACTTAAATTTATTGTCAATTTAATTTTTGTGCAAGTCTTTTTACAAGGATTGTGATTGATAGTTATTTCATGAAAAGTAGATATGTGTTCTACTAAAGGTTTAGGCCATAAGAAAGTAAATATAACACCAAGAATTTGTGTGGTTCAACATTAACTTACGTCCATTGGAGAATATAAAAGTAATTACACTATTTTGAGAGAAAAATTACAAAAAATGCAAGACCTCTTTACTTGTTTATTTTGTGTACACATGTTAGCTATATCTTTTAGTTAGTAAAGATACTTTATTTATAGTTCAGGTGACAAGAAACTTTGGACTCTCCTTAATCATCTATATCTTGCAGGATTTGGATGGAATTATAAGTGTTATCTCATTCTCTCTAATCTATCTCATTTATAAAAGGATTGGCAAAAATTCAAGTTCAGGTCTGTCTTGAAAGCTTGAATTCGTGTGTTACTTGTTTTAATCTTTTTCATTATATTTTACAAATTTATAGCATATACAATTTTGTTTTTATTAGATTAGGTTTTAAAAATTGGGCTAAACTGTAAATTCACAAAAGAGTACTTTGGGCTGTCATTTAGAAAATAAAGATGAAATGGGCTATTATATCAAATTTTAGGGGTGAAAAATTCTTTTTTTATTTATTTTAAATATATGTTATAAATTATATGGTGTATTTTAATTAAATAAAATATATATTTTTTATTTTTAAACATTTATTGGATTTTTGTTTAAAAAGTAAGGCCTAATTAGGTCAAGTCCAGCCCAAAACACCGAAACTCAAACCGAGCAGAATTTTTCTACCATCCTTCACTTGAAGTTAGATGGAGACAGTTTGCTTCCACTGTTTTCTGCCCGGCCTACTCTAATGTGCTTTCAGCAGAGCTCCATAAGCGTCCTTCCTAAGATGCATGTGCTTCTACCAGACTTAGTGAGGTCATATTATCACAATTACATTAGATCACACAATATCATAACCATTTTTTTTTTGCGCCGGGGGGGCGGGGGAAGGTGTGGACACGATATCAGAATTAATTTATCTTGAGCACGATAACGAGTGACCTTCTTATCTCTGTCAGGATTCTTGTCTCAAATATCTATAGAGGAACTAGGATTTTAAATAAAGTCTTCAAGGGGCCAAACAATAAATATAAAATAAAATAGTACAAAAGTGAGGGAACAAATGCAAATTTCAAATCAAAGTGGCTAAATTTCAGTTTCAGTCCTTCATCTTTTCTAAAAATAATTTATACCTGATATCCAAACATTTATTAATTGATTTCTTATGAATTTATGAATTTCAATAGTTAGTTATCTTTGATTTCTTAAGTGTCTATCCTAGTTTAGATATCCGAATCTGATAATAAGTGTTTTATCCTTAAAAAAAAAGCCTACATAGTTGTTCGGAATTTCAAATCGTTTTCATATTTAAGAGTAATTGACAATGCGATCCCTGTTGTCTTACATGAATGCAGTCTCTTCAGTTAAGGAAATTGACAAATTAACTATTAGTTGTCAAAACGTTTCGGTTAAGTCCTTCAGTTGGTGCCGATGGTTGCTTCTATCATATACTCTTGTATCGGGAGGTCCATTTACAAGCTCAGCCATCTTTTACCAAACCAATTCTCTCCAGAAACCCAACATCCTTCAGGTCAATTGTTAAATAAAACAACTATTAAAATCCAGGTCCAAGGAATTTGGCCGAACGGTTTTCAAGCCACTTTCTCTTTCTGATCATCAGATTTGGAATCCTACAGAGATAGGAGGTTTAAAAATTGAATACTTTGCCCTTACATGGATGTTCACAACGTCTCCTTTAAATTTTTAATCCCTTAAACTTATCCTTGCCCTCAAGCTTTGTAAGCTCAATGGTAAAAATGACATGTTCGAGTATTTATCTGATTAAGGTTTTACAAACGGTCAACTGCAGTAAAGGACAAGAATTACTAAGTTATCATAAATTAGAAACTAACGGCTTTTGGAATTTTCGCCAAGTCGCCCTTGAATGCATTTGACACAATTCGTTACTGAAATTAAGACTGTCAGCGACCTGTCATTGTCTTCTTTCCTGCTTTGCTGATACGTTGAAGAGCTGGAAAACAATCCAGACATTAATCATAAAGAAACCTTAGGCAGTTTTCAGAGTCACGCAGCTATTCCGAATTATTTCAAAAGGCTTATCTTGTAAGACCACTGAAACCTTCTATTCTGTCATATAATTTGAGCGCTAACGTTCCAATGTAAAGATCATTCCATTTGATACTAACTGGCCGCAATATCATGTTGTAGATTCCACTATGTGGTCCAATATGGTCTTGTTCCTCCGAACGAGCTATGAGCTTCTCTGCGTTCTCTGTCCCGTCGTTTTGCCGCAACAATCATCCGCTTCAGGTACATTCTCACGGCAAGAAGAAAAGTGTTGACATAACTTATTTATCAACTATTTTCAATTGTTTCCTGATTTTAGCTTGATTGCCTCTGCGGGCTTTTGGCCACCCACAATGGCTTAGTTTCAAAAAGCGCTCTCATTCTTATGTCAATAAGGTTCTTTGTATTTTTACTACGGATTATCTAGTCTATTATAATGTAAGTTATACTATTAATTCTTGCAATTGATTTTGATTCGGTTGTTCCAATTTTTATTTTTTCTTTGGAAGAAAGGTCATTGAACAACTTGAGAGCTGGGGCTGTCAAATAAGAACCAGTTGTAAGGTTTATTCTGTTTTTCCAGCAGATGAAGGTTAGTGTTTACATTTGTTATTTAAATGTTTAGTGAAATGCTTCTGATTAAATACTTTATGGAGGATTTATAATGATGAATTTAAGACAATACTGACCAACTTATGGTAGTCCTACATGTAAATATCGGCTGGTAATAGAAGAACCTATCACAAGATATATAGCCACTTGTTATTTTGAAAGCTTGAAAACTTCTTAATCAATGAAATTTTGAAAAGTAACAGAAGAAGAAATATGAATCATTGAAGCAATTGTGCATATATTAATTCTTGCAGGTTGCACTGTAGACTCTGCGGATGGTTCCGAGGAAAACTACAGCTGCTATGTAACGGCTTTTCATGCCCCAGACGCTTTAAGAATACTAGGAAGCCAGGCAACTTTTGCTGAAACGAGAATACTTGGCACTTTCTGCTATGTTTACAGGTAATGTCTTCCACAGCTATCCTTCATTTTTCATCAAATAGATGCTATTTAATTGAAGACTAATTTTTACTTACAACTGGATCTATGAGTCTCAAAGATCATTCTAAAATGTCTCAAGTTCCAAGTATTTGCGCAAACAATCAATTTTGACAATGGACTGGAGCTCATGGTTCACCACTTTTTGTCAACTTTCAGTTCACCATTAGCTGCTGAAATTGATTGAAATTTGAATGGTGGACATTTGCAATCTATTATATTAAAATGCACAGTCAATAATTAACTTGCTATTGGCGTGCTGTGATATTTTACTTCATGACAAATTTCATGCCCCAAAACACAGCAGCATGAAGTGCATGGAACTTTCTGCGGAGTACTGATGGTAAAACAAGTCTGACATATTGGCTCAATGTGCTTCAGGTAACTTTTGATTAAAGTGACCTTGTAATAATGAATTTATAATATATTGATTCAGAATATGTGGATGTTGTTCTCTCCTTATTTAGCCTCTCTCTTTAATTGATCAAACAAGAAACTTATTAATTTCTATTTACATTGACAGTAATACAGCATTCCTGAAACAAATTTCGAAACACATTATCAAACAAATCAGGAAACAATTTTCTTCATGCTGCTTAATTTCTCAAGGTAGTCACTGGAATGCTTGACCTTGCAGAATATCAGTGAAAAGAGCGTGCCTTTTCTTGCAACAATTAATCCAGATCATACACCTGAAAACACCCTGCTCAAATGGTCAACTAGTAATCACGTCCCTTCTGTTGCTGCATCAAAAGCCTCACTTGAGCTTGATCTTATTCAAGGGTAGAGAGGAATTTGGTTTTGTGGCCCTGATCAGGGTGAGCATTTTACTTCTTGGAAGAAGATGAAGAACACGGTTCAGGCTCAAACTATTTTGGGTAATTTTCTAATAAAGCAGATGTTGTGGTTCAACATGTTCAATTGCAACATCAGTTTACGCATCATTGTCCAGGGCTCTTGTGTTTTCTTAGGTCTTCGAATAATTTCATTTTCGTAATTTTCCAGGTTATGGCTTCCACGATGATAGACTAAAGGTAATAACTCCTCTTAAATTTACTACTTATTGACAGAGATATTCTCTGCAGTAAAGTTGTAGCGAATTTTTTTTAATACAAAAATACAATGAGGTTTTACATTTTGCTTGATCACACAATAATAAAAACAATAATTTATTTGAAGATTGTTTTTCAAATTTTTGGTTAAAATATTTTCTCTGTTGTGTTTCATAGTTTGCTTGACCAATCTACAATTTAGGGGTAAAACGGTCCTTAATTGCTTAAAAGTCTGTTTCTTTGCAGGCTAGCTTGATTACCGCACATGGCGTGCTTGGAAAGGGTTGTGCTGTTTTGAGCAACCCAAAGCAGATGGTACCGTCTCTGATTGAAAAGGGGGCGCGGCTTTTTGTTGCTAGTTTTGTTGCTAGATTTCTTAAACGATATATCTCTACTGGCTGTTTAATGTGAGAGCATTCTTATTTGGCCTGTCTTTTCTTCCAAACATACATTCTGCATTTAGTTTTCCAGTCACAGACAATTTCATTTTTATGCTCTTTAGGGAGCAATCTGGGTTAGACACTTGATAGTATGCCTTTTGGGGATTATGACAAAAGGAGCATCCAAGGATTTAGAGTTTGAAATGTTTGTTTTAGACTGAAGATTTTGGAAAAACGCTTGGAGTCTCTTTGTGACGCACTAAATTTGCTACCTTAAGACTTTAATAGCTGAAATCTGTATATGGTTTCCGCTACATTTTTTTTTAAATTTTTTTATTTCTAGAACTAAACTTTGAAATAATGCAGCAATATTTATAAAGTGTGCATTTTGGCTTCGCAGTTTGTTGAGGAAGGAGGCAGCATTTTTACTTTTGAGGGAACCATCAGAAACAGTCCTCTGAAAACTGTTTTGAGAATTCGTAATCCACAGTTTTACTGGAAGGTAAATAATCTATATTTACGTTTAACATTGGCATCATTTAAGAGATATCACATGTAGGAAATATTATGATGTTAAATCATATGGCATGCAGTATGTTATATAAGTTGAATTTTACAATCATGTCATTGCAATGCATAGAAGCTGATATATATTGTTGTCAGATTATGACAGAGGCTGATCTTGGCCTTGGAGATTCCCATGTCAATGGTGATTTTTCTTTTGTTGATAAAGATGAAGGTCTTCTAAGTCTCTTCATGGTAAGATGATAGACTTGAATCTAAAACCCAATTCTTTGCTAATAAATATATTTCAGATTGTGATTGCGAACCAAGATTTCGATTCTTCCACATCAAAATTGAAAAAGAAGAGGTACTTGTGACTGGTGGATTGAGGGAATATGATATTACTAGTAGTTGTGTCATGAATATTATTTTATGTTTAAATGTTCACGTCTGTTTACTTTAGGGGTTGGTGCTCACCAATTTTCTTCTCAGCCAGTATTGCATCTGCAAAATATTTCTTTCGGCATATTTCAAGGAAAAATACTCTCACACAAGCTCACAGGAATGTCTCTCGTCATTATGATCTTGTAAATTTATTTTACTATTAATTTCTCAAGGCAAGCCCAGAAATATATCGCAGAAAGGAAGCAAATTAATAAACACAGACATCCCGTCAGAATATTGTAGGTTTATGTTAAGGAGAATATTCTGTTGAGATGTAATTAGTAATCTAGTAAATTGATCAAGAAGTTTGAAGGGTTCTATAGTTTGTTTTCAATATGAATTAAAGAGCAGCATTTATGTTTGGCTTCGGTAATCTAAAGTGTGACTAATATAATCTCTAGAGCTTGCTACTGCATATAAATATGATCTCTGGCTGTAATCAAATTTTAAGAAAAAGAAAAAGAATTAAGCAATGAAGCAAAGCTCTTCAATAAACTCTATTCTTAAATAGATTTTTTCTGCACTTCCGCTTGCACCCAACAAATTTGGTATCAGAGCTTTTACAAAATACCCTCACAATGACATCCAATACCCTGCCTACATTATTTTCATATGCTCCCAATCAAGTTCCAATATTTGAAGGAGTACATTTTGAATACTGGGGTAGTCAAATGGAAACCTTTTTTCTCTCTCAAAATTTATGGGATGTTATTGAAGATGGATATGCTGAACCACCAGAATCCGGGACTTCATCAGATTGGACTCAAGCACATCAACAACAGTACAAAGAAAATAGACAGAGAAATGCCACTGCACTTCGATATATTCAGCAAGGTGTTAGTAAGACAATTTTTCCCAGAATTTTTGGTATCAAAAAGGCAAAACATGCCTGGGAAATTCTAAAAGAAGAATTTCAAGGTTCTGAAAAGGCAGTCACCATCAAATTGCAAACTTTGTGGAAAGAGTTTGATAATTTATCAATGAAAGACAGTGAAGGAATTCAAGATTTTTGCAGCAGAGTTACTGAGATTGTGAATCAGATTAAAGGTTGTGGACACACCATTGAAGACAAAAAAGTGAATGAAAAGGTGTTGAGATGTCTTCCTTCAAAGTTTGATCATACAGCAGCAGCCATTGAAGAATCAAGGGATCTATCCAAGATGACTTTTTTCAGATTTGTCAGGATCATTATGGTCTCATAAACAAAGAATTAATCGGTCTTCAAGTCAGCCTATGGAGCAAGCTTTTCAGTCCAAGACTAATAATCAGATCAGAATAAAAGCAGCAAGAAAGACCAAAAGAATGGAGGCTCGTCACAAAGAAATGGACAACGTGGTAAAGGGCAAAGAGAACAGAACAACAACCGCAAATGATAGAGGGAACTCACAGTAAAATTCTGATTCTCAGTGCATTATTTGTAACCGATCTAATCATGAATCAAAAGATTGCCGTTACAGATGCACAAGGTGTCGCATTCCTAACCATTCTCAAAGGGATTGCTGGTATCAAAATAAAAAAGGCAAAAATGAGGCAAATTTTACAAAGGAATGTGATGGAGACTACTTGTTTTATTCAAGTAAAGATGCTGAACGTGAGTCACAAAATTTGTGGTACTTGGATAGTGGCTGCAGTAACCACATGACTGGAGAACATGACATTTTCATCAGCCTTGACCGAAGCTTTAATTCGCAAGTGAAGCTTGGAGATGGAAAGATGCAGAAAGCTGTGGGAAAAGGCACTGTTGCTGTCCATACAAAGGGAGGTAACAAAAAGTTCATTTCTGATGTTCTTTATGTTCCAAATTTAACTCAGAACCTCTTGAGTGTGGGGCAGCTAATTCAAAAGGGTTTTTCAATTTTTTTTTATGATGAAAAATGCAAAATTATTGACAAAACTAATAATCGAATAGTGGCGATTGTTAAAATTTCGAAGAACAAGGTTTTTCCTCTAGTTATGCCACTTGCTGAGAATGTTGCTCTCAAAACTGAAAATTCAGATTTGTCAAATTTATGGCATCTCAGATATGGGCATTTAAACTATAAAGGGCTGAATTTGCTTAAGCAAAAGAACATGGTGATTGGCTTACTCGATGTTGGAAGATATGAAAAAGTTTGCGAGAGATGTATGTATGAAAAAATGCATAGGCTTCCATTTCCTAAAACTTCATGGAGAGTCAAAGCTCCGTTGGAGGTGGTGCATGCTGATATTTGTGGTCCTACAAGGACTCTCTCTCTCAATAACAGGAGATACTTCATTCTTTTTGTTGATGATTATACAAGGATGATGTGGATTTATTTTTTGAATGAAAAATCAAAAGCTTTCTCAACTTTTCTCCAATTTAAAGCTCTTGCAGAAAGGCAAAGTGGATGCAAAATGAAGGCCTTGAGAACTTATCGTGGTGGTGAATTTGTTTACACTCCATTCATGAATTATTGCAAGGATAATGGGATTCAAAGACAACTCTCTATCAGCCTAAGGCCACAGCAGAACGGAGTTGCAGAATGGAAAAACCACACCATTCTAGAGATGGCGAGAAGTATGTTAAAAGGCAAAAGCATTCCTAACACCTTATAGGCAGAAGCATGTCATACAGTTGTGTATATTCTCAATAGGTCTCCTACAAAAGCCGTCAGAGACAAACTCCATTTGAAGCGTGGCACAACCGAAAGCCAACTGTTGATCATCTGAAGATTTTTGGGAGTATTGCTTATGCACTTATTCCAGCTCAAAATAGGGAGAAGTTTGATGAAAAAGATGAAAAGTATTTGTTTATTGGCTGTAGTGATGAGTCTAAAGGGTATCGGTTGCTTAATCCTACTACAAATAAGCTTGTTATATTCAAGAGATGTTGTATTTGATGAGGCATCAACTTGGCCGTGGGAAAAAGATCAATCTCATGCTTTTAGTTTTTTTGAAGCTCCTACATCTCTACCAAATTCTTCACAGCAAAATAGTTTGGACCAAAATTCTCCAAATTCAGCAGCAGAAAGTTCTTCAGATGATGAAAGCCCTCCAAGCAAGATAAAGTCATTGAGAGAAATTTATGAGTCTTGTGAACTTGATTTATTTTCTTGTGAGCCTCAAGACTTTGAGGAGGCTTCAAGAAATGAACATTGGATTAATGCAATGAATGAGGAAATGGCCACCATTGTGAAAAATAAAACTTGGGAGCTGGTTAATTTGCCAAATGGAAAAGAAACAATTGGGTTGAATGGATCTTCAAAATCAAATACAATGAAGATGGTTCAATTCAAAAATACAAGGCTCGGCTTGTTGCGAAAGGTTACTCTCAGCTGCCTGAAGTTGATTTTACAGAAACTTTTGCTCCCGTAGCTCGAATGGAGACTATTCGAACTGTTCTTGCCTTGGCAACCCAAATAGAATTGAATGCTTTTCAGTTGGATGTTAAATCAGCATTTCTAAATGGTGAAATTAAAGAAGTCTATGTTGAGCAGCCTAGAGGATATGGAGTGAAAGGTGAAGAAAAGAAAGTTTATCGTCTTCGGAAAGCCTTGTATGGCTTGAAGCAAGCTCCTCAAGCATGGAATAGCAAGATCAATAGATACTTCATTAAAAGTGGATTTGACAGAAGCTCAAGTTAACCTTCTCTTTATGTCAAAAAGGAAGGTACTGATTTTCTTATTGTATGCCTATATGTTGATGATCTAATTTATTGTGGCACTAATCTGAAATTGGTGGAAGAGTTTAAAAAAAGCATGTTAGATGAATTTGAGATGATGACTTGGGCTTAATGAAGTATTTTCTGGGCATTCAAGTAAAGCAAACCAAAGGAAAAATCTTCTTCTGTCAAGAAAAATACATAGAAGATTTGTTAAAGAAATTCCACATGTTCCGATGCAAACCAGCATCTACCCCTATGGGTTTGAATGAAAAATTGAAGTATGATGAAAAAGAAGAAAAGGTAGATGCAAGAATCTTTAGAAGCTTGGTTGGTTCGTTGATTTATCTCACCAACTCAAGACCTGACATTGTGCACTCAGTAAGTGTTCTTTCCAGATTCATGAATGATCCAAGGAAGTCCCATTATATTGCAGCAAAAAGAATCTTAAGGTATCTTCAAGGAACAAAAAAGCAGGGGATTATGTATGAAAAAGAAGACAATTGCAAGCTTGTTGGTTTTACTGACAGTGATTGGGCTGGTTCCCTTGATGACAGAAAAAGCACGTCAGGTTATTTATTTTGTCTTGGCACAAATATTATTTCATGGAGCTCAAGAAAGCAAAAGTCTGTAGCTTTATCCTCTACCGAGGCAGAGTACATTGCAGCAACTGAATCAGCTTGTGAAGCAGTTTGGCTTAGAAGAATTCTCAAGCATTTGCAATTTGATCAAGAAGCCGCAACAACAATTTATTGTGACAACATGTCAGCCATTGCTATGACAAAGAACCCTGTTTTTCATGCTAAATCTAAGCACATTGAGCTGCGTTATCACTACATTCGTGACTTGGTATTCAAAGGAGAAGTTAACATGGAGTTCATTAGCACCAATGAGCATCCAGCAGATTTTCTGACCAAAGCAATCATCATTGAGAAGTTTGAAAAATTCAAGAAGCAATTGAAGATTACTAATTAAGAGGGGGTGTTGAGATGTAATTAGTAATCTAGTAAATTGATCAAGAAGTTTGAAGGGTTCTATAGTTTGTTTTCAATATAAATTAAAGAGCAGCATTTATGTTTGGCTTCGGTAATCTAAAGTGTGACTAATGTAATCTCTAGAGCTTGCTACTGCATATAAATATGATCTCTGGCTGTAATCAAATTTTAAGAAAAAGAAAAAGAATTAAGCAATGAAGCAAAGCTCTTCAATAAACTCTGTTCTTAAATAGATTTTTTCTGCACTTCTGCTTGCACCCAACATATTCATGAGTTCATAATGCAAGTTTATATGCAGACATGAAGGCGCGGTGAAATAAGTAGATTTGTCTTAAAGTTTAGAAGCAGCCGGTTCTGATAAATTTGAATAACTCTTCTTTAAGTTCAAAGCGGACAGGGGCAAACAAAGCTGATAAAATCTTATAACAATCATCTATCAGCTTCTCAAAACTATTTTTCCAAATTCTGCATTACTTGCTATTTTGAAGGAAAACAGTACTGAAGTTCATTAACGGAGTTCTACATTATATAAAATTGGTGTTTATACTTCATGAGAGTGTAGTGAGCTAAGGTTGCGGCTACAGAACTTCTGCCCTATTTTAACTGCTGAGATATAACAAAAGGGTCCTAATAACTCCTTTCCATTTTGTGTTCACAGAGCAATGAACTTTTTTCTCTGTTCTTGGACAAGTCAATGACATACTCATGTGCGATATTCGAGGTAGGGATCCCATTCTTTCACGCTTTTATTTCAAAAGGAGAAGTGATTTTCTTTGGTGGCGTACTACAACTTTGCGTATTTTATGTTTTCACCTTCAAGGAAAAGTTGAAAATATATTGAATATTGATGCTCGCATCCATTTGTTTATAGAGCGAACATGAGGACTTGGAAGTTGGACAAATGAGAAAAGTTTCTGTTTTGATTGAGAAAGTGAGTCTATTCAAATTCATTCAGAAATTTCAATGCAAGATGCCTGTTCTTTCTTTTTCTTTAACTCCTCTAGGCAAGAGTTACTAAGGGGCAAGAAGTTCTTGAGATTGGATGTGGGTGGGGAACCTTAGCCATTGAAATAGTCAAGCAACTGGATGCAAGTACACAGGCATAACCTTGTCTGAGAAGCAACTTAAATATGCAGAAATCAAATTGAAAGAAGCGGGCCTCCAGGTAACTATTGTGGGGAGAAAGGTCCAAGTATTGAGATATAAAGAACAGTTAATCATTTGATAAACAATACTAGTTAAAATTCATTGCTCAAATGATTACATTTTTATATTCATAACATTTTAACCATCTCTGCTATCAGGACTCACATCAGATTATATCTTTGTGATTATCGTCAATTGCCTAAAGCCAACAAATACGACAGAATTTTTTCCCGGTAGGTTCTTTTACAACATCAAATTATGCATATGACCAGAATCTTCATGCTGACATCACAAGCTTTTCAACGGCCTTTTTAAGCGAAATGATAGAAGCTGTTGGTCATGATTACATGGAGGAGTATTTTGGTTGCTGCGAATCTCTACTGGCTGAACATGGACTTCTTCCTCTACAGGTAATGCTGAAATAGGAGGGACAAATGAAGAACTATAGCCTGTTGGTCAGTTTGACCAGAGTTTGTTTTATTCTTCTTGGGACATCTAATAAATTGCTAATGGTGAATTGTTGGTTGATCCTTTCCAGTTCATATCAGTAGCAGATCAGTGTTACGATGAGCACAGGTGAAGTTCAGATTAGATAAAGGAACATATTTTCCCTGGTGGATGCTTGCCGTCATTTAAGTAGAGTAACATCAGCCATGACTTCTTCATCCAGATTATGGTATAAACTATAGTTGTCCGTTGTTACAGTTTAACATTTGGTCTCATGCTTCTCTTTCTACTAAATTATTCTACGAAACTAATTGAACTTATGTTGAAACAGAGTCGAGCATCTGAAAAATATAGGAATTCATTACTTCCAAACACTTAGATGTTGGAGAAAAAACTTCTTGGAAAAACAAAGTTAATAAATTAAAATATTATAGTTGTCAGCGTAGTTAATTTGTATCTGTGACACGACCCGCCCCTAACTTCCAGGGCGAATCGGCCTGATTTTAATAAATTGATCAGAAATAATCTAATCAATGAGTATTCTGTCGAAAATTCGGCAGAGTCTCCCCTAAAATTATTACACAACCAAATTTGCAATTAATAAAATAAACACTCCTAAATAATTTCGAATACAACCAACTTCATCAATCGATTACCTCAACAAAAATACCAAATCACTCAATTTTCAATATCAAATAAAATACATATGCTATCGCAAACCTTGAAATATAACAAATTATACAATCCCAAAATATCTCAATAAATCAATCGATAACTCTTAACATTATAATGTTGCCAAAATTCTAAAAATAATTATTGTTGCTGGGTCGACTATTGTACCTGTGAATCTCCTGTTGGGGGAGGGGGAAATATAATAAAACGGGATGAGTATAAAACTCAATGAGTTCAATGAGTGGATAATAGTTTTTTAACATAATTTTACTCTAAAATAATTAATCATGTCAAAACACCATCTCATCAAAATATTTCAAAACTTAAATAGCTTATTAAATTCAAATCATGTACTCAAATAACGATATCGCCAATATATTGCATAAATCAATGTAAATTCATAATACTTATAACATCAATACTGAAATACCAAAAACTATCACCAAATAAGTACCCAGAGGAATAATCTCATCATATCCGGACCTTAACGAACGGGCAATGACGTACTATCTAGGTACAATCGCCCCCTGGAGCTACACGGATAGATCGGGAAAAGCCATATCATATCACATCATATCCGTACCTTAACAGACAGGCAATGACGTACTGTCTGAGTACAATCACGCTCCGGAGCTACACTGATAGATCAAAAAAATATCATCTCATATCTCATCATATTTGTGCATATATAATCTGATACTTAAAAGATAAAGTAGCCCGAGTACACGGCCTAAAGGCTCTGTGTGTACTCAGACGGCCCCAGAAGCCTATATCTCATCTGTATCATTTGTATCTCAATATCAGTATCTTTGTATTCATCATACCACGTACATATATCTTCTCATCTGTATCATTGTATTTGGAGGGGAAAGGTACTGTTTAATGATTTAAAAAAAAACAATCATTATGCTCAGATTCATATACCTTTGTACACATATACATAAACATATAATCTCATCCAAAATTTTATCCAAAAACTCATTCGAAATCTCATCTGAAATCTCATTCCTTTTTCATTTAACATGTTCTAAATTTATTTTTCTTTTCTTTAAAATATTATCATGCATATTCAAAATCGGTAACTAAAATCATAAATCAAACACATTTCTCGTAATAAATACCAAAACAGAGATAAAATCAATTTCTATAAAATCATTAAATCAAAGCATTTAAAAATCAATCTCGTAAACAGGCTTTACCATATTTTAAAATCATAATAAACTACAATGAAAATAGGTTTTGTATATTCCACTTACAGTGACGTTGTTCGAACCCGAAATCGACAACGTCTGTCGGTTGATTCTTGTTTGCGGATTCTCCTAATTTAAGAAAATAACACAATTACTAATTATAATTGCGAATTATAACTAATATGCTTGAAACGACATTTATCCGTAATAAAATATTCTCGAATTCATAAAATTACCAAAATGCCCTCAATATCAAAATTTATCAAATTATCCTTAGAATCATATATTATCAACTATCCTCAATTCCAATTACAAAGATATCCACAAATTTTGAATTTACAAAATTACGCCTAGGAAAATGTAAAATTACCAAAATGCCCCTAACGGCATAAAGTATTGAATTAACCCCAAAATCTCAAATTATCTAACTACCCTGATCTGAAATGACCAAAATGTCCACCAATTTTAAAATTACATAATTACCCCTAAAGTTTGTGAAATTAATGAATTGTCTCTAACAGTCAACGGTGACCGGAACTCAATCAACGGCAATGGAAAGCTCAGGTTTGCTAGTTTTGACCTTGGTGAGTCCAATGGTGCCGGCGGTGACCTCCCACGCGCAGCGGTAACGGCGGATTGAGCTCCCCAAAATCGTGAACTTTTCGGTGATCGATCGGCGGCAATCCATTCATTTCAAGTGATGAGGTTGGTGGGAAAATGATGAAGGGAAGCTGAGGAACAAGATCCAAGTGGCGGCATGGCCTAATTCCGACTAGATCGGCGGCGGGGAGAAACGGGTTTGGCCACGGCTTTTCGAGTTTGATCGTCGGCGTTCTGGTTGGTTTCTGGCAGTGATGACGGCGAAAATGCGTTAAGCGGCTTTCAAGCTTCGGATCGATACCAAGATCAGCCGGTGGGGTGGCCGGAATCGTGAGATCAGGCTGGGTCTCGTCTCGCGGGTTCTGGCCGTGAACTGGATCAACGGGTCAGCTCTCTTCTTCTTTTCTCTCTCTCTCTCTCTCTCTCTCTCTCTCTCTCTCTCTCTCTCTTTCTATTTTAGGAAAGAAAAATAAATACTTGTCTCTCTACTCTTTCCTTAAATAGAAACCTTTTTTTTAAGCTTAATACAAATTAAGCTAATTCCGGACTCGAGTGCCAAAATAAAATTCGATTACACAACCATTGAATCGCGTCTGAAATGTCTCGATTTTGTGTCGCGATAAATTTAAATTATTTCAAGCGCAATCAATTTTAATAATTGCGTCCGATTACTCATAATGATTTGTAACAATCCGACGATTTTAAAAATTTACGACGAAAATAAAAATAACATTACACTCAATTAAATAAATTTCAGTGCATATGTTACAATCTGACTTGTCATGTAGTTGTTTCTAGCTACTTGAGCATAGCATTACCATAATCCTAAATCTCGATGTCATAAATTTCTTTCTTAGTGAAATTCTTGCTCTAGGATTCAACGAAAAGTTCATTCGGACATGGGAGTATTATTTTGATTATTTTGCTGCGGGTTTCAAGTCTCGGACAATCAGAGATTATCAGGTAAGTTCCTAAAAAATTGCTTTATGGTGTATAACTTGCTTTTGGCTTTCAGCTTTATAAACAATGTAAAGCCTTTTAGGCTTCATTGATTAAACTGTATTTTGATTATAATTCCTACATAATATTGTAGATTATATTTTCGCGTCCCGGCAACGATATTGCATTCAGCAATCCATACAAAGGCTTTCCTTTAGCATAGTAATATTTATGCTGTTCTTTGTTAATTAATTCTGCCCAATTTATTCCTGCATCGTTTGTTGTAAGAGAACTTGAAATGCTTTCTTTGCCTGTTCATATGCAATTAGATAAATCTCATAAAACATAATTTCATAGAGGAATTTTGTGAAATAGTAAATAAATTTGATGAAATTTACTTTGACAAACTCAAATCCCTAAAAACTGAAACGTTAATGACTGGAATGGAACCTTATAAATGTATTGAAACCACCGAATCTTCGAATTAACAAAATCTTTAATACTACAGTTAAAAATTGATGGACTGTGGAAAAAAAATTGCAGGATTGAATAAATGCAAATATACAATGAATTAATAGGTCTGTATACAAGTGAGGGCAAAATCATTTATGTTTTCACTAAATTTTCATTAGGATCCGACTCTAACTAATTGGGTAGTGCTCAAAGGATCCAACTCAAATTTGATTCAAATAAACAAATTTATATTTGAGGGAAACTTGTGCTATGTTTGGGCTTAGGTGTGTTTTTTTTATGTTTGGGGTAGATGATACTCTAGGTGGTGAGTCAAAGAAACATATAAGAATTTGCTTAGGGAGTAGTTTAGGTGCCTCACAAAATACTAAAGGTAAATGGGATAGCTCATGTATACTTGAAGGATAGCTCAGGTGTCTCACTGAATACTTAGTGTAAGCGAGGTACCTCGAGTACACTTATACATGAAACCGAATCTTGACCACAAATTGAAAATGCAACAAAATAAACATATATACAATGAACACACAATATATACGTGGTTTGGCCTTTGGCCAATGTCCATAGGAGCAATTAATCACCAATCTAGTATATAAATGAAAGGTTACATAAGATTTTAAATTATACAGAATAAATAAAATAAGCTAGATATCTATAAAGAGGTTTGGTCTTGATAAAGATGAAGATGATGAATAAAGATATGGAGAGTATTAATGGGGTGGAGAAGATAATAAAAGTGGATATATAAACTAGCCCCCAAAAATAGAGAAATGGATGATGATCTAAGAAAGAGTGTGTGTGAGAGAAAGGAGAAGAGAGGAGATAAAGAGATGATATGATGAGAGCATAAGAAAGCCCCCCATAATATGGGTGAATAAGATATTTATATAGTGGAGGTTAATGATAAAGGGAGTGCATAAAAGTTAAGGTTAGGTATTATCCTTAAGTTAAAAAGAGAAATTTTTTTTGAAGTGTCATATTTAGGTAAAAAGGACAAGAATATTACTTTTGTACTAGGTTTATTTTTTCTCTCGTAAAGCATCCAACCTTGACAATTAATTTCCAAGCCCATCCAACATAATAAATTCTTCCAAATAGCATCTTTATACTGCTCTAATTATTGTGCCTATTTTAATCTTGTAATTGTCTACGTGTCATTCATTTGTTAGTCCAAATTATCCTTTCAAATTTACCCCCAAACAACTTAATTAAAGGTCTGTATTTCCTACATTTATTGAAAGAAGATCTGTCTTCTCAAAGATATAACTAAATACAAAAAGACGGTGACAATCAGGAGTACGCAAGATTGTAGCAACATTACTTATTCTGTTAATTGTCACCTCACTCTCTCATTCGTCAACTTCTATTTTCATCTTGTTTGTAGCTCCTTGTACTCTTCAAATGTTCCTAGAAATCTCATGACAGTTCCATTTTCTACAACTCAGATTCCCTTTTTAATTCGTTCTTGCCGACACTTGAGATGAGTCCTGAATCATATGACTGACCAGAGCAACATGAATCATGACTGACCAGGACAACCCCACCACAAAACTCATCTAGCGCATCAGCCAGGGCATCAATACTCTCCATGTCCAAATGATTTGTGGGCTCATCCAATATTAATATGTTAGGCTTAGACATGGAGACTGAAGTAAACACGACCCTAGCTTTTTGCCCTTCAGATGATTTTGCAATGGACTAAGATGATCATGGCTACGGACTCCAGATTTCCTATTCTTTGCAGGAACAGTCTCCTGTTTGCTAAGTCCTTCTTAATCAGGATGGAGTCGAAGAAGATAATGAACTGGTGTTTCCTCCACGGTCAAGAAGTCCACAAAGCGTTGTGAATATCTCCCAATCCTCAGTTTCTGGCTCTTTCGAGATTCATCCTCCGTGGGAGCCAAATCGCCAGCTACAAGATTCAATAGAGTAGATTTTTCAGCACCGTTGGGTCCAACAATAGCAAATACCAGTGCCCATTGCCTATATAAACATTAGACAACTTGAGACCCTGACGATTAAGATATCTGAAGCTGACTTCCATTAGCTGCAGCAGTGGTGGCGTCAGCTCAGTAGGTTCAAGGAAGTGGAATTCCACAGTGTAAACCCGCTGCTTCTGTTGGGCCTCTGCCAGGGCTCGTCCTCATCAAAATTTCCCTTAGCCTTATTCTTCTTTGATGCGTCCTTGGCTATACTGCAATCTTCCCTGACCTCTTCGCAGCTTTGACTTGCTTCTCATGACTCTCAAACTGTTTGTTCATTTCTTTGTGAAGCTGATCATACTCACTTACAAAATCTTCAAAATTTCCACGGTGGTAATGGAGCTTCTGAAGATAATGGTTGAGATGAATAATGCATACAGTGTTGAGAAAATCCCGATCATGAGAAACAACCACCAAAGTTTTCTTCCACTGGCATAAGTACTCCTCCAACCAGCGGAGAGCCCAAAAGTAAAGATGATTAGTGGGTTCATCCAGCAACAGAAGAGCTGGCCGCCGCACGTAAAGGGCCCTGGCCAAGGGTATTCTCATCCTCCAGCCACCACTAAATGACTTGGTAGGATGATCCTGCATCTCCTTGCTAAACCCGCAAGAATCTTTGTCACCTTAGCCTCGGCCGGATCTGAACTCAAAATATGTAATCTGATGAGCAAGCTTCTCTCCAGCATCATCATCAGTAGTTGAATTTTGTCGCAAAGATGTAAGTTCTTCTCGGATTTTGCCCAGCTCCTCGTTAGCTGAAACAACTGCTTGAAGCGCAGATCTATCATCACCAACCACTTCTTCTTCAACTAAAAGCACATCAATATTTTTAGGAACTCGAATTTTCCTCCAAGCAAGAAGCTTTAACAGCGTGGACTTACCCACCCATTAGGTCCAACCAAACCATACCCCTTCACATGCAATGTCTACACTGTTCTTCAAGAATTCTTTCCCACAGGCTGACACGGACAACCTATCAGTTGTTAAGTCTCCGACATAAGAGTTCTTTCCATGGTCATCTTAACATTCGGGTATTATGCCAATTATACAATAGGTAGATAGTGTTATATATACATTTATTTTGAAAAATCAACCTATAATTAGTAGTTATACAAAATTTAGCTACATATGTTATATATGCATTAATTGACAATATAGTCTTTAAAATATTCTAAAATTCCTCCTAAAAGTCATCAAAATGAATTTTCACTGGCACTTGCCACTTAGAGCCTTTGAAAAAAGATTATCAATTATATTGAGATAAAAATAAATAAAAAATAAAATTAATAAAACAATTATTTTAGTTATAAATTATTTTATATACATATTTATAAATGTGTAAATATATTTATTCAATATTATGTTTAGTTTAGTTATTTGCATTATTACATTACTTTAATAATAAATTTACCAAACTCATAGCCCTTTTAAAAATAAATTTTTACAAATATTCAACAAATTCTCTTTATAGTTGATTATTTCCATAGTATAGCTAATAGCAATTAATTAAGGATTACAACATTACCAAACAGGTCATTTCTCCTATTGCCAAAATAAGTCTTTTAAATTTTAATTGTGTTTGGATTAGCATGGAGCTCAACAACTTCAACTCCTTCCAATTATTATTAATTATTATTATTTTTACATTTATTCACCAATATTCAGTACTAAAATTACTGGGAAAGAATGTAAATAAATTACTACTCCGATACCTAGAGGCTAGAATAAAAAATCTGTATAAAAAGACTCAAAGACATAGAAGTTTCAAAGAAATATGCTAGGTTTGAATTATTATCTTTTATCCCAAAATTTCATTGGAATGATGCGGCATTCATCAAGTGCTTGTGACATCATTTCTTGAGATATAATTTAAAATAAAATTTTGGGATGTGAATATTTATCATTTTTTTATAACTCATTTCTTAACTCGAAACCGGATTTGCATGTATAGAAGTTTATGATCCATATTTGAAATAGACTATAATACAACTAAAGGTTAAAAATCAGACAATGATAGTATAACTGATATTTTGCAATAATTTTAATAAAATCACAATTTTCCGAAACTATCTTTTACAAAAAATTCCATATAATCAACATTAATGTAGTTTTTATTTAATTAAAAAAATCTCAGATGCATGTAAATAAGATATAGTTTAGAACTAAATTACATTTTTTATCATAAAAAAATCTTAATACATTGGTTTTGTAACTTGACAATATTGCCGCTCTCTAGCTCAATCATAAAAGCTTCAAATCTAGAGAGAACACTACAGATAGAAAGAGTCAAACACCACTACATAGGGGTGTGCAAAATCAAGTTCGAATCAACCCGATCGAATTTTGAGTTGATCGGGTTGGAGAAAAGTTCATCCAAATTCAACCCGAATTTTAGATCGGATCAGATGATATGCGGATTGGATCAGATCGGGTTTAAAATTCAGGTTGAGTTTGGGTCAATTCGGCTCAAGGATAATTTTAAATTTTTTTTGTTAATTTGGGGTTTTTTTATAATTATTTAGTTATTATAAGATTGCTATTATGAAATTATTTCATTTTAGTCCGTTTCCACTAATTTTCACAAAAAAATATAAATTGAAATATGAATTCAAAAATTTGGGAGCTTGTTGGACTTGGTGTTAGTGATGGTGGCTATCGATCTCGGTATCATTGGAACAATTGTGGATGGCTTCGCTCGGATCAAGCAATAGCAGATTTCGTCAATGGCTTCGCTCTGATCAAGCAACAACTGGTTTCGTCGATGGTTTCGCAGTTTCGTAGGTGATTGCCGGAAGAGTAGATCTGGTCGAAGTGAAGTGGAACAATCATTGATGCGGCAGCCAGTAGATCTGGTTGAAATGGTGTGCTGCTGCTAGCCCGCTGCTATGTTGACATGCTTTTGTTGCTTGTTAGTTGTTTGTATGAGCTGTGAGAAAGAGAGGGAAGAGAGTGAATAGTGAAGTTTGACTTCGAAAATTTATTTTTGTAACTTGTTTTTGTGTGTGTTTTTTTTAATTGGAGTTGGGTGTTTGTTTAGAATCTAGAGAGTGAGCTATGGCCTATGAGCTGTGGTTTTTGTTTGTAAGTTTCCCTTTTTTTCTTTTCCATTACCAACCTGATTGGATTTTTAAATTTGATCGGGTTCTATCCTATCCGACCTTAATCTAATTTTTTTTAGAGTGGATCGGATCGGATTAGATCGAATTGGGTCGGATTATTTGCCCACCCATACCATCACATATCAAAATCTGAGGAGAAAACCCAAAACACCCACATATCAAAATCAAAGAATCTTCATAGATCAACAAAGTCTCTAAGCCAATCTACCTTCACATTAAGCTTGTCTGGAAATAAGTTTGGACTTATTTGCTAATGTCTAAACGTTAGTGAGCAGGAGTGGAAATACATAGCATCCATTAATGGGGCTGCGTGATATTTGCTAATGCTGATCTGGACAAAACTCAAAATAGAAAATCTGTTGGGGTCGTGTGAATTCTTTTGGTAACCAATTGTTGTGATTTTAGTTCTGATTGAAAGCTATTGATTCTCACTGTATTCTTTTATCAATCTCTAAGTGATTTGGTGCAGTAAATTTGCTGAATTTTGCATCAATTTCGAGTTCTAGCTTATTATTGTTCTTGGTTTTCATTTCTCGTCAATTTCAATGTTGTTTCTTAAAAATCTGGTCTTGATTAGTCAAAAACTTGAAAAGAGGCTTATTATTAAGTATTTATTTGTTAAAATTATTGTTTGGGCAAATAGATTTGTAATGGTTGGAATATAATTAAATTATATTTAAGACTTTATTTCGTTTCATTGATTTTAGTTATCTAGTAGCTAATTTTTATATAATAAAACTCTACTTAATTAGCAAATAATATTCTAAGTGGTTACATGACTGGATAGTTGATTTGATAATAAATCTTCATAACTTGTGAAATTATTTGAATATTAAATCACACAGGATTAATTAACATTTTAAACTAAATACTATAAGCAAATTCTTCCGGATTGTTCAATCATTGGATAACTAAAGTCATATCATACACGAAGAAGATCAATAGTCTTTATCGTTGCAAGTGCTCCTTTTGCCAAGACCTGGCCCAGGTCAATATTGCGTTCAATTCCGCAAGTTAGCTAGTTTGGAGGGGATGGCTTTTTGTGACTAGCTTAATTTGGTATTAAGGTAAGCTGGCTTAAAAGTTACCGTTGCTATTACAAAAACAATTAATAATATGTGAGAAAATAAATTTTAAATAATAAATTTAATAAATTTGATAGAGATATTATAAGTTTTTTTATCATTTAAGTATAAGATAAAATTAACTTAATTTCTAAATTACAATTATAGGTATTTACCAAACATTAAATACTGGATGTGGCTAAAATGCCGTCGGCCTTGTAGCTGGTATGATGCTAGGCTCTCAAAAAGAGAGCCCAACTGTCTTTGGCTGCCATTTCTTTTTTTATTTGAAAGATTAAATCAAAATAATATATTAATTTAAAAACTATGAAAAAATATAGTTAATAGTAATAAAATATAAATAAATAGAAAATGAAAGAAAAATATAATCTTATGAAAATGAAGAGAAAAAAAAAGTTTATATAACAAAAAATAAAAATTTGTTTCATATTTTTTTAACATCAAAATTTTCATGTATATTATTACTTGTCTCAAGTTTGTTATCCTGAATATCCCCAGAAATTTCTTTTCCCACATGTTTCATGTCTGACGTTCATGTTGCATGTTTATGTTGAACTCATATTTAATTTCAAAAACCTATGAATGAAGTAAGCTTGCACTCATGCTATTTCGTACACATACATTGTATTTGCTATGTATTTAGTTTTTCTACATGAAAACCTAGTTTGCTTATTGAGTTTTACACTCACTATAGTTTATTGTGGTTCCTAGATGACTGATAGATTTATTGTTCAATAGATTTGGCAAAGCTGCTCACACTCATTGCTTCCTTTGGTTCTTTTAGTTATAGGAAACTTTTTGATATGTAAAATTAGATGAGACTTTTTGGGACATATTAAGTGTAATATCCATTTTATTTTTGGGATTTATTTGTTGAACTCGAATTTTTAACAACTTTACAAATGCTTTAGAAGGTCTCATTTTCAATATGTTTTCCACACTTTTAAGATATTAATTGATAGAAAAATCATCCTTAGATCTTTTTGGGTTCGGGGTATGATAACTTCAATCGTTGCATGTTTCATGTTATTTTTTTACGTGTAAATTTCATGTTTCATATTTGATTTCAATTATTGCATGTTTTAAATAGGAGCCAGAAAATAAGAATGTTCTTGCCAGTTTCATTTTTGACATT
This sequence comes from Luvunga scandens, assembly GCA_030449905.1. Classification (NCBI taxonomy): domain Eukaryota; kingdom Viridiplantae; phylum Streptophyta; class Magnoliopsida; order Sapindales; family Rutaceae; genus Luvunga; species Luvunga scandens. The sequence continues at coordinate 6,265,675 of JASUUG010000478.1, forward strand.
TATGTTGGATGTTTCACATCATCTATCACATGTATCATGTGCTCTGTTGTATGGTTACATCGCACTCATGTTTAATATCCACCGTTGAGTGTTTAATTTCAATCGCTTGTTATTTTTTACATGTAAATTTCATGTTACATGTTTAATGTTTACATCACGTGTTGCATCTTTGAAGTGTGGTGTTGCATGTCACAAAAATCGCAGCAAACAATTTTTACTTCATGTCCGTTTCATGTTTGACATTTATGATTCATGTACAACATTGTCTATCACATATATGAAATGCCATGTTGTAAGCTCATATCATACTCATGGTTAATTGTTGTTCGGTGGTTTAGGTAATGAAAAATGGCACTAAACATTTTGAAATTCTTTAAAATGAGCTAGTATAATAAAGGCTTGTGTATAACTCATGTTTACATGTTGTATGGTTCGTTTGTTCATTGGGTGGTTTGAACTTAATCTCGTATGGACGATTCTTTTTTTCCTTCAATAGCCACAAACAAATTAATTCCTCTGAAGTCTTCTCAACCATTTCCATTTTCACATTGAATGAATTCATTTTATGTTCAATTCTTTGGACAGACTCTGTAAGCGCCCTAAACGTTACCTTCATATTAATAGTACTTAGCCCAACATCTTGGGTATGATGATATTAAGGAAATGAAAAAAATTGCTTCATGCATCAGAACCTAAAATAAATAAGAACAATGGAAACACATGCAATTTAGTTCCTAAAATTATATACATACATGAATGACATAGAGAATGATGCAAACCTCACTCCTTACGATGTTCCTAAACTTTTCCCCTATTTCAAGAATCCAAGTCTCTTCCTTGGTCTATACACTAATAGGGCATATTGTTCTGCTGATAAAACAATGATCATACAAAATAAGTGTAAAATAGAACAATTGTTCATAACAAAATCAATATTTATGTCATATTATTTTTACAGCAATATGTCAAAATTTAGAAAAATAGTTATTACATTTAAGATTTGTTAAACATACCTTTAAGAACATAAGATAACCATTAATCAACTTCACTTGGTGTTCCTTATACTTCACTATACTCTCCCAGAAAATATTAAAGCACCGTGTAGCCCAATTTTTTTCCCCAATTGATTGTATATCTTTTAGGGCATGAAGACATGTTGGATTGATGTAAGTGGCACTTATAGGGCATAATACAGTTGTTAAAAGAAACACAGAGAAGATCTTAAAATCACCATCGTAGCTCTCACTAGCTACTAGTTTATCATTAGCTGCAGTTATTTTGATTCCTTTTTTACTAGTTCTATACTTAGCACATAATTTAGTAACATCACCCACTTCTTCTCGTATGTCTACGGGTTCACCTCCATTTTTTATCCTCATTATGATGCTGAAGGTAATGAGGTTTAAACAAATTCTTTGCTATGCAAATTACAAAAAGTCTCTTTGTATCACACTGTTGGACAAATGTTTCACAAAACTCTTGTCTTAACCAACCACACTTAGGTCTAGAATGCTTCTGAAGCCAATTTCTTTAATTGCAACTTGTTGCTCAGGTGAGAATGCAGAAATAACATAAGTGAATGTGCTCACATGACAACAAGATAAAATAAATTGGTCATGCTTATCCTTATCTTTTTGCTCTCCATCAATTTTTACAATGTTGCTTTCACCAACATCTAAAATTGGGTCCTCGACGTCATCCCAAATTTAAGCTTCTCGTTGTTCATTAATTTTATTCATTTTTTAACAATAGTAGCCCTACAAACCTCTCAGACCCCTTGCTGCCTGAGCCTATTTCCTTCATATTGATTGTACATAACATTCAATATTATGTTAATAACACAAATAAAACTGATTGTTAACATAACAAATTTAAAGAAATTAATTAATTTATACTTACAAAAAGTGTATCCGTGCTCTCTAATTAGGTCTTGCACTTTTATCATTTGCAGTACCCATGTTTAATTGGATTGTATTTTTTCAAATTATATAATAGACAACCCATAAATATAGTGTCAATTTAATTAATAATACCAGAAAAAGAAAAAAACAACAACAAATAACATCAGAGAAGGAAAATGGTTTGCAAAAGTTAGGGGAAACGACTAGCTAGATTACATGTAGCAGCTAACCGCTTGGTTTCTGCCTCCTAAGCAGTTGACCACTTGGTCTAAGTGGCTAAGCTCTTCGAAGGTAGAAACTTAGCGGTTAACCGCTATATTTAATCCGGCTAGCTGGTTCTCCTAACTTTCATCATATTTTTCCTCTTTTTCTTCATCTTCTCTCTCTCAATGAGGGGAAACGACATGCTTTGAAACCATTAGTCATCTCTTGCACAACAATTTTTCATCATCTAAACACCTTTTTTCCACTGGAAATTCACAAATTCTTAATTGTTTCACATTGTACAAAAAATTTAATATATCATATAAACCTTAATTGTTTCACATATCATTTTTAGTAGTCACCACAAAAAGCAACGATCTAATCCAAGAGAGAAATTACTTCATTACCTTATCCTTAACTCGAAAATAAAAGAGAATGAGAAGAAGATGTGTTTAACTTCAATAGCTCAAGATGACAGCAACCGGTTCACAGATTCGATTTGTTCTTTGCTGTGAGCGAGATGATGGGTTCAATTTCATGTGATTAATAAACAAATCCAAGAGAGAAATTAGAGAGAAATTAGTGATTTGAGAGAGAGATGAGAGAGTGCAATTTTAGTTGGTGACAGAGAAAATTAGGGGTTTCAAAGTTAAGGAACCAGTTTAATAAGTTACCCATTTTTTTTGCTTTTAATTTATCTTCAATCTCGACTGTCGGATTCATTTTACTTGAATCGTAAGGCTGCATATAAAAACAGACACAATGACGGCCACTGAGGACCAACATTATAGCTTTAGCCTTAATATAGCTAACTTTTAAACAATAGTTGCCTAATCGCATTACCAAGAATAATAAAGAGCCTTAGGGGCATTGCTTAGAGACTGTGCCATTCCGCCTGCTGCTCGAACTGTAACTGGATATGGGAAAGGAATGGGCCCCCATAGGTGATCGTTTTGGATCGCGACCTGGATATGCAGGTCATTCTCTTACATGTTCATGTAGTGTCACCACTTGACCTTAGAAATTAATATTAAAATTGCCATACCTGCATTATTCGTTGCACATTTGCGCATTTACGTAGCATTAAATTATCGAGCTGGCTTTGGCGATGTTCAGAAGAAAAAAAAAAAATTGAATTAAAAATAAACTAGATAAGATGTCTGTCAGTATTTGTGCATTATTATTTGTTAATTTTAGACAAATAATGCCATGCTAGGTCCAGTTGCTGTTTGTTAATTACGTATTCCGTTGTTTGAATCTCTCTCTTCACTCTTCTTTCTTCCAAATTTTTTTTTTTATTTTTTGGTGAGAGCTTGATAAATATTGGATACACAAGATGACAAGATTCTGAAATAATCAAGAAAAAAATGAGAGTGGCAGTGATTGGTGGTGGGATCAGTGGGCTTGTATTAGCTTATGTTCTAGCGAAAGCAGGAGTTGAGGTTGTGTCATACGAGAAGGAGGATTCCCTGGGCGGTCATGCAAAGTCTGTCACCATCAACGGTCTTGATTCACACCTTGATTTCTTCAATCGTGTAAGTGTACTCTCCTTATCATGTTTACTTTTCAATGATTTTCATATGATCACATAGCCATTTGAAGGCTTGATCAAGTCGCTTCCGAGTTACTTTCTTTAACTAACCCCATATATGTTTGAAAGCTTAAAAATCATTTTGGAGATATTTGACTTGAGTTAATTTGGCGTCTACCCAAGTATATAAAAATCAATTTGAGATATTTGATTTGAGTCAATTTGGTGTCTATCCCAGTATATATCTAACGTTTCCTTTTTATTTCTTTAAAAAATGATTTACACCCCACCTTAATGCTAATAAGGTAAATTTTTTGAATGATTTTGTCATTAATTTAATTTTTGAGGATATGCCTAAAAAAACTTTAACTTTTATTTCACTCCCAAGTGTGGATGAGGTTGAGGTGCAGTTGGAGGCGAAATTTACTATTAACTCATAAATATGGTTAATTTCATTTGCCCTCTTTATGTTAGAGCCCTCCAAAATTTTCCGTAATGCTACACTTCTACCCCAACGCCATTAGTTGCTGTTGAGTCGCTATGAATTCTCATGAACAACCATAATGATAAATTAAGCTTAAATGCTACGAATTAAACAAAAAAAAATTAAATTAAATATAAAATATAGCTAAAAAATAATTACTTAGTCATTATTTAGCAATGGATTGGACCTTACTTGAATATGGTAAGGGACAAAATAAATGATAGAAAAATATAAATTTTAATACACTATAGGATAGAATACACTTTATTGAAATATGGAATTTTTTTATTTTTTAGTTCATTCTTAAAGAAAGGAATACCTTATTAAAAAATTACTTATTATTTAGGTTATATTTGGTGTTGAGATGATATACCTCTTACACTATACCTACTGTGAAAAAAATTATAATTATAAAATTAAAATTAAAATATATAGTAAAAATAATTTTTAAATAATAATTTTTACAAAAATAATAAATATATTATAGGCGTTTATCGAAAGCCAAAGAAGACTGATCTGATCAAAATCAAAATTATTTGGATAATACAGAAATTTACTAAAAATGAAGGATCTCATTGATATTTTATGTAAAAGATACGGCTCACTCTTCGTTCTTCCTCTTCTTTGCTCACCACCTGGGGCCTAAACCTACGATCTTATGGTATTTGTAGTAGTGAGAGTAAATAAGAACTACATATTCCAAACTTACCACCCAACTCTTAATAATATCACATTCTAAACTTATCACCCAACCCTTAATAATATTTCATTCTAAACTTACTGCACTACCAATTATTCAAAATATTTTTACAAACACAATTCTAAATATATTAAGAGAATTTTCTTCCTTTGCTGGGCTTAATTATTTGGGCTCATGAAATTGGTTGTTGGCTTTTAACAATTTCACATCGTACAATTATAAAATTAAAGTATCTTAATTTTTAGTGGTTAATGTTTATTAAATATTTTAATACTTGTAAGCTGCTTATACTTAATAGTAAACAAGGCCTAATTATCTAACTTTTGACAAATATTTAATTAGGAAAACGAAATATCTAAATGTATCCCAAAAACCATCAAAGTTATTGAAATAATCACTTAATTGGTTTATCATTTGACATCTATCAATGTAAAATGATTAAACAACTTACACTAATCTAATAATTTGAGAAAAGACATTATCACCAAACTACCAAGTTTTTTTGGAATTTATCCTATTTATAGAATTACAATTTTTAAAGGGGTAGGGCTCTTTGAACCTACTAAATTTCTTTTTAAACCAATTTTAAAAAGTAAATTAATCATTAAAAAATTAAAAATTTCAAAATTTTTTTTTACTAATCACTTTCTCTCTCTACCTTATAATTACATATTCTCTCTCTGCTCTCACATTATGCAAACTAAATACTCAATATCTCTTTCTTTTGAATTCAATTTTTTTGCCGTTTCATAGTATATCATGATTTATATTTTATACTTTGTATACACATATAAGAATTTCTTTTCTTGATATTCAATAGTTTTTGTGTTTGGTAAAAATTAATTTCTTTATATTTATTTACTTTCATGACCAATAAAAGTTTGTTGATATTCATTTTTAATTGGCGGGTTTTATTCCCCTTAGTTAATGATACCAAATATTTGTAGTTAAAAGAATATAGTTCAATAAATTAATGAGAATTTATGAAATTGAGAAGAGAAAAGAGAAGAAAGGATTAATTAAGTAATTTTTCTAAAAATTATTTGAATAATAAAATTTTTAACTATAAAGAGGATGTAGAGAGGAAACTAGTGGGTTCAAATAGCCCCGCCCTTTTTTAAGCTAGGATGATAGTGATAGTTATTTGTTACCATGGAATTGACCATTGAGCAAATAATATGAACTTGTTTAATAATCTGAATGGCTGTTCTCAACATCTGTTCTGATGTATAAGGGCCTACCTTTCTTGCATGTGTTTAATGAGAGCAAGTTGCAGTTTTTCATTCTCGTATATAATTGACGCAAGTAACAATGAGCTGTTGACTATGGATTTTGGGTGATTTGACAGGTTACGTATCCAGACATAATGGAGTTTTCGGAGGGTCTTGGGGTTGATATGGAGATATCAGATATGTCATTTTCAGCGAGCTTAAACAAAGGCCAGGGCTGTGAATGGGGTAGCAGAAATGGCTTGTCCAGTTTGTTTGCACAAAAGAAAAATGTGCTCAATCCCTACTTTTGGCAAATGCTTCGAGAAATAATCAAATTCAAACATGATGTCCTCAGGTAAATTTGTTGATATTGATACCAGAAATGTTGTTTGCATTTATTAAATTCTTCGTTTGGATCGCAGTTATCTTGATGAGCTCGAAAACAATCCCGACATTGATCGCCATGAAACCTTCAGCCAGTTTATAAAGTCACGGGGTTACTCTGAATTATTTCAGAAGGCTTATCTTGTAAGGCTGCCGCTGAAGCATTGAATTTTGTTATTACACACTTCATATTCTACGCTTCAAACTAAAGATCATTCATTTTGTTACTTACTAGCAGTAATCACAATGTGATTCTATAGGTTCCAATGTGTTGTTCAATATGGTCCTGCTCCTCAGAAAGGGTTATGAGCTTTTCTGCTTTCTCTATTCTGTCAATTTGTCGTAACCATCATCTGCTTCAGGTATATTTGTTAGCAATGAGAAAAATGTTGTACAAAAAATGTTTATATCAAGTATTGTTTATTATTTCCTGAATTTGGCTTGATTAACTCTGTAGCTCTTCGGCCGTCCACAATGGCTTACTGTTTGAAGTCATTCTTATGTCAACAAGGTACATTTTGTTTTATTTTAAGCATATCTGTTTAAAATTGTCCATGCCAAAGGTTCCCTGAATTAATTTAGGTTACATTTCATGCGATTGCTATTTGGATTCGATTAAAATCAGGTCATAGGACTACTGGAAAGCTTGGGTTGTCAAATTGAAACTGGTTGCAAGGCGTGTTCCGTTCTGCAATATGATGAAGGTAATTAGCATTTTAATTATGATATGCTGCAAAGTCCCTCATTTATTCCTCCACGGGTTTGTATTTTTATTAGTATCTGCATTCTGTTCTTTTTGGTGTTTGGGCATGTGAGATGTGATAGGTCTTGTTGAGCCTAAATGGTACCCTTACCTATAACCTTAAATGAAGAAACATGAACCACTGAAATAAGGAATAATGTACTGTTGCAGGTCACATTGAAGTCCGTGGAGATGGCTTCCAAGGATTTTATGATGGCTGCATAATGGCTGTTCATGCCTCGCATGCTCTCAATCAACATTTGAGGAACGGAGGGTACTTGGTGCTTTTCAATATGTCTTTGGGTACTGTAATCCATTATCATCATCGTTCATTGACTTGATCACTTAGGTATAGAAGAACTATTATCGTCTTTTATTGTGGCTATACCTTATAAAGAACTACTCGGGGATATTCTGTATGCTATGGAACAAATGTCTATTTGTGAAAATATTGTTCTTTGACCCGTATGTCGCTGATATGATTTTAATGTCTTTCTTTTATTTTGGTTCTGAAATTAATATCATTAGCACAGTAGAAGGATGATTTGCATCCATAATTACTACATGTATGATTTTCCATAAAGCTTTCATCACGTATTGACTGGTGCTCATGGTTCACCAGTACTTTTGGTCTACTCTGGGAGATTTTTCATTGTTGACATATATTCCAGATCCTGATTGCATACAGAGATTTGGATGCTTCAGTCTCAAAAGTGAACTAAAAGAGGTATATTCTAACTGGTGGCCCCTTTGGAATTTGACATTACTAATAATTATTTCCTGAATCTTATTACATCAGATACTTTCCTCAATCGGCTTGTTGTGTTTATTAATGAAGCAAATCAAAACATCAAAACGACAAAAGATCACTTGCGTTTTGGTAAGCTATGACAGATGCAAAACGATAAGGAATATCTAAGTTTAGATGTGTGATGACTTTGCCAGTTTAAACGACCAGAGTTCATGCTGTTTTAGATTAATGAAGCATGTGTAATACACATGACTTGTAAGGTTGTTAATGAGACTGTTATTTCACGTGAAAAATACATGCATTTCACATGAAAAACACATGCATTTCTGTAGGCATTTTGGGTTCGTTAAAAGGCTATTACACATCTGCTTCTGGTGTGAGAAAGAAGAGGATTCCAGAGCATTCAAGAGAGAGAGAGATAATATGTATTAAGGAGGTGTTCTTATTCTCTTAATGTTCATAAAAATCTCTGTAAAATGTGTCTTGAATCAATCAATAAAGCAGATAAATATGTTCCCTCATGGATGTAGGCCATTGTATTGTAGCTGAACCACGTTAATAGCTCTGTCCTGTGACTGTTGATTCATTTTTCTTGTTATTTTATGTTTCAATCATCATTTTGTTAATTCATTAATTATTAGTTAGCAATTCAGATAATCTATTAAGCATCTTGTTGATTCTAATTTTAGAGATCTTGGGGAGTGTTGAAGAAAGTAAGATGGAAGTGTTTTTCTCAGCACTTTAATTGGTATCAGAGCCAGATTTACTGATTAGATCCAAGTATGGCTGCTCCAAGGGGTTGATCTAGAAAAGTTTAATGGAAAGAATGATTTTAATATATGGAAGGTTAAAATGGAAGCATTATTGATTACACAAGGGTTGGGTGATGTCATTGAACCAGCAACCAAGAAAGAAGAGAAAGAGATGTTTTCATCAAAAACTCCCGAGCAAGCTGCTAAAATTGACAAGAAAGCAAGAAGCACTATAATCTTGAGTCTCAGTGACTCTGTCATTAGGGAAGTGGCCAAGGAGAAAATAGTGGCTGAGTTATGGGCAAAGTTAGAAAACTTGTACATGACCGAGTCACTGGCAACTAGGCTGTATATTAAGAAGAGAATGTTTACCCTTAAAATGGTTGAGGGATCCTCTCTTGAAGATCATATCGATGAGTTCAACATAGTGTGTGACGTTTTGGAAACTATTGATGAAGGGCTGAATGATGAAGGCAAAGCTCTGCTCTTGGTCAACTCTCTACCCTCATCATATTCCAACCTTGTTGATGCTCTCATGTATGGCAAACAAACCTTATCTTTAGATAAGGTTAAAGCCACTTTAAATACAAGAGGGTTACAAGAGAAACAAGGTAATGTTGAACATGGAGAAGGGCTGACTGTAAAAGGTAAAAGTGATAAAAATGATGAAAAAAAAAACAAGGGAAACAAAAGAACAAATCAAAGAATCTGAAATGCTTCCAATGCCATAAATAGGGGCATTTCAAGAGAGACTGCCTTGAGAAAAAATTCAAGAAAAGGAACAGAATGGTGATACAACTATTGTTGAAGAAGAGGGATATGAGTCCGCTGATGTATGTGTGGCAATAGCGTATATGCAAAAAGGTAAATTGATCCTTGATTCTGGATGCACCTTTCATATGTGCCCTTATAAAAATTACTTTTCTATATATCATGAAATTGATAGGGGAAAGGTTATAATAAGAAATAATGTAGTGTGTAAAGTCATTAGGATAGGCAATGTAAGTCTTAAGCTACATGATGGGACCATTTAGGAAGTCAAATAGGTTAGGCATGTACCAGACCTTAAAAATAATTTAATTTCTTTAGGAATGCTTGATTAAATGGGTTGTAGTATTAGGCTTGAATATGAAAAACTGAAAATTTTCAATAGTACAACACTAGTTATGAAAGGGACTAGAAAGAATGGTGTTTATATCTTAGATGGGAAGGTGGTAACTAGGGAGTCAAGTGTGTCTACTAAAACTGACATGGATGTTACGAAACTGTGGCATCTAAAACTTGGACATATGAGTCTTAAGGGCCTAAATGAATTAGAAAAACAGGGTGTTTTTGGATTGATAAGATTGGGGAACTAGTGTTTTGTTAAGATTGTGTTCTAGAGAAATCTACAAGGGCTAGTTTCAAAACATCTCATCAAAAGACCAAAGATATACTGGATTATATACATTCAAATTTATGGGGGCCATCTTAGGTTCCATCATTGGGGGGTAATAGGTTTTTCATGTCTGTAATTAATGATTTCTCAAAGAGAGTTTGGGTGTATGTTCTTAAGAGCAAAGATCAGGTGTTTGGGAAGTTTAAGGAGTGGAAGGCCTTAGTGGAAGACCAAACAACCAAGAAAGTTAAGAAGCTAAGGACAAAAAATGGACTTGAGTATTGTAATAAGATGTTTAATGATTTCTGTGCCAGTGAATGAATTGCAAGACACAAAACAGTTAGATTCACTCCACAGCAAAATGGATTAGCTGAGAGGATAAACATGACTTTAATGGATAAAGTTTGGTATATGATAATTCAGTCTGAGCTGCCAAAGGGGTTATAGGCAGAAACTTTGCTAACAACATGTTTGCTGGTAAATATAAGTTCTTCAGCAGTTATTGATTTTAAAACACCTTGTGAAAAGTGGTCTGGCAAACCTGCAAATTACAGCAACCTCAAAGTATTTAGGTGCACAGCTTTACTGTAACATATGCACCGAAATTATTTAATTGAGTACGATGTTATTTTTATTTTTTTCGTCGTAAATTTGTTTTAAAAGTCCGATTGTTAAAATCGTTACGAGAAATCGGTTGCAATTATTAAAATTGATCGCGCTCGAAATAATTTAAATTTGTCGCGACATACAATCGAGACATTTCAGACGCGATTCTATACCCGTGTAATCGGATTTTTATTTTGGCACTCGGGTCTGGATTTAGTTTTAAAAAAAAAATACTTTTTTTCTCTCTTACTATAAATAGAAAGTCATGAGAGAGAGAGAGAGGGATTTTACTTTCCAAAAATAGAAAGAAGAAAAGAGACAGAGAGAAAGAAAGAGAGAGGACCCGTTGACCCGCGATCCATGCCCTACCAGCGACCAAGACCCGGCCAGATCTCAGGTTTCCGGCCACCATTCCGGTCGAGCTTGGTATCGATCTGAAGCTCGTGAGCCGCCGGTTGCATCCCTGCCATTTTCGTCACCGGAAACCGACCAGAACGCCAGCAAACAAGCCCGAAAAGTCGCGACTTAACCCGTTTTGCTCGCCGTTGATTTCACCGATTTTGGGCCGATCCACCACTTGGATCTTGTTCCTCAGCTTCCCCTCATCGTTTCCCGACCAACCCCGTCACCTGAAACGGTCGGATTGCCGCCAATCGATGCAGGAAAGCTCACGATTTTTGGGGAGCTAGATCTGTCGTTACCGCATCGCGTAGGAGGTCACCGCCGACACCATTGGACTCACCGAGGTCAAATCTAGCAGACCGGTCACCGTTGACCGTTAAGGGCAATTTGGTAAATTCATAACTTTTGGGGTAATTCTGTAATTTTAAAATCAGTGGACATTTTGGAAATTTTAGGCGAGGACAGTTAGGTAATTTAAGATTTCGGTGATAATTCAGTAATTTACGTCGTTAGGGGTATTTTGATAATTTTATAATTTTCTGGGGTAATTTTGTAATTCAAAACTTGTGGATATCTTTGTAATCGAAATTGAGGATAGTTTGATAATATGTGACTCCGAGGATAATTTGATGAATTTTGATGTCGAGGGTATTTTAGTAATTTTACGAATTCAAGAATATTTTATTACGGATAAATATCGTTTCGAGTATATTAGTTATAATTCGTGATTATGATTAGTAATTATGTTATTTCCTCAAATTAGGAGGATCCGTGAACGAGAATCAACCCGTGGACGTTGCCGATACCGAGTTCGGACACCGTCACTGTGAGTGGAATATACAAAACCTACTTTCATTGTAGTTTATTATGATTTAAAAATATGGTAAAGCATGTTTGCGAGATTGATTTTAAAGGCTTCGATTTAATGATTTTATATAAATAGATTTTATCTGTGTTTTGGTATTTATTACGAGAAATGTGTTTGATTAATGATTTTGGTTATTGATTTTATATATGCATGATAATATTTTAAAGAAAAGAAAAGCAAATTTAAAACTTGTGAAATGAAAAAGGAAATGAGCTTTCAGATGAGATTTCGAATGAGATTTTAGATGGGATTTCGAATGAGATATCAAATGAAATTATATGTTTATGTATATGTGTTCAAAGGTATATGAATATGAGCAGAATGATTGATTGTTTTTAAAATCATTAGACAAAGACCCTCCCCTTCGAGACTGATGATACATATGAGATGAGATATGTATGTGGTATGATGAATACAGAAATACTGATAATGAGATACAGATGAGATATAGGCTTTTGGGGCCTGTCTGAGTACACACAGAGGCTTTGGGCCGTGTACTCGGGCGACTTTGTCTTTTGGGGACGAGATTATGCATGCACAGATATGATGAGATATGAAATGATATGTTCCGATCTATCCGTGTAGCTCCGGGGCATGGCGGTACCCCGATAGTACGTCATTGCCTATCCGTTGAGGTCCGGATATGATGAGATATGATATGGCTTTCCCTTGTCCATTCATGTAGCTCCGGGGCGTGATTCTACCCAGATAGTACGTTATTGCCCGTCCGTCGAGGTCCGGATATGATGAGATTATTTCCCCTGGGTACTTGTTTGGTGATAGTTTTGGTATTTCGATATTGATGTTATAAGTATGATGAATTTTCATTGATTTATGCAGTATATTTACTATATCGTTATTTGAGTACATGGATTTGATTTAATAAGTTATTTAAGTTTTTGCGATATTTTAATGAGCTTGTATTTTGATATGATTTATTAATTTATAGTAAAATTATGTTGAAAAACTATTATCCACTCACTGAGTTCACTGAGTTTTATACTCATTCCATTTTTATTATATTTTTTCCCCTCTCAGGAGACTCGCAGGTACAACAGTCGACAAAGCAACAATAGTTATTTTCGAAAATATGGCCACGTTATGATGTTAGGAATTATTGATTGATTTATCGAAATATTTTGGGATTGTAATTTGTTATATTTCGGAGATTGCGGTTAGCATATGTATTTTATTTGATATTGAATAATTGAGTGATTTTGTATTTTGGGTTGAGATAATTGATTGACAAAGTTGGTTGTATTCAGAAATATTTGGGAGTACTTGATTTATAATTTTGTAGATTTGGTGGTGTAATAAATATAGGGGAGACTTTTCCGATTTTTCGGTAGAACCCTAATTATTCAGATTATGTCAGAATAGTTATATGGAAATTGGGCAGACTCGCCCTGGGAGTTCGGGGCGTGTTGTGTCAAGTTGGTATCAGAGCATGGTTTTAGATTTTGTAGACTTTATTGTCATACTTAGGATAAGTTTTACAGTTATTAAGTGGAAATTATTATTTTGTAGACATCATCATGCTCCGTCGTAGCTGTAGACGTGGTCGAAGTCGTGGCTGTGGTCGTACTAGGCTAGTAGCTGGGTTGACTCCAGGCGTTGTACCTGCAGGGGAAAATGAACCCGTGAATGAGGGCATAGTTGAGTCCTCAACGCATGAGGTGGCACAACAGGCACCAGAGAATATGCCGAATATTGAGCAGTCATTTGATAGGCTAGCACAGATTATGACTGCAGTGGTACAGAATCAGACTCATGCACATACCGGTCATGGTAATACTATAGAGCGCGTGAGAAGTTTGAGGGCCAAAAGCTTTAATGGTTCTGAAGATCCACCCGAGGCAGAGTCGTGGTTTGTTAAGTTAGAACGTATTTTCGATGTAATAAAATGCTCGGAAGAGGATAGACTTTCATTTGCCACTTTTCTACTAGCCTACCATTGGTGGCAGACAATGGAACGTCGATATCAAGGGAATGATGCGATTACTTGGGCTATATTTCGTAAGGAATTTTACGATCATTGTTTTCCAGTCGTATACCAAGATATTAAACGCAGTGAATTCCTCTGATTGGTTCAGGGATCCATGTCTGTCGAGGAGTATAAGAAGAAATTTATGGACCTCTTTAGATTTGCAACATCTGCAGTAAATGACGAAAGGGAAAGATGCAGACGATTTAAAGAGGGCCTCCGATTTGAGATCCGCACAACCGTGACTGCATCACGGTATGCTGAGTTTACAGAGGTAGTAGAGGCAGCAAAGAGAGTAGAACATAGTATCTCGGAAGGACATAGAATTCAAGCCTTGAAACAAAAATGCAATCAGAGTTTTACAGAAGGTAGCTCTAGTAGTAGGCCGCTTAAGAGAGGAGGGACTCATGCTAGCTACTTTGACAACATTCACAGGAGTCAGGGTACGGGTTTCAGGGGAGATTCGAGACAGACTATCAGTCACAGTTCAGTGCAGCAGTCCGTATGGAGTAATGTGAGGACTCAGGGACAGTATGACAGGAGTAGCGGAAGACACCGAGGTGATCGTTCGAGGAATATGCAGCAGATTTCTTGCCATTCGTGTGGCAAGAATCATTAGGGTCAGTGTCGTGTTGGGGACAAGGTGTATTACCTCTGTGGACAGCCTGGCCATATTAAGAGATTCTGCCCTAATTTGTCTCAGGGTGATAGTTCTGCTCGAGGGACAACTCCACAATATCACTCTCACTCCGGACCAACTCTAGGTCAGAGAGGTGTTCAGACCGAGGGTTCTACATCTACATTTCGGAGCCAAACAACTACCCTGAGTTAGAGAGGTCAACTTGGTCGGCCTCATACTCAGGGTCGAGTTTTTGCATTGACACAACAGGAGGCTCATGCTACCCCAGAAATCATTATGGGTACGTTATCTATTTTTGGCCGCGAGGCCCATATTCTTATTGATCTTGGATCCACACATTCTTTTGTTTCCCGTATGTTTGCCACGCATATAGAGCGAGAGCCTGAACCACTGGATTGTGGTTTAGTTGTTAGTACACCTACTGGGGGTTCACTATTTACTAAGAGTGTGTATCGAGATTGTATGATTAGTTTGGGTGAGCATGACTTTGAGGTAAATTTGATTATTTTAGACATTCGAGATTTCGATGCTATTTTGGGTATGGATTGGCTTGCATTTCATCATGTTACTGTGGATTGTTTCAAAAAGGAAGTTGTGTTTAAAAAGCCAGGAAAAACCGAGGTGAAATTCTGTGGAGAGCGTAGATTATTACCCTCATATGTCATATCAGCTATTAGTGCAAGACGATTGTTACGAAAAGGATGCTCAGCTTATCTTGCATATGTGGTAGACACAGAAGGTAAAGAGTTGAGATTAGAGGATATTCCAGTAGTGCAGGAGTTTCCAGATGTATTTCCAGATGACCTTCCAGGGATGCCACCTAACAAGGAAATTAAGTTTTCTATTGATTTAGTCCTTAGGACGGCTCCTATATCTATAGCACCATATGAGATGGCTCCAGCGGAATTAAAGGAACTTAAAGTTCAACTACAAGAATTGGTGGATAAAGGATTCGTTAGACCTAGTGTATCTCCATGGGGAGCTCTAATTTTATTTGTTAAGAAAAAGGATGGTACTCTTAGACTCTGCATTGATTATAGGCAGTTGAACAAAGTTACAGTACGCAATAAGTACCCCCTTCCGCGTATTGATGACTTGTTTGATCAACTTCAAGTAGCGAAAGTGTTTTCTAAGATCGACTTGCGCTTAGGATATCATCAGCTTAGAATCAAAGAGTCTGACGTTCCTAAGACAGCATTCAGAACTCGTTATGGACACTATGAATTTCTAGTAATGCCATTCGGGTTGACTAATGCTCCAGCAGCTTTTATGGATCTCATGAATAGGGTATTTTGTCCTTATCTAGATCGGTTTGTGATTGTGTTCATTGATGATATTTTGGTGTATTCTCGGAGTCAGGAGAACATGCGGAGCATTTGCGGACTGTTTTGCAGATTTTAAGACAAAAACAGCTTTATGCCAAGTTCAATAAGTGTGAGTTCTGGTTGGACAAAGTAGTATTTTTGGGCCATGTGATATCAACTGAAGGCATTTATGTTGATCCTCAAAAGATCGAAGCTGTTGTAAAATGGGAACAACCTACAAATGCCATTGGGGTTCAGAGTTTCCTTGGATTAACTAGTTACTATCGTAGATTTGTGGAAGGATTCTCCAAGATTGCCATCCCCTTGACACAGCTAACTAGGAAAAATGCTAAGTTCCAGTGGGATGATGACTGTGAAAAGAGTTTTCAAAAACTTAAGACACGTCTCACATCGGCACCCGTTCTTACGCTTCCATCTGAGAACAAAGGATTTTTTGTATACAGTGATGCCTCTAGGCATGGATTGGGTTGTGTGTTAATGCAACATGGAAAAGTGGTGGCTTATGCATCCAGAAAACTTAAGAAACATGAGCAAAACTACCCAACACATGATTTAGAGTTAGCTGCTGTGGTGTTTGCACTCAAAACTTGGAGACATTACTTATATAGGGTCACATGTCAGATTTTCACAGATCATAAGAGTTTAAAGTATTTGTTTACTCAGAAAGAGGTAAATTTGAGACAGAGGAGGTGGATTGAGCTAATTAAAGATTACGACTGCACTATCGATTATCATCCGGGCAAGGCGAATGTGGTAGCAGATACACTAAGTAGAAAATCCTCCAGCTCTATAGCTCACTTACGAGTGTCATATATGCCTTTGTTGATCGAGTTGAGATCTTTGGGAGCTGAGTTAAAAGCTGATAATTTCGGAGCTTTGATAGCTAATTTTCGAGTTAGGCTAACTTTGATTGACAAAGTCCACCAGATGCAAGATCAGGACCCGCAGCTAATGAAGTTGAGAGAAGATGTGCAAAAAGGTCTACGAACCAACTTTACAGTGAGAGATGATGAAGTCTTAGTCATGGGTGATAGACTTTGTGTACCTGATATTACGGAGTTGAAAAAGGAGATCATAGAAGAAGCTCATTGTTCAGCTTATGCGATGCATCCTGGTGGTACGAAGATGTACTGTACTTTGAGAGATCATTATTGGTGGTAGGGCATGAAAAGAGAGATAGCAGAATTTGTTTCTCGATGTTTAGTTTGCCAGCAGATTAAGGCTGAACATCAGAGACCTGCAGGATGTTCTCAGCCGCTTCCTATTCCTGAGTGGAAATGGGAGCATATCACTATGGACTTTGTAGTGGGACTTCCACATACCCAGAGTGGACATGATAGTGTTTGGGTGGTTGTTGATCGACTTACAAAATCTGCTCAGTTTTTACCATTTAAGACCACTTATTCGATGGACAAGTTGGCAAGTATTTATGTGACTGAGATAGTTTAACTTCATGGAGTACCAGTGTCTATTGTTTCATATAGAGATTCTCGATTTACTTCTAAGTTCTGGACCAGCTTGTAAAAAGCTTTAGGTACGAAGTTGAACTTCAGTACAGCTTTTCATCCACAGACTGAAGGTCAGTCAAAACGTATTATTCAAACCTTGGAGGATATGTTGCGAGCTTGTGTTTTGGAGTTTAAGGGTAATTGGGATATTTATTTGCCCTTGATGGAATTTGCTTACAATAATAGTTTCCAAGCTAGTATCGAGATGGCACCGTATGAGGCTTTATATGGTAGAAAATGCAGAACTCTAGTATGTTGGGATGAGGTTGGTGAGCGAAAATTATTTGGTCCCGAATTAGTTCAGGATACTGATGAAAAGGTATAACTTATTCGGGATAGATTAAAAGTGGCCCAAAACAAACAAAAGAGCTATGCAGATAAGCGTAGGCGAGAACTTGAATTTAAAGTTGGTGACAGAGTTTTCATACGGATTTCTCCTTGGAAAGGAGTACTTCGATTTGGGAAGCGTGGGAAGCTAAGCCCACGCTACATTAGACCATATGAGATTGTAGAGAGCATTGGTCTGTTGGCTTATCGATTAGCTCTACCACCCGAGTTATCCAAAATTCATGATGTGTTTCATGTCTCGATGCTTCGAAAGTACATGTATGATCCGAGTCATGTGTTATCGAGGCAACCAATTGAGTTGAAAGAGGATTTGACTTATGAGGAAGAACCAGTGCAGATATTGGAAAGGAAACACCAAGTCTTACATTCCATAACTATTCCTTTAGTAAAAGTGCTATGGAGGAATCATGCAAAAGAAGAGGCTACATGGGAACACGAGGACTTAATGAGAGCTCAATACCCTCACCTGTTCTCATCAGATATGTAAATTTCGAGGACGAAATTTTTATAAGGAGGGAGGATTGTAACATATGCACCGAAATTATTTAATTGAGTGCGATGTTATTTTTATTTTTTTCGTCGTAAATTTGTTTTAAAAGTCCGATTGTTAAAATCGTTACGAGAAATCAGTCGCAATTATTAAAATTGATCGCGCTCGAAATAATTTAAATTTGTCGCGACATACAATCGAGACATTTCAGACGCGATTCTATACACATGTAATCGGATTTTTATTTTGGCACTCGGGTCTGGATTTAGTTTTAAAAAAATACTTTTTTTTCTCTCTTACTATAAATGGAAAGTCATGAGAGAGAGAGGGATTTTACTTTCCAAAAATAGAAAGAAGAAGAGAGAGAGAAAGAAAGAAAGAAAGAGGACCCGTTGACCCGCGATTCGTGCCCGACCCGCGACCAAGACCCGGCCATATCTCAGGTTTTCGGCCACCATTCCGGTCGAGCTTGGTACCGATCTGAAGCTCGTGAGCCGCCAGTTGCATCCCTGCCGTTTTCGCCATCGGAAACCGACCAGAACGCCAGCAAACAAGCCCGAAAAGTCGCGACTTAACCCGTTTTGCTCACCGTTGATTTCGCCGGTTTTGGGCCGATCCACTGCTTAGATCTTGTTCCTCAGCTTCCCCTCATCATTTCCCGACCAACCCCGTCGCCTGAAGCGATCGGATTGCCGCCGATTGACACCGGAAAGCTCACGGTTTTTGGGGAGCTAGATCCGCCGTTACCGTCGCGCGTGGGAGGTCATCGCCGACACCATTGGACTCACCGAGGTCAGATCTAGCAGAACTGAGCTTCCCGTCGCCATTAGATGAGTTCCGGTCATCGTTAACCATTAAGGGCAATTTGGTAAATTCATAAACTTTTGGGGTAATTCTGTAATTTTAAAATCAGTGGACATTTTGGTAATTTTAGGTGAGGACAGTTAGGTAATTTAAGATTTTGGTGATAATTCAGTAATTTACGTCGTTAGGGGCATTTTGGTAATTTTATAATTTTCTGGGGTAATTTTGTAAATTCAAAACTTGTGGATATCTTTGTAATCAAAATTGAGGATAGTTTGATAATATGTGATTCCGAGGATAATTTGATGAATTTTGATGTCGAGGGTATTTTAGTAATTTTACGAATTCGAGAATATTTTATTACGGATAAATATCGTTTCGAGTATATTAGTTATAATTCGTGATTATGATTAATAATTATGTTATTTTCTCAAATTAGGAGGATCAGTGAACGAGAATCAACTCGTGGACGTTGCCGATACCGCGTTCGAACACCGTCACTGTGAGTGGAATATACAAAACCTACTTTCATTGTAGTTTATTATGATTTAAAAATATGGTAAAGCATGTTTGCGAGATTGATTTTAAAGGCTTCGATTTAATGATTTTATATAAATAGATTTTATCTGTGTTTTGGTATTTATTACGAGAAATGTGTTTGATTAATGATTTTGGTTATTGATTTTATATATGCATGATAATATTTTAAAGAAAAGAAAAGCAAATTTAAAACTTGTGAAATAAAAAATGAAATGAGCTTTCGGATGAGATTTCAAATGAGATTTTAGATGGGATTTCGAATGAGATTTTGAATGAGATATTAGATGAAATTATATGTTTATGTATATGTGTTCAAAGGTATATGAATATGAGCAGAATGATTGATTGTTTTTAAAATAATTAGACAGTACCCTCCCCCTTCAGATACAGTGATACATATGAGATGAGATATGTATGTGGTATGATGAATACAGAAATACTGATAATGATATACAGATGAGATATAGGCTTTTGGGGCCCGTCTGAGTACACACAGAGGCTTTGGGCCGTGTACTCGGGCGACTTTGTCTTTTGGGGACGAGATTATGCATGCACAAATATGATGAGATATGAGATGATATGTTCCGATTTATCCGTGTAACTCCGGGGCATGGCGGTACCCCGATAGTACGTCATTGCCTATCCGTTGAGGTCCGGATATGATAAGATATGATATGGCTTTCCCCTGTCTATCCATGTAGCTCCGGGGCGTGATTGTACACAGATAGTACGTCATTGCCCATCCGTCGAGGTCCAGATATGATGAGATTATTTCCCCTGGGTACTTGTTTGGTGATAGTTTTTGGTATTTCGATATTGATGTTATAAGTATGATGAATTTTCATTGATTTATGCAGTATATTTGCGATATCGCTATTTGAGTACATAGATTTGATTTAATAAGTTATTTAAGTTTTTGCGATATTTTAATGAGCTTGTATTTTGATATGATTTATTAATTTATAGTAAAATTATGTTGAAAAACTATTATCCACTCATTGAGCTCACTGAGTTTTATAATCATTCCATTTTTATTATATTTTTTCCCCCATCAGGAGACTCGCAAGTACAACAGTCAACAAAGCAACAATAGTTATTTTCGGAAATATGGCCACGTTATGATGTTAGGAATTATTGATTGATTTATCGAAATATTTTGGGATTGTAATTTGTTACATTTCGTAGATTGCGGTTAGCATATGTATTTTATTTGATATTGAATAATTGAGTGATTTGGTATTTTGGGTTGAGATAATTGATTGACGAAGTTGGTTGTATTCAGAAATATTTGGGAGTGCTTGATTTATAATTTTGTAGATTTGGTGGTGTAATAAATATAGGAGAGACTTTGCCAATTTTTCGATAGAACCCTGATTATTCAGATTACGTCAGAATAGTTATATGAAAATTGGGCAGACTCGCCCTGGGAGTTCGGGGCGGGTTGTGTCATTTACATATGTAAATCAAGGAAAACTAGCTCCTAGAGCCTTGAAGGGACAATTTATAAGTTATCTAAAAGGAGTAAAGGGTTACAAGCTATGGTATACAGAGCTCAATCCTCCCAAATGTATAATAAGCAGAGATGTGGTGTTTAATGAGGGAGCTATGATGAATGGGAACCAACCTAATAATGTAGCTGAACCTTAAGTTAAAGCTACTGGTAGTATTCAATTTAAAGTGGAGCATCAAAATGAAAAATCTTCAAATGAAACTGCAGATTTAAATAAAGAGGATTCTAATCCAGGTGATCATAATACAGAATATCAACAACATCAAGACCAGACTCAGCTTGAAAATTATCAACTAGCTAAAGACAGATGCAGAAGAACTATCAGACCTCTAAAGAAATATGGCTATGCTAACCTTATTGCATATGCACTTGCTACTTCATATGACATTGATGATGAGGAACCTAAGAACTATAAAGAAGCAATTCAAGGCTTACATAAGTTGGAATGGTAGAGAGCCATAGATGAAGAAATATCAACCCTTTACAAGAACAACATTTGGGAGCTTGTGAGAAAACCTGACAACAAAAGACTGGTGGGATGCAAATGGATATACAGAGTCAAAGATGGCTTAACTACTGCTGAACCTAGGAGATATAAGGCCAGGTTAGTAGCTAAAGGGTACATCCAAAAAGAAAAGATTGATTTCAAAGAAGTATTCTCGACTGTAGTTAAACATGCTTCTATAAGGGTATTATTGGCTTTAACAGCAGTTGAAGACATGAAGCTTGATCAACTTGATGTCAAAACTGCTTTCTTGCGTGGAAAACTATAAGTAGAGATCCTTATGACCCAACCAGAAGGGTATATGGACCCTAGGAAGCCAAACCATGTATGTTTGCTAAAAAAGTCACTATATGGGCTGAGGCAATCACCTAGACAATGGTACCTCAGGTTTGATGAGTTTACGACCTCACATGGCTTCAACAGATGCAGCTTTGATTGTTGTGTATACTACAAGCCTGCAAAGACAGATCTCTACATATATTTGTTATTATATGTAGATGATACGTTAATAGCTTGTAGGCAAAGGGATGAAATTGAAGCCTTAAAACTATTGCTGGGTTCAGAATTCAAAATTAAAAGACTTATGACATGCCAAGAAAATTTTTGGCATAGAGATAAAGAGAAATAGAAGAGAAGGGAAAATATTTCTCACACAAGAGAAGTATTTGAAGAAGATACTTAACATTTTTGGGATGTAAAATTGTAAGCTTGTAAAGACACCTCTAGCATCACATTTCAGACTTTCAAAACTTTAGAGTCCAAAAACTGCTAAAGAAAGGGATGAAATGAACAAAATTTCATATGCAAATGTTGTCGGATGTATAATGTATGCTATGGTTTTGACAAGACATGATGTTGTTTATGCCTTGAGTGTTGTAAGCAGATATATGTCAGCATCTGAAAAAGAGCATTAAAAGGCAGTAAAATGGATTATGAGGTACTTGAAAGGTACTTTAGGGTATGGACTATGGTATGGAAGAACATATGGAATACATGGTGGGTTGTGGGGTTATGCAGATTCTGATTTTGCTAGTGATTATGATAAAAGAAGGTCACTAATAGGCTATGTGTTCATGTTGAATGGCTGCATAATTAATTGGAAATCCAACCTTCAACATGTTGCCTTGTCAACAACAGAGACTGAATATACAGCAGCCACGTAAGCAGTAAAAGAAGCCTTATGGCTTAAAGGCATGTTGAGTGAGCTAGGAAGAATGCAGAAGACTGTTGAAGTGAACTGTGATAGCTCTAGTACTTGAGTAGGAATCTAGCACATCATGAAAGAACCAAGCATATTGATGTTAAACTACACTTTATAAGGAATGAAGTATCCAAAGGTGTAATCAAGATGGTTTAGGTTCATACTGATAATAACCCTGCAAATATGCTTACAAAGGTACTGACAACAACCAAGTTCAATCACTGTCTAGACTTGGCTGGAATTTGCCTTCCTTAAATCTGCATTGTATTGGGGAGAAGATTCATCAGGGATGATTTGCTTCAAGGTGGAGTATGTTGTGTTTATTAATTAATGAAGCAAATAAAAACATCAAAACAACAGAGGATCACTTGTGTTTTGGTAAGCTATGACAAATGCAAAACGACAAGGAATATATGAGTTTGGATGTGTGATGACTTTGCCATTTTAAACGACCAGAGTTCATGTCATTTTAGATTAATGAAGCATGTGTAACACACGTTACTTATAAGGTTGTTAATGAGACCATTATTTCACGTGAAAAACACGTGCATTTCTGTAGGCATTCTGGGTTCGTTAAAAGGCTGTTACACAGCCGCTTCTGGTGTAAGAAAAAAGAGGATTCCAGAGCATTTAAGAGAGAGAGATAATCTGTATTAAGGAGGTGTTCTTATTCTCTGATGAATGTTCATAAAAATCTTTGTAAAATGTGGCTTGAATCAATCAATAAAGCTGATGAATCAGTTCCCTCGTGGATGTAGGCCATTTTATTGTGGCTGAACCACGTTAATAGTTCTGTTCTGTGACTGTTGATTCGTTTTTCTTGTTATTTTCTGTTTCAATCATCATTTTGTTAATTCATTGATTCTTAGTTACCAATTCAGATCATCTATTAAGCATCTTGTTGATTCTAATTTTAGAGATCTTGGGGAGTGTTGAAGAAAGTAAGATTGAAGTTTCTTTCCCAGTACTTCACGGCTTTAGGGGTTGGTGGACACCATGGCCATTCACTTCTGGGATTGCATCTGCAAGTTATTTCTTTCGACATATTTCAAGGGAAAATTCTACAGACACAAGCTCGCAGGAACATCGCTTGCCACTATGATTTGGTAAATTTGTTTCAGTCTCCACGCAATCCTAGAAAGAAATCTCAAACAGGAATCTGATAAATAGAAATATCTACTGTCATTAATCAGTCAGTATGACGAAGTATGCATTAATTACCATTTATGTTATGTTTATTTATATGGAGAAATGGTCCACGTTGATGAAATTTAACCATATGGTAGTGTTAATAAGTTGAACTAATCCTAGGTTGAACCAATAGGTTTTCTAACTTATTGGACCTTTGTTTTTTTTTTTTTCAACTAATCACTGATACCTGGAGGAAATTGATATAATTATTTTTTGATTTGTGTTTCCAGAGCAACGAACTTTTTGCCCTGTTCATGCATGAATCAATGACGTACTCATGTCTGATATTTAAGGTCAGATGATTAGATCGTGATATACTTAGGTAGTATACGATGGCTAAATTTGTTGCAGACAAGTTCAAACTGACCAAATGTTCTATTTTGTCGTCTGTCAAAATGTTTTATAGGGTGAAGATGGAGACTTGAAAGTTGCACAGATGCGAAAACATTCTCTTCTAATCGAGAAAGTGACTCCAATATTCAGAATCATTATTTCCTAAGAAATTTTGATGTACTTAATGCTTTATGACCTTTTTACTTTCAACTCGTGTCGGCAAGAGTTAGTAAAGGGCATGAAGTTCTTGAGATTGGATGTGGGTGGGGAACCTTTGTTATTGAAGTAGTCAGACAAACAGGATGCAACTACACTGGCATAACTCTATCCGCAGAGCAACTGAAATATGCGGAAATGAAAGTGAATGAAGCTAGCCTTCAGGTAACTAATTAACTTTCTTGAGGAATGACATTCAATTACTAAGATTTGAAGAACAGTCAAATCATTTGATAAACCATAACTAGTATAAATGGATTACTTATGTAATCACATTAGTCATAACCATCTTTGCTATCAGGACCATATCCAATTCTATCTCTGCGATTATCGTCAACTGCCTAAAGCCAAGAAATATGACAGAACTATTTCTTGGTAAGCTTGTTCCCCACACCAAGATATGCATATGACCACAATGTTCATGGTGACATGACAAGCTAGTTTTTCTATGCCTATATTTAGCGAGATGATAGAAGCTGTTGGTCATGAGTACATGGAGGAGTATTTTGGTTGCTGTGAATCTCTGCTGGCTGAAGATGGACTTCTAGTGCTTCAGGTAACGTACATTGCTTGAATGCACTACATATTTTACATTTGGCCAAAGAGTCTTAATTTTGTTTGACATTTCACAATTGCTAAAGCATGAATTGGTGGTTGATCTTTAATTTTCAGTTCTCGTCAACTCCAGATGAGCGTTACAATGAGTACAGGCTAAGTTCAGATTTTATAAAGGAATATATTTTCCCTGGAGCATGCTTGCCTTCATTAAATAGGATAACATCGGCCATGGCTGCTGCATCTAGACTCAGGTATTAAATGTTATGAAAGTAAACTTGTTTTACTATGTTATGTGTGTGAAATGTTAGTGGAATGTGTTAGGTGTTAAAAATGAAGTGGAATAAGTTAGATTCATAATTAGTGTGGTCGTTAAGAATAAAGAAGTGGTTGTGAAAAAATTTGTTTGGTTTATGTGCGTTGTCTGGAGTTCTGGGTACTATAAATACCCTTGTTGTTTGTGTTGTTAGTATCTCAAAATAAGAGATCAAGTCTAAGAAGAAGACTGCAATAAGAAGAAAATCTAAGACTGCAATAAGAAGCAAATCTAAGTTGTATAAAGAGTGAAGGTTGAGCTTTGTGAGTTATATGAGTGCCGAGGTTTAATGAAACAAAGTGTTTGATTTTTCAAAATTCTTCAACAATAACATCTGGTCTTATATGTTTCCTTTTCCCAAAAAATACCTGAACTTTATTAATACTACAGTGTGGACCAGGTGGAAAATATAGGAATGCATTACTACAAAACGCTTAGATGTAGGCGAAAGAATTTCATGGAGAATCGGAGGTACTTTATATATATATATATATATATATATATATATATATATATATATATATATATATGTATGTATGTATGTATGTATGTATGTATGTGTGTATGTGTATACATGTGTATATTCTTATGTAGCCGTATTTGGCTTGTAGAATGTTTAAAATTCTATATGTTGATGTTATAGCAAAATTCTTGCTCTCGGATTCAATAAAAAGTTCATTCGGACATGGGAGTATTATTTTGATTATAGTGCTGCTGGTTTCAGGAATCGTACCCTTGGCAATTATCAGGTAATTTCCTACTCTGCGGACATTGATTTGCTGTATATAATTAATTGCTTTAGCCTTACATTTTGATTGTGAACAATGGGGCATCTTGAATTCATATAAGAGAAAAATGAATTAAAATTTTATAATCCTCCAAGCAACTGTGTTTAAAATCTTTGCTATTTAGTGATGTGCCAATCATCTACAGCTAATTATGCTATGATTTTCATCCAAAGATCAAAAATTAATAAAATTCCCACATAATTATATTGTAGATTGTACTTTCACGCCCTGGCAACGTCTCTGTATTCAGCAATCCATACAAAGGCTTTCCTTCAGCATATCGTTAATATCGATTCTGTTCTCTATTAATTAATTCGGTTCAATTTGTTGTTCTGTCGTTTGTTGTAATTAGGGACTTCAAATACGTTTTCTGCTTGTTCACTTTGTAATTAGATAATGAATGATATTTGTTATTTGACAATGAAATAGGCCCCTGAAAAATGAGGATGTATATGTTTAGATTTATAAGGTATTACTTAATAAAAGGTGGGAATATTTCCACCCAATAATTTGTATAAACCCTCTCAATTTCAAAATTAAACTTCTTGCTAAAATATCAGGTATTTTTTAAATTATTAAGATGGGTATGTGTAATGACTCAACTCAGAGACCTGCAAGATATTTTCGGCTTTAAACCTTGACAAGACCTGCACGGTTTTACTTCTGAAGTGCCCATACATCCCAAAACGCATCAAGCCAATTAAAGTGTGAATCACTCCATATAAACCCAGCATCTCTTCTTTTCTTTATTGATGTGGAATTCGCTTAGAGTGTTACAATATATGTCATTATAATAAAATTTATCCTTAACATATGAAAAATGGTGCTATCCATTTTAAACCAAGTACTCCTTTTATAATTCAATTTAATTTTGTTGACATAATAATAAATAACAATAACCCGCTTAATTAATTTTTTTTAAGCTAAAACAAATTATTATTTCTTCATTCAGTGTTTCGCACAACCTTTAGGTTATTAGGTTTTGTTTCTAAACATATGTTTCGTGCTTGTTTCGTCGTTACTTTATTTTTTAAAAGTTGTTTATTTTGTGTTTCATACTTTTAACGAAAGATTTCATTTCTCTGTACAAAATTGAAGTCTATCTTAACCTGGGTTCCATCTTTTTAATTTTCAGTCGCTTCCGCTAGCAAATTGGCTTATTAAAGTGGCTCCCGATACCAAATTTCCAACCATTCCAACCCTCATACTTAATTTATAAGTATGGGTATCCTGCCAATTTTGTTAGTAGTCGGCGGGCAAATTGTTAACTGCAGAAGTCTAATTTGTAGACTTCATCGCACCCGTCATTCTTGACATGTACATGGTTAATATAATATTGAGTCCTCAATGTCAAAACTCAAACAATTATAAATAAATAAGGTATCTTTGCAACTTCGGCAAATTGGGAAAACAACAATTATTTTTCATTCCAAATTTTGAATTAAAAGATATAACTTTTGTAATCTTGTACACGTCATCAATGACATGTCTAGAGTCAATATTTTGACTCCCCCAATGTCAAAATTCCCCAATATAGATAAGGGTATCTTCACGATTCGGTTAGAAAGTCTAATTGGCGAATTGAGCAAAAAACAATTATCTTTTAGTTTTATATCTTAAATGCAAAAATATGAATTTATAAACTTCATTGAACAAGTCATTGATGACATGTCAATTGCCCAGGGGACTTGATGAAAGGGAAATGTTAAAGATTAGAAAGATAGAGAAGTATAAGTTTCTGAATTTTCTGAAATTTTATTAATGAAATGTCTAAATCATAAAATTAGGATATTGGACAACATTTTATACTAATCTTAAATATTATGAATTTATCAAAATAGACAAATCTAAAATATTATTATATAATAAAATTCTCCTAACCAAACTAAGAAAAACAAAACAAACAAGATTCAAATCCGATAACTTAGGAAAAAAAAAAAAAAGATAAATACCCTAAAAGCTATAGGAAAAAAAAAACCTAAAAACTTAGAAAATGACCATGAAAGAAAGGCAATTTCCAACTGAAACACAAAGCAATATAGCTAAAACAATTTTCCTCTCATCTCAAGTTTTGAAACAGTATGTTATATACCCCAAACGGACACCCATAACTCAAGTTATACTCCCATAAAGGTATCATGTTCATCCTACACTAACCATTCTACATCAAAGCTTTCTAATGTCAAAATTCACGCGAATTTTGTTAACATTCTATAGACAAATTGGCAAACAGTAATGTTTTTCAATTTAAAATTTTAAATGCCAAAATATAAATTTGTGCACGTCATTACATATGTCGTCAATGACATGTCCTCGATTAATTTATAGTCTCCCCAATGTCAAAACTACAACCCTTAAAAATAAGGGTATATTCATAATTTTGTTACTATTATAATAGCAATTTGGGTAAACAGTAATAATTTTCCAATTCCAAATTTTAGATGCTAAAATATGAATTTGAAGACTCTTGCATAAGGATAGCAATGGGATAGATATGAGTTGGATCTACTATACTGAAGATCCAAATCTAGATTCATAATAAAAGTTACGATCCATATCTGCTCCAGATCCGTTATGGATCCAGATTTTTTTACTTTATATCCAACTCCAAAAAAAAAAATCTTTCTTTGCTTCAAATTCAAGAAAAAAAAATTCAAAACTATTCTAAATCCATCATGAATTTTAAAATTCAATAATAAAACAGCAATATTTTTTTAGAAAAGAAAATTAAAAACTAAAATATATTGATAAAAATTAAATTATATTATTTATATAAAAAATCTAATAAATATTATAACTTATACTTTTACATCAAAATAAACCAATAAGAAAAATAATCAAATATCCCTCAAAAGTAATTGCAAGAGTAAGATCAATGAAATATTCTAATGTCTCCTTTATCATCCTAATATCCACGGTACACCCATCATCATTCCTACAATATTAAATAATGACTTATAAGTAAAATACGATTTATATTCGTTGCTTTATTATTTTTATTATGACCATATTTAACTAAATATATGAATAACACGTTATTTTATGGTAGATAGCTAGTATTGATTAGTGATTATACAACAAGAATAAGATTATGAGAAAATAATAGAAAAGGAAATTGAAGTGTAGAGATTTACTTGGCAATTGAAGGATCAATTCAAGCATTCAAATAAGAAAAGGAAATTGAAGTGTAGAGATTTACTTGGCAATTGAAGGATTAATTCAAGCATTCAAATAAGATAGAGAAGCCAGATTAGACTGAAGAGAAAGAAAGAGGCTGAACTAAAGAGTAAAAGACTTAAAAAAAATTATGGCCAACTGCCTTAGTTTTATTTTAGAATTAATTATTTTTGTCTTATTATCATTTAAATTTACAAAATTAACATTTAAATTTTAAAATTTTTAAATATACACTAAATACCACTAATGTACTATGAATAAAAATTATTATTATTTATAATTACATAATTATTAAGAAAATTTTAAAATTAAATTAAATTAAAAAAATATGAATATAAACCTGAATTTAGATATTAAGATAAATCTAAACTTATTACAAATATACTTTAGATCCATGCATCGATATCCAAATTTATTTTAGACAAACTTAAATAAAATCCATTTAGATTTTGATCACGTGAATCTTGGTCACATCTGACACGTTACCAGCCCTACTATTATTGTATACTTCATTGATGACATGTCCAAAGTCAATAATTGGTTTGCTTCTATGTGACAGAGACATAATGGTCACTATAAATTAAAAATAAATATTTTGCTAAATGAAAAGTAACAAATCTATTAAGAATCTAGACATTCAAATCTGTCTTTCTCAAATTTTTTTTTCCTTTTGCCAAAACTTGATATAAGCTTATTAAATACGTTTGCCTTTTATGGTCGTTATCAAGTCATTTTCGGAAATCTAGTCACTTTAAAGTGCTGGATTGAACCATTTAGTTAGAGTTTGTTTGGCGTTGACTTAGCATTATTGCTCAAGGCCACCTAAACATGTACATATATGTATACTGTTTAGTGGCTTGGTGATATAATTACGGTGGGAAAAAAATAGTTACCCCTGAAATACCGAACTAAATGTTTTAAAATTAGAAAAAATCGAACGGTTTATATGAGAAAAAAAAATCCAGAACTGAAAAAATAAAGTACAAAGAAATTTATAATTTAAAACTATAAAAAGTAAAATCGACCAAGAACCCAATTATAATTTGTTAAAAAAAAAAAATTCCATTCGACTCAGAACTGAACCGAACTCTGCTAACCCTTAGATATAATAGTTTACAAATTTATAGTGTCAATTTCTTTTGAATATTAGATTATTGCTAAAAATTTTGTAGTTTGTATTATATAATTTTTATTTTTAGGTTTGATCAAATGTCCTCATTTAACTTTGGCGGTGTACAAAACTTTGACACAAATCCATAATTATTGACGGCATTAAATCTAATGGTAGAAAAAGTGAATGAGCTGGCAGCACTTAATGTTTATTACTTTTTTAATCTCTACTACATATGTCATACATATATTAATTAGTTATATTATTTTTTATGTGTTCTTAAATTTCTACGGCTATTAATTTAGGATTTGGATTCTCTCTTAATATAATCTTTCCAAAACTTTGCATGAAATTATGACAGATGTCATTTAATTTCTTTTACGAGCATGATTTAATTTACTTTGAGCTTATTAAACACCAAAATACATCGTTTTATAAGTGGCTAACTAAAATTTTAAAACTAACAAAGGTTAACTCATAAGAAAACTATTTCTTCTCCCGTTTCTGTCATCGGCATGGTTTGTTCAATTATTTCTATCCTTTTTTTTAATCGCCTTTTCTCATATTTCTTGTTCACACAAATAAACTTTGATATAAACTTCGACATTATTAAAAGTTATCACACATCGATTATTCATTATACATATAGTGTACCTTGACGTATTCAACATTCAATTATCAAGTTAGGTTAAAGATATTAATTGGAAAAAAAATAGAGTTAAATTAAAATAAACTACGTAATAAATTTCGAATTCTCACTTGTTTATTTTATTATCTATTTAAGACAATGCTAGACCCAGATCTTGTTTGAGGTAGTCTGTCGTGTGGATCTCTCTCTTCTTTCTTCCATTTTTATGGTGAGAGCCTGACTATAAGATTCTGAAGCTTTTTGCTTCTAAATTAATTAGTGTGAACAAACAAATATTAATTGATCGATATGTCGAGCAAAATGAGAGTAGCAGTGATCGGTGGAGGCATGAGTGGGCTTGTTTCAGCTTATGTTCTTGCAAAAGCAGGAGTTGAAGTTGTGTTATACGAGAAGGAGGATTCCCTCGGCGGCCATGCAAAAACTGTCGCCATCGATGGTGTTGATTTAGACATTGGTTTCATGCTTTTCAATCCTGTAAGTGTTACTCTAACTTCCTTAATTTGCCTCTCTTTTCATTGATTTTATTGGTGGAATCAAAAGTTTGAATCTACAGATAACAGCTAATTCAATAATTAATGTGATTCATTTATCTTCTATGTAAAGTGTCACTAGTGTAAGCTCACAAACTCTATATATATACTCTTGTAAATAATATATTTTCTTTTTGGATATATTGCTCTTTTTTTTTCTCTAACTTTTTTGCAAGTATTTTAGCTTAGCCAATAAAGAAATTTAAGGTTTACTTAACAACTTTTGAATAAGAGTTATTTTAGCGCCGTACAGGTTTACTGTATAAAATAATTATCCCACGACACTACGATTCGTTCATTAGTTTTAGAAAATATCTCTTAGTTATCTCCCCTTCTTTTATCCCAAATGAAGTTGCAGATCTAGAAAAACATTCTAGCATGTGCTAAATTATAAAATGACAAGATGTAAAAACTAAAACTTTATGGGTATAAATTTATAGAGGTTTTTTTAATGCATTTAATGGGGGCTAAAAATTAAATAATAGCAATAAAACCTACCATAGGCTTTACTATGGGGCTTTTTTTTTTTAACTAAAGTGCAAGCCTTTATAGTTCTCAAAGTTAAAACTAAATTTTGTGATTTTAGGAAGTTATTTTTATAAATTTAACTGAAGCTAAATAGTACTTAATTAATTTTCTCTTTATTTTTCTAAAATTATTTTCTTCTCTAATGGACCTCAAGGCCGCCGCCAATTATGAAGTGGATCTGTCTTTGTCCGAATGGAAAGTAGAGATGAAAAAAAATCAATTTTTGCCGTCTCCATTATTTGTTTTGAAAAAAAAAGCTGAGTTGTTGAATTAAGATTCTGTGTGATTTGACAGGTAGAGTATCCAAATATGATGGAGTTTTTGGAGAGTTTAGGAGTTGATACGGAGACAACGGATATGTCATTTTCAGTGAGCTTAGATAAAGGCCAAGGCTATGAATGGGGTACCAGAAATGGCTTGTCCAGTTTATTTGCACAGAAGAAGAATATGCTCAACCCTTACTTTTGGCAAATGGTTAGGGAAATGATCAAGTTCAAAGATGACGTGCTCAGGTCAGCTCTTCTGCTTTTTCATTTCAATTATTTATTTATTTATTCTGTCGAAGGTCTAAATATGACTTATTTTAAAATACTCATAGATTTTATGGATTTTTTTAAAAATATTACTTATTTTATGATACTACTTATTTTAAGGCATTCTATCTTATAAAAAGAAGTGAATTTTTTATTAGAATTTAAAGTTTTTTTTCTTTTTCTATGACATTTTCATTTTGTTAAAATAAAAATGTGCTCATTAGAAAAAATTATATATATATATATATATATATAATAATCAAGTACAGGGTGGTCGTATTTTTTTAATGTAAACACTCTTTTATAGTAGGGTTTAATAAACTTATTTTTTAATAACTATTAAATTATAGAATTTAACAGAGTTAATTTTTAATTCACTTAAACTAAACGATTTAAGAGGGTGTCCACATTAAAAAAATTGTGAGCATCTATATTTGAGAATGATTTATATATATACATTTATTTATTTATCATGCTATAGTAATGAATTAAAAAATAACCGCAAAATTATTGCTTTTGACAGCCCTAGGGTTGGATGTGTTGGTGTTTTGTTTACCCTGACCCAGCAAATTCATTCTGCCAAACGCACCCCTCCAAAATTGACAGTACGGCTCCTGTTGTTTTGTGAAAAATACAAATAAAATTATTAGCTGCCAAAACGTCTCAATTAGGTCCTCTCTGTTTCCTGAAAATGGACTTCACAAAACCTATATCGGATCTCTTCAGTTGGATGCCAATTGCAAACGCCTTGCATATGGCTCCTTGCATCATCAGGAGGCTCATATAAAAGCGCAGCCATCGCCAGTAAATTTACCCAACGTGCTTGAGGTCAATTCACAACAAAACCGATTTGTCAAATTCATCCACTCACATGATGTTCGCTACATGCTAGATAAAATGCCTCACCCGAACAAGATTTCTTCGACCACTGTGATTTCAAGGCCATGGACTCCAGTGAAGATTTGGCAAAGTTTTGCTGAATGAAGATTGAGCCTCCAAATGAACATGGACACCTTTATGCTTAGCCTTGCAATCAAAGCTTGTGTGCTGAATATGTGACTGTTAATTAAGGAGAATCGGTACACTGATATACAGCCAAAACCGCTCTTGTGGGTACTAGTGCCCTTTATGTTCCAATGAAACAATAATAAGCATGTTGACATGATTGTTTAACTACTGCAGTGTTTATATTTATCACTAATACTTTGATAACTGCGTAGTGGCAATTCATTTCTGAAACTTGACTTTCCTAGGAGCTACTTACCATCTTCTTTTCTGCTTTACAGTTATGTTGAAGAGCTTGAAAACAACCCAGACATTGATCGCAATGAGACCTTGGGGCATTTTATAAAGTCACACAGCTACTCTGAACTATTTCTAAAGGCTTATCTTGTAAGTTGCTAAAGCATTATATATTGTCATATAATTGAACTTTTTACACTCCATCGTGAAGATCATTCCGTTATTTTTCTTATTTACTCGCAAAAATATAATGTTGTTTGTAGATTCCAATTTGTAGTTCAGTATGGTCCTGCCCTTCAGATGGAGCTATGAGCTTTTCTGCATTCTCCCTTCTGTCATTTTGCCGTCTGTTTCAGGTACATTTTCTTTGAAAGGAGATAAGTGTTGGCTATAATAACTTTTTTTTCCTTATTTTGGCTTGATTGTCTCTGCAGCTCTTTGGCCACCCACAATGTGTTACTGTTAGAAGGCACTCTCATTCTTACATCGATAAGGTTTCTTTTTACTTTTAGCACCACAAATGATCTACCTTAGATGAATGGAAGTTAAACTACGTGTTTCTTGGAATTTTTTTAATTTTTTTTCCAAATATCATTTTTAAAAAAAGGTCAGCAAACAACTTAAGAGCTGGGGCATTCAAATAAGAACAAGTTGTGAGGTGTATTCTATTTTTCCAGCTGATGGAGGTTAGCATTTAAAATTTTTATTTTGATTTATGATAATGAAGTTAAGATGATTCATTGAAGGCATTGTCAATAAATTCTTGCAGGTTGCTCAATAGTCTGTGCAAATGGTTCCCAAGAATTTTACAATGGCTGTGTAATGTCTGTTCATGCCCCAGATGCTTTAAGAATACTAGGGAACCAAGCGACATTTGATGAAACGAGAATACTTGGCGCTTTCCGCTATGTGTACAGGTAATGTCTCCTACTACCTTCCGTAATTGTTCATCGATTAGGTGCTGTTAGATTAAAGAATGATTTTCTCTCACAACTGGATCTGTGATTCTCAAAGTTGTCGTAAATGTCTCAAGTTCCAAGTATTTTGGAAACAATCAATTTTGACAGTGACCAGCTCATGATTCACCAAATATTGTCAACTCTTGGTTCATCATTAGCTTCTCAACTTGAATGAATGATGGAATTTTGTCATCTATTATACTAAAATGCTCAATCATTATTAACTTGCTGTTGGCAGAGATGTGTTCCTTCATCGTGACAAAAATTTCATGCCACAAAACCCAGCAGCATGGAGTGCTTGGAACTTCCAGGGGAGTACAAATGGTAAAATATGTTTGACATATTGGCTCAATGTGCTTCAGGTATGTAACATGTTTGGTTTGGGTAAAGCGAACTAGTATTAATGACTTGATATTGTTTCAGAATACATGGATGTTGTTCTCTCCCAATTTAGCCTCTCGTTTAGTTGATCAAACAAATAACTTACCAGAGGCCTAGCCAAGTAGGTTTGAAGTAGCTTTAGTTTAGGTAAAGTGAACTTGTATTAATGACTTGATACTGTTTCAGAATATGTGGATGTTGTTCTCCCCCGATTTAGCCTCTGGTTTAGTTGATCAAACAAGAAACTTACGAAGGGCGTAGCCAAGTAGGTTTCAAGTAGTTTTAGCTGGCCCACCCCTCCACTTTTTTAAAAATAATTCAAGAAATAAATATAAAAACAAGAAACTTATTGATTTTTATTTACAATGGCAGCAATACATCATTCCTGAAACAAATGATGAAATATATTATCATACATCATTTCTCAAATGAAAAATGAAATACAATATCTGCTTTTGCAATGTTGCCAATAAATGGGCTGTCCCTGGGAAATGATTTACTCTTCTGCTGTCTACTTTCTCAAAATAGTCACCGGAATGCTTGACATTGCAGAATATTGGTGAAATGAGTATGCCTTTTCTTGCAACACTTAATCCAGATCGTACTCCTCAAAACACCTTGCTCAAATGGTCAACTGGCCATTCAGTCCCTTCTGTTGCTGCATCAAAAGCTTCACTTGAGCTTCATCGTATTCAAGGGAAGAGAGGAATTTGGTTTAGTGGAGTTTATCAGGGTGAGCATTTACTTCATGGAAGAAGATGAAGAGTATAATAATTTCTAAAGCAGATGTTGTGGTTCAATATGTTAAATTGCAACATCAGTTTAATGGTCATTTTTCAGAGTTCTTAAGGCTTGGAATAATCAGATTAGATTCACGGTTACAGATTATCATTATCTACAGCAGATGTTGTGGTTGAATATGTTAAATTGCAACATCAGTTTACTTGTCATTGTTCAGAGCTCTTAGGTCTTGGAATAATCAGATTAGATTCATAGTTACAGATTATCATTATCTACAGCAGATGTTGTGGTTGAATAATTTAAATTGCAACATCAGTTTACCTGTCATTGTTCAGAGCTCTTAGGTCTTGGAATAATCAGATTAGATTCATAGTTACAGATCATCTCAGTAATTTCATTTTTCTTCCTAACATTTCAGGTTATGACTTCCATGAGGATGGACTAAAGGTACCTATTAGTTTCCTCTTAAATTTATTATTCATATGCAGAGATATTTTCTGACATTTCTGACAAATTTATTTTATATAAAAATGCAATGAAGTTTTACACTTTACTTAACCATCATAATAATCAAAACAATAATTTCTTTGTAAAAAGGTTTTTTCAAATTTTTAGTTAAAATGTTCTCTCGGTTGTGCTCCATAATTTGCTTGCACAATCTATAATTTATTTGTAAGATGGTCCTTATTTTCTTAAAAGTGTAAATATGCTTCTTTGCAGGCAGGCATGATTGCCGCGCATGGTGTGCTTGGAAAAAGTTGTACTATTTTGGCCAACCCAAAGCAAATGGTACCATCTCTGATGGAAAAAGGCGCGCGGCTTTTTGTTGCTAGATTTCTTAGACAAGTTATTTCTACCGGCTGCTTAATGTGAGTGCATTCTTATTTCCATATCATTTGGCCTGTTTTTTATTTTTCTTTTTCTTTTTTTTTGTCTGCACATATATTTGCTTTTAATTTTATTCTTCCAGTATCAGACAAATCCATATTTATGCTCTTTAGGGAGGAATCTTGGTTGGAACTTGGTAGTTTGCCTTAATGGTTTTAAAACTGAAAGAGCGTTCAAGGCTTGATAGTTTGGAATATTTGTTTTAAACTGAAATCTTTTGGAAAAATGCTCAGAGCCTCTTTGTGCTTTGTGGAACACTGAATATGCAAACTTATGCTTTAACAACCAAAATCAATTTATTGTTTCTGTTACCTTTTTTGTATTATACATACATACATACATACATACATACATATATATATTTTTTACTAGACCTAATTTTTATATTATACAGAGATATCTATAGAGTGTGCTTTTTGGCTTTATAGTTTGCTGGAGGAAGGAGGCACAACTTTTATTTTTGAGGGAACCCGGACAAACTGCGCTCTGAAAAGTGTTTTGAGAATTCAGAATCCGCAGTTTTACTGGAAGGTAATTAATCTTTATTTACATTTGACTTTGGCATCATTTGAGAGGGATCACATGCAGGAAAATTATGAATTTAAATCATATGGCATGCAGTATATTATAAGTGGAATTTTACAATCATGTCATTTATTCTAATGCACAAAATGCTAACAACTGACGAGCCCTAGTTATTGTTTTCAGGTTATGACAGAGGCTGATTTAGGCCTTGCTAATTCATATATAAACGGAGATTTTTCTTTCGTTGATAAGGATGAAGGACTTCTAAATCTCTTCCTGGTAAGATGATAGATTTGAATCTAAAAGCAAACTGATTATTCAATATCTACTCTAGGTGATTTTTCTTTGCTGATATATATTTCAGATTGTGATTGCCAACCAAGGTTTGGATTCTTCCATCTCAAAATTGAACCTGAGGAGGTACTTATGACTGGTGGACTCTGGGATTATGATATAACTAGTAGTTGGTTCCTGAATTATTTGTCATTTAAATATTCACCACTGTTGGCTTTAGGGGTTGGTGGTCGCCAATGTTCTACACAGCTAGTATTGCATCTGCAAAATATTACTTTCGGCATATTTTAAGGAAAAATACTCTCGCACAAGCTCGCAGGAATATCTCTCATCATTATGATATGGTAATTTCTCATACTACCTGGAAAAATTTCACAGAAAGGAAGCAACTAAAAATAACCTGCTGTCAGAATATTTAGTTTTTGTGTTAATGAGAATATTGTTGTTTTCTTAATGCAAGTATAAGTTTATACGCAGACATGAAAGCATCAGGTTCTATTCAGCTTTCCAAACTTTTTTTAAGAAATTCTGCGTCGCTTGCTATATTCGAAGGAAATTAGTGCTGAAATTCATTAATGGAGTAGTATAAAATTGGTGTTTATATTTCATGACACCTATTGTAGGGTAGTGCTAATACAGTATAGTGAGCTAGGTTGAGGCCATAGGGAGTTTCTGCTGTATTGGATTTTTGAATTTTTTATTTTAACTTCTCAGATGTAACAAAAGAGTCCTTCTAATTCCTTGCTGTTTTTGTTGACAGAGCAATGAACTTTTTTCTCTGATCTTGGGCAAGTCACTGATGTATTCATGTGCGATATTTAAGGTTAGGATCCAATTTTACTTCAAAAACA
This sequence comes from Luvunga scandens, assembly GCA_030449905.1. Taxonomy (NCBI): domain Eukaryota; kingdom Viridiplantae; phylum Streptophyta; class Magnoliopsida; order Sapindales; family Rutaceae; genus Luvunga; species Luvunga scandens. The sequence goes on from JASUUG010000478.1 coordinate 6,304,252, forward strand.
GAAGTGGTGTTCTTTGGTTGTGTACTATAGCTTCAATTTATTTTATGTTTTCACTTTCAAGGGAAAATTGACAATGTTTTGAATATTGATGCTTGCATCCATTTGTTTACAGAGTGAATATGAAGACTTGGAAGTTGCACAAATGAGAAAAGTTTCCATACTGATTGAGAAAGTGAGTATATACAAATTCATTGAAAAATATCGATAGAAAATGCTTTATTCATTCTTTACTTTTAACTATCGCAGGCAAGAGTTAATAAGGGGCTTGATGTTCTTGAGATTGGATGTGGATGGGGAACCTTAGCTATTGAAATAGTCAAGCAAACTGGATGCAAGTACACAGGCATAACCTTGTCTGAGGAGCAACTGAAATATACAGAAATGAAAGTGAAGGAAGCTGGCCTTCAGGTAACTATTTGAGGAATGAGATCTAAGTATTGAGAAATAAAGAGCAGTTAACCATTCAATATACCAATAACTAGTTGAAATTTACTTATATAATTACATTATTCATAACCTTATCTGTGCTGTCAGGACCACATCAGATTGTATCTTTGTGATTATCGTCAAATGCCTGAAGTGAAAAAATATGACAGAATTATTTCTTGGTAGGTTCTTTGAACACAGCATATGATGCATATGACCCCAATGTACCTACTGGCATGACAAGCTTTTGTTTGTCTTTTTTAGTGAGATGATAGAAAATGTTGGTCATGAATACATCGAGGAGTTTTTTGGTTGCTGCGAATCTCTACTGGCTGAACATGGACTTCTTCTTCTACAGGTATGTGTAAAACAGGAAGGAGAAATGTAGAAACTCTAGCCTTTTGGCCAGTTTGATCATCAGAACTTTGTAGTTAAAATTTTAAGGCTCAAGTGCCAAATAGTTTGCATTTGGCTTGAGCTGATTTCTATTTTGGTTTAACATTTCTCAAGTTACTAATGGTGAACTGCTGGTTGACATTTTTCAGTTCTCATCAGTACCGGATCAGTGTTATGATGGGCACAGGCTAAGTCCAGGTTTTATAACAGAATATATTTTCCCTGGAGGATGCTTGCCGTCATTAAATAGAATAACATCTGCCATGACTTCTTCATCCAGATTATGGTATAAGCTGTAGTTAGCAGTTAGCACAGTTTAAGATTTGGTCTTATGCTTCTCTTTTCTACTAAATTATTCCACTTAATTAATTGAACTCCTGCTGAAACAGTGTGGAGCATCTGGAAAATATAGGAATTCATTTGTACCAAACATTTAGATGTTGGAGGAAAAATTTAATGGAAAAACAGAGGTAATAAAAATACAATAGTTGTATTCGACTTCTTGTTGTTTCTAGATATTTGTGTTTTTTGCAATAAATAACTTTGTAGAACTTAATATAATTAAATCTACATCCTAATGTTACAAATTTCTTTCTTAGGGAAATTCTTGCTCTGGGATTCAACGAAAAGTTCATTCGGACATGGGAGTATTATTTTGATTATTGTGCTGCCGGATTCAAGTCTCGTACACTGGGAAATTATCAGGTAATTTTTTGTTCTAGACTTGCTTTATATAATTGGTTTAAGCTTTTATATTCAGTACGCTCTTTGAAATGTATCATTAAAAATTTAGAAGAGTTATAGAGTTTTTTCCTGCAGTTAAATTTATAATTTTCAGGTAATACACGGAATTATAACTAAATAAAAAAAAAATTTCCACGTACTGCAGATTGTATTTTCACGCCCCAGCAACGTTGCTGCATTCAGCAATCCGCACGAAAGCTTTCCTTCAGCATAGCAATGCTGCCGGATTATATCTATGTTATAAGAAGACTTTAAAATACTTTCTTCACGGTCAAACTCGTAATTTCATAATAATATTGTTATTTGCCAAATAAAAGGACGGATGTATTCATCTTTAGTTATTAAGCAAAACTCTTGTAAGTTGTTACCTTCAGTGCAAGCCAAGCAACTTTTAGCTTCTTCTTTGGTAATGACGGATGAGATTTATTTTTTTCAACCGTTTTCTAGTATTACTTGAGCTGCTTTAATTTTAAAGTGTTGTGAGAATGGAGCTTGATCTTCTGAATCAATAATGTCACATATCTAGGACACACTGTAACACCTATTCCTTGTTTGTTTGAATTTATTTCGTTTATCTATTTAAAACTCTTTAATTAAACAAACATATGAAAGTAAAGAATTTTAGGATATTCTTTTGTGCATGTTTGAAAGAAATTTTGAGGTATTTATCCTTCTTTAATACATGCTTTCTAATACGATCTTATGTGTTTGACGATGAATGCATGCATTGTTCTCTTTATCATGAATGACTAATTAGGCATTATGAGGTATGAGCAGTGTGATTTGATTACTGTTTTTCCTTTATGTTTTATTTAATTTCTGCACAAATTTTTCCATAAATTCAAGTAGACATCCTAAGGTTTTTAATGATGTATTTTGTGAAAAGAGATTCCAAGTAACCAATTTGTTGTGAATTTTCAAAACTAGTGCTGAAAAATTCTGATTTTCAGCAGCATGTCTGATTCCACGGATTTTTCTGACTATCCAAATGATCTCTGAAAATTATGTTGATTTCTTCCTTTAATCCTCATTATGTCTATTTATTGTTTGTTTAATTTCATAATTTTTAGTTTACTATAAAAATTATTAAAAATCGTTATGTTGGACTACTGCAATTCTAGAAACTGCTTTCTAGAATTGCAATGGCTAATGGTAAAATTACTTTAAACTATTAAAAGGCTTTATAATTACATATAAAAATTATATTCGTATAATATTATGAATCTTCTATGATTTAAAGTTAATTTGACTAATTTTCATTGAGTTAACATTAAGTTATGAATTTTTGAAAGTTCATAAAACGAACCTAAAAGTTTTTGAACAGGTTTGCTAATCTCTTAATATAAATTGGTTTAAAATCGTTTTACATCTTGAAAATTTCTATAAATTTGATACATTGTTTCATGATGTTTCTACTGTTGTAAAATCAAGTGATCGACCTCCGTTTTTATCACTGTTGAAGAGTGTGGATATGTGCATGTAAAATTTTTTGTGCATTATGTTTCTGACTTTTATTCTTTTTTTTTTTGAATTTTTATATAAATGCTACACATATTTATTGTTTCTTTTTGTAATTTTTACAATTTTTTGACATATGATTAGCTTAGTAAAAATCAACTTGTACAGGATGGTTAGGTTTAGACTAGTTTTATGGTTTAGTGTTTATAATTAGGCTTAATTATGTTAGATTTATATCAAGGTCAAAATGAGTAATAATATTAATAAGAATGTGTCTTGATGTTTTAGGACGAGAGTGACCTAATGGTTGAGGTTACCAGTCTTTTTATTGCTAAAAATTGAGGTAAGTGTATTTATGCATAGTACATATACTTCACTATTAAATTACTTTTAATTCGAGGTATGTATTATGTTGAATGAAAAGTATATAAAGCTAATTTGTTTAGTCTGTTACAATATTTTGTTAAGTAAAATCATTCTCTAAAATTATTTATAACAAAACATTATTTATTAAAAACTTATTTTATAAATTATCTTAAAAATGAAAACTTTTATTAAATTTTTTTAAGTCAAATACTTTGAAATAATTGTCAATTATTTAAATGTAATTTAAGGAAGCTTTCAAATGATTAAAAGTTCAACGATGGTTTTAAATGATTTGGCTAATTGTCTGTAGCGATGTTATGTTATGCTATGGAAGACTAGTCGAATTTTGTGCACATATGATGTTAATATTAATGATTCTAGTAGGGTGCAGCACCCTGAATAATGTTATATGCCATGTTACTGGTGATATTATGCGGCATGAGCTCATTATGTTTTATGTTTCAAATACTATTATTATGTTTAAAGGATTTAAATGACTTTGTGATATTTTGATCTTTTTTTGTTAAATGATAATTTACAAAGATAATTTTCCTCACCATTATACATATTTAAGAAATTCAATCAATTATATTTTAATGGCTTTTAGTATTGTGCATAAAATTTACTTACTGAGTTGATGGTTCACCATTCATCGTTACCACATTATGATCTTAAGAGGAAAAATAAGAGTTTAGTTTCTTTTGAGGAATAATGTTACATTAAAAAGTTATAAGTATTTTAGTTTCTTTTGGGATGATATTTATTTAAAAATATTTTATTTCATTATTTATTTTCTTTTTGGGATTTTTGATTATTTTTTATGTTTTTTAAAATATTTTATTTCTTAGTAAAATTATTGCCATAAATACAAACCTACCTCTGGGGTAAAATACACAATGACCAGGCATCCATGAGGAGGTTTGTGGTCTCCTCATCAGGAATGTGCTCTCCTCAATTGTAGTGGCCATCCATTGAAATTTATTTATGAGGAGCAATAATGACTCTATGAAATGAGAGTTAACATAACATTTTCAGGCTTAAATCAAAATTATTTAGAGAGTAAATGATGTATTTTTATTGCATTTTACATGAACATTCATTCTACTTTAATTTTCTAATAATTTGAGTTGTTTGAGATTAATTGGTACTTAAATTGTGTGCTTAATTATAGATGACTGAAAGCTTAAGTTTTAGGGGAGGAATGCTGCTGCAACAGATTGGCAGAAACAATGATAGAATTAGGCTATAGAAGAATTGAAACAAATACAAAGCAGTGCTGATGTTATTGCCATTGCTGTAGCAATCCTGGAGCATTGATAGATTGGCAGAAACAATGAAAGAATTAGGTTGTAGAAGAATTGAAACAAATACAAAGCAGTGCTGATGTTATTGTCATTGTTGTAGCAATCCTGGAGTATTGACAGAGAAGATTTCACGCGAAATAATTAAAAGATTGTAATATAGAGTTTTAAAAAATGGAGGGTGCGCACCACACACTTTCAATTGCCCAGTTTCACTTTATAAAAGGGAGCACGCACACAAAGAAAAAGAGAGCAGTCACTCAAAGAAAATCATAAAGAAAAATAAAAGAAAAACAAAAAAAAAGAAAGATTTGCGGCTACAACAGAGGATTACAGTGAGCAAGAATGAGTTATCATAAGATCAAGCGAACTTCCACTCTTTCTTTTATTTTCTTGTCTTTTTATCTATTCATAGGATTGTATCTAATGGCTGAATCTTTTTTATTTACTGTTTATTTACAAATCATGAACTAAATTCAATTGTAGTTGAGTGATAAGCAATCTTAATGGATGTTTGTCTAATATAAGTGTGTTGCGTTGTGCTTGCTATAGCATTTTGTCTTAGTTGTATTTATTTCAATTCCTTATTTCGATTGACCACCAATTTAGTGCATACTAGCTAGAGCCTAAAAAATGTATGACTTAGTGGAACCAATTAAGATAATACTTGGTTTTAGATTAAATTTTTCAAATTGAATAAATCTCAATTTGAAAAGAGCAATGCTTGATTTAAAACTAGTGAAGAACCAAAGATAGGGATTCACCTTGTAGGGTAAATGGAATCTGACACAATTAATGATATATTTAATGTTGGCATAACAATTGGTCACTATTAGATTGCATTATATATAAGATATTCAACATGCGACAGCTAAAGAAGCATGAGTGATCATGCCCAATGCAATAGTGGATGTTGTAGCAATAGTGTTGTAATGGAAAAATAGTAAATGCCATTAAGAGAGTTTATCCACTCAACTACTCTATTTCCATTGATTTTATCATCGTGTTTGACTTGATAATTTTCTTTATTGCATTTTATTTATTGTCATTTTAGTTATCCAATTCATTAGGTTTATCAATTTCTTTGTTTAAATTAGAATAAAACTGCATTGTTAAGGTTGCTATAACAAGTATGGTAACATCAATCCCTGTGGAGATGATCTGAATGTTCATCATTATATTACTTATTGTGTACACTTGCACACTAACATTCATAATAATAGAGTTAGCAATCAGCAAGTAGCTTCCTGGTTGCGTTAATCCTTATCTTGGACAAGTCTAGTCAACGAGGAGTTCTGGTCGAGTTAGTTAAGAGCTTTGATCAATAAGGGTTATTAGAACGTGGGTTCCTGCCCAAAAAATACAGGCATAACGCCCACGTAAAAAGTAGTTGAGCCCTCATCTTCCCACAATGGGCAGCTAGCCCAAAGAGGATGAAGGGAAATGCAGGCCAAATATTGTGGATTAAATATAAAAGCAACATGGGATACAGGTAAAGGGATTGGACAAAACTTCTCTCGAACTTTATATCGTAATCCTATCATATCATAGTATTCTGGGTTTTGATTCTCTTTTTCTTCTTCATGTCTTAAGTTGTTTTCCTTTTGTGAATTAAATTACTTATTTTGGCGTAACACAAAGAAAAGCCATAAAGTTGCGGTCTAAGTTTTTCCAGAGAAAAAAGTTTGATTACTGACTTGAGCGTTGGAGGATTTTTGCTGAAAAAATATTCGTCGTCCTTTAACTAAGAGTTCTGGGTGCATGTATACAGATAAAGTCTGGTCGTGGTCGAGTTATTTTGTTTAATAGTTGCAAGGGTTGAGTAGGATTGTGCTTTGGGCAATTCAGGCCAGCGTGCAGATGAAATTATTTGATCGTTTCATAACTTAGCCAGATTTCAACATCAACAATATATATATAAAATAATTTTTGCCACGTATTCATTGACTTTCTTTTCATCATTAAAGTGATTATGTTAATATCATCACATTACGTGGGATACAATGCAATCCTAATTGTTTGCCTTGAGTACTTTATTATATTCAACATTTTAAGCAAGCAATTAGATTTCCATAATCTCTATGAGCTGTAAGTCCCTAACGGGCCCAGTGATATCATTCCATAATCCGCAAGATTTTATTCCGCAATCCACTAAGGTATGCAAACATAATTCTAGAAAAATCCATATAAAAAGTATTCTCTACTGTATGGCCCTAACAGAAAATATAAAAATAATGAAAATGCGTGAACGAATTAAAGATAAATAGTCCACCAATAAATTCTCAAAGGCCACCGTGGCCAAACACAGCAGTCAACTTCTATTTATTGCAAATTCAATAGTTGATGCCGATCTATTTAGTACGTTAACCTAAATCAATAGAGTATGGCTATTTAATTTCACTAAAGTACTTTTTAAACCGATTTTTTTTTCATTACAAATAGCCCTAGCCAGCACTCAATATAGGCCTTTAAATATTTTAATTTTTTTAATTAACACTTATTTTACGATGTTTTTGTGTAATTTTCTTTTTGAAGAAAAAATGTATTTCTTTTGTCTAAATGTAAAAGTGAGACTATAGGTTTATATGAAGTTTGAATGTTTGTGAATAGGTTCATCAATATGTGCTCAACAGATGCCACATCGTCAAGTTATTTTTGGCGAACTTCCATCGTGTCATAATTTTATCGGCACTAAAACACGAGATTTGAGAGAATTTGTTGTTGTTGTTGTTGTGTGTTATGGGGCACATTCGCTATTTGAAGTAAGAAGGAGCGCCTATTTATAGCATTCTGGTCCATGGTGCTTAGGTCGGAAAACACTAATTGCAATAAAAGTCGTAACTGCTAACCAATAAACTTTCATTTAATTGTGGAATTAAAAATCAAAGTGCAACTGCAGCCCCTTTAATTACATATTAAATTTTGAGTTACATATTCAAATCTGAGTTTAATTGTTCGTTGCAATCTCATAACAAATTTTGAATTTCATTGGTCATTATTAAAAATGAATTACGGAATTAATTACAAAATTAATTAAAAAAATTAGTCATTTTGACATACTTTAATTTTGTTCAGTGTAGTCACCGGGTGTATTTTGAGTGTCTATTCCTCATTTACCCGATTATCATCTTGAATATATAAATCTATCACTTCAAAATACTCATGAAGGAGAACTCGAATATGTCTTACTCAAGATTATATTCACCGTTCTATTTTCCAACAATTTGAATGTGTGTGAACGGGTTTGTCAAATGGGTTCATCAATGCACTCGTTAAGAGTTTGGGAATACATAAGATTTTGTTCTAGAAGAAATTTCCTCCACAATTGATCATTCAATTACTGAGCTTACTTTGACTTTCAAAAAGAACAACTGAGCGGAGACCCAACTTATGGTGTTATATGATTGCGCCTGAGAAAGCGGGATGGGGGTAGCGTGAGGTTCGGGGTGAATTAAATATCTTGGAAGTGGGATTTCATTTCTTGAATTTTCAAAAAGAAGATTTTGTGAAGTTTTTTTCCCCTAGTCAATCGTAAAGACCACGGCTTTTGAGAGGATGAAACATAAATAAATTTAAATTACATATTAATTTTGAAGTTCTTGCTATTATTAATTTATATGTATTTAATTACATAGTACATTACAGTTTTACTGATATTAAAAAAAAAAAAAAAGTTATGTGGACTTGTCTCAAATTGATGTTTACTTCAAAATTCTACTCTTAAAGAAAGAAAAAGTCTACCTTCACAATACAAGAGCAATACAAATTGACTTTTACTTTAGAGTCACAAGCACTTGTATCAGTAATTATGTACAAATTAATGAAGATATAAAAAAATTATATATTTGGGTCCTGTAATTTTTAATTCAGCCAATAATATAATTAAATAAGTCAGTATGTATAATATTTTTTATACAAAAGTATACCATTACTCAAAAAAATTATAGAAGACAAAAAGGTCATCACCATCGGCGGTGGCGAAACCTTTAGTGACAAGTTGTGGCAGCTGCCCCAAGTTAGTCAAAAAATTCCTGAAGACGTTCTCTTTCTAACTTATTTAATTATAAATTTGCCCCCTTTAAACTAATTAAATACATTAAATTTAGGTCCAAAACGTCTTAAATAATTCAGGTTTAAATTTATTTTGAAGATCACATAAAGATTTACTTACATATATTATAGTAAAATATTGATATTTTATAAGTTTTCTTCATCACAAAATTTGCACCCATTGGTTTGATTTTTGGGCCACGCGAACAGGGCAAGAAGTAATTGCCCAAACTGACTTTTGGATTGAGAAAGTTGGGGACCTCGGCTGGACGACTTCAGATACATACAATTTAAGACTCTATAAAAGACATTTTTTCATCAATTTGCATGAATTTGGAACGTTATATTATGAGCTTTTGGATGGAAAAGTACAGTAGCTTATTCCCTAAGAAGAAACGTTTTACGTCTTATTCAATATTGTTGTGCGCGGAATGCAGAAACAAGTGCACCAAATAATTACAAAAAAATAAAAGACACAGAAATTTAACGTGGTTCGGCAATTATGCTTACGTCCACGGGAGCAAAAGAAAAATAATTGTATTACTAACAATTATTTGAGTACAATATTTGAGTAACAAATCTCACTCTCCAGAATCCAAATACACCCAGTACTCTCACATACACTTGAAAGGAAATGTCTCTCAATTGCTCACACTCTCCGATTGCTCTCTCTCCACAATTCACTTGAATTGCTCTAAGCTTTGAAATGCTTCTCTCAAATATTTTTTGGGATGCTTACAAATGAATTTTTCATCTGTATTTATAGGCAAAATTTGGTGTACTATTACACCAAATTTGTTGACAAATGTACACGGCTCCATCCTTGGTCATTTTTGGTGGCCACATGCATGTCAATTTTGGTGGCCACATGCATGTCAAACTTGGTGGCCACATGCATGTCAAACACGGTTTTTCAACAAATATAAAATAGATTTATGGTACTGCACTAGCTAATAATCATTTTTTTAGTCTGTCTTGTATAAATAAATCATGGCTATTAATCCAATGTTCAAAACTACTTGATCTTAACCAATTCTTGAATTAGTAAGGAACCAAATCGATGTCGAAAAAAATGAGAGTACACAGCAGTGATTGGAGCTGGGATCAATGGACTGGACTGGTTTCAGCATATGTTGTTGCAAAAGCAGAAGTTGAGGTTGTAATTCATTCTAATGTCATTCAATAAAATAATATCGTACTTAAGAATATACATATTGTATGAGATAATTCATTCAATGGTAAATTTTTATATAATTATTTATTTGATATACTATTTTAATATATTGGCACGACTCTTAGAAATTAATATTAAAAATTCTCAAACTTTGCACCGTACGCATTCAGCGGTCAATTAATTTACTATCAAGCTAGCTTAATTTGATACAATGCCAGACCACCCAGTTGCTGGTTGGCAGCTATATATATACGTTGGGATCTCTCTCTTCTTCGTAATTACTTCCATTCTTGTGGTGAGAGAGCCTGACAAATATTGGATACGGTATAATTAAGATTCTGAAGCTTAATCTAAGATCATTCTGAGTTAAGAAAAAAATGAGAGCAGCAGTGATTGGGGGTGGGATCAGTGGACTTGTTTCGGCTTATGTTCTTGCAAAAGCAGGAGTTGAGGTTGTGTTATACGAAAAGGAGGATTCCCCGGGCGGCCATGCAAAGACTGTCAACATCGACGGTGTAGATTTAGACCTTTGTTTCATGGTCTTCAATCGTGTAAGTGTTGCACTGTTGCTGGAATGCCATTTTTAAGTAGTTTTTTTTAACTAGTCATTCGAGTTCGATCATAAGTAAATTAAATAAGTGGTAAAAAGTTAATTTGGGGAACATCTGATTGTGATTTGAATTAATTTAGCATTTATCCAAGTATTTATATTTCTAGGTTTTTAGAAAAAAAAAAAAGTTTAGGTGTTTTTAGAATATTATTTATTTCTTATTATGTGTATGCTTCAACTAATTATAATAATATGCTTTCTACATGGTAACATTGAATAGATTAAAAGTAATACTCCAAGAGCGTAAAAAACCTTCTCTTTGAGAAGAGAGCATAATTTTTCACTTTTAACCAAACCTGATGTATATACTATTATAAGTATTTAATTTGTAAGTGTTTTATCACTTTTATCATTTTTACTCCTTAAAGAACTACTAGGACCTGTCGGTGTCGTTCTATAATAACTATTGTTATTTTTATTTCTTTAATTCAAGTGTGATTCATGTTCGGTGGTCATTTTCCCTCGAATAAATTATAGAATAAATTATGAACACATAGATCAGAAGCCAATGGCTATTCTACAAAAACAAATTATAAAATAAATTATGAAACTCATTCCGCACATTTTCGAACACAAAATGAATGCACTTTCATCTTATCTCATTTATATTTCCTTCCTTATTTATCGGCATATGTTCTCCTTCATCTTTCTAATATTTATCTCTAGCTACTTTCTTCATTTTCAGAACCAAATTTTCAAGTTTTTTTTTCACTCTAATTTTTTTTTTCTCGTACATAGCTTCTAAACTTTTTTATGTTCATCTAAACATTTTCTTTCATCTCCATCTTTATTTTTTCAATCTTAAACAAAAAAGTTTTGAAATCAGTGCAGATATATACGACTATTTGTTGATTACATAAATATATATTGATTTTAACATATTTTATTCCCTTAAATTCTCTTCACCATCGCACGTCCTGCCCTATATATTCTTATCTTTTTTTTTCTTTTTTTTTTTCCTCAAAATTAAGCATGTGGGGTGAGAGTTGTGGGGTTCTTGCGTTTGAGAGTACGGTTGGCCATATTGTGTGGCTGCGCTTGTTTTTTAAATAATAGAAATTATATGAATTACAAGCAAACGGAATTTTAGTATGTGAATTACAAGAAAATAAAAATTTAATGTGTATTTATTTGTTTGTTATGGAGAAGACAGAGTATGCTTGTGGTGATATCATCTATTTTAAAATTTCGTTGCTAATTTATATATGGTAAACCTATATTTGTTTAAAATTTAAAAACTTAATTTTAGTTATGGAGATTAAAAACCTATATATTGTTTTTCATTATTTTAACTTTTTAACAATAATTATGAATTGTATGTTTAGTAAAAATTATTTTCAAAGATAGTACTGCTGAACACATTACTTGAATATTTTTATTAGTTTCAATTGACTACAGAACATGTATTACTATTTACTTTTTTAAAATCAGAATACAAAAAATTATACTAAACATGTAGTCAATTTCAAAATACAACGACTTCGAGTGTATTATGAAAATATCAAGTGAAAAATGATACAGAACAGGCCCTAAATTTTTTGTAGTTACAATTTTATCCCTCACATAAGATGCGTATTCTTACTTGGTCTTCATTATATTCAATTATCCCATGCCCAGCATGCCAGCCTTGTCATTGTTGCTGAGCGTGCAAAGCCTTCATTTGTTTCTGGAATATCGGTACATGATAATTGATTGATTGATTGATTAAACTAATGTGGCAGTGGTTATCTTTGATTGTTTATTAATTTTCTGAAATTTAATTAAAATTTATAGCTTTTCAAGGAGAAAAATTTTAAACAAACAATCCCACAAGCAAAATGATCTTCATGATGAACTAGTAATGGCAATTGGTTTCTCCAATTTTAGGTTTTCTTGTGTGCTGGGCTTCCTTTTATAACTTAGAAAGGTGCTTGAAGAGATCAACAAAAATAACTACTGGAAGGATAATATATATTGTTAGTAAGGAGGTTTATTTACAAAATTATATAATTTTAGGGATTTATATGAAGGTTATTATACCAAAAATGGGGGAAATATCGCCACCCAAAAGACTAATATTACAATCAAAATAAACTCCCATGAACTACCATAATAATATATCAAGCTCAAGATGCTACAAATTAAAACTAAATATTTGAAAATTAAAAGAAAAATTTTACAGGAAAAATTCTTTCTTTGTTCTTAAACTGCTAAGGATTTACATCTATTTTAACCTTGGTAGGCAAATTAAAACCCTAGAAAATTAATTAACTTAATTAATTCTATAATCACTATTCATATACTGTTTATGAGTTACTATTCATAGTTACTACCCATCATACTATTCATAACATGTTTACATTACTGTTCATTCACTCTAAATCTATCAAATATACTAGAAATAATAAATTGTAAAAAGTAAAGTACAAAAATTTTTTTACATGATTCGGATTCACAATCCTTGATCCACGAGCCACACTAGACGTCAAGTAATTTACTAAGTAATAAGAAGATTACAATTTATTGGAATCTTAAACAATTTGAGACTCCTTATTACTCTTGCCACAATTTTATATAATCTAACTTAGTTGAACTTACTTAGTGTGCACCACTCGTCTTCAATTGTATGTATTGTATTTATTGTTTCCTTGAGATCCCCTCAACATAACAAACAACGCCTTCTTCCCAAAGAGATCACAGTAATCATCAAAGAAATTCTAATGAAAGACTTTATGAAAAAGACTCAAAAGCTAAATCTTCATAGAGATATAAAACAACATATGCGGTTAAATAAGCCTTGTTCTCTATGTTAGTTGCTTCTCTGATATAAAATATAATATGTCTTCAATCTCTTCTACGTGTGAAATATTTTTTTTTATATAGGTGTAATATTTCACCCAAGCCCTAGTAGAAGAGTATTAGGATATACTTCTTTAAGAGTCTATAATATTCCAAAATTACTTGATACTTACCAATGTAGTAATTACCTTTATTTGGAACTTCTTGATATATAATCTTCTACATATGCCAATTTACTTCTTTATGCCTCTAAAATATTCTTCAATATTTTACATAATCTAATCTAATAAATACGTAAACTAGACAAGTTACCATTTCAAGGATTAAATAAATTACAATATTCCAATAATTAAAACTCTAACACCAATATTTAGCGAATATTTAATTAGAAACACCAAGTTATTAAAATGTATCCAACGCCATCAAAGTTTTGGAATTATCACCTAGTTATTTTTCGTTTAGCAACTCATGCAAAATGATCAAATGTAATAATGTGACAGAAGACATTAATTGTCACCGAACTACGCGAATGGGTTTATCATTTTCAGCTTAATTATTGAATGGCAATTTTTTAAGGGTGACACCTGTTGTTACCATGGAATGGAACTGACCACTGAGCAAATAATATGAACATATTTCACAATCTGAAAGACTGTCCTTTAGGGATGGCAAAAAAGCCTTGGCTAGCTCAAGTATGGACCGGTTCGGTTCCTTCCCAAGGGCTTTGGTCCGGTCTTTCCACATGAGGGCCTGGACAAGGGCTCAAAGAAAAAAATCTGGGCCAAGCCAAAGTCCTTTAATTTTTTTTAAAAAATAAATTTATAAATTAGAATAATAAATTAAAATTTAAAAAATAAAGAAAAAACTTAATTTTCTAATTCATATATCAATACTAAATCAAAACTTAAAATTATAATAATAAATTCCCTTTTAAATGTTAATTGATAAAAAAAAAGTGCTTGAATTGGAGAATTCAGTATAAAAAAATTAAATCTTTAAGCTTTTATTTGTTTCATTTTCTTTATTTATTATAAATTAGAATAATAAATTAAAAATTAAAAATAATGAAAAATAAAAAAAAAATATATTAATTCTCTAGTTAATATATCAATACTGAATAAAAAAGTTAAAATTATAATACTAAACTCTCTTTTAAGCATTTGAATTTGAGAATTCAATAATAAAAAAATTAAATCTATAAATTTTTATTTGCTTTATTTTTTTATTTATTATTTTATTTTAAAATATTCGTTTTCTTTAATTCATTATTGATTATAACAATTTGATTATTATCAACTCATTACTCATTTCAAGTTTTAAATAATTAAAACAAATTTTTAAAAAATAATTTAAAGCCCAAACCCGCAGTGAGCCCAGCCTAGACCTGGCACTCACACTTCTAATTTTATGGGCTTGGGCCTGGGTTTCAAAAAACCCAGCCCAAACCCGCATTTTGCCATCCCTACTGTCCTTTAACATCTGTTTTGATGAACAATAGCTTATCTATCTTGCATATGTTTAATAAGAGCAAGATGCTATTTATTCATTCTTTTATATAATTGTCGCAAGAGTAATAATTGATAAGTTTTTGACACATAACCCATTTGGCACTATCACAAAAAGCTATGTTGTCGATCAGATATTTCTGAGGGATGTATACAGCTTCAGCAATAAACACTTTTTATAAAGGCATGAAAGAGCTGTCGGAAAATCTTTAAAAATATAAGTAGTTTGTTTCCAGGGTATTTGCCATTGGTATTAAATAATGTGACTTACGAAATTTAAAACTCATTCGAAGTGTTGGATGGTTTGACAGGTAACATATCCGAACATCATGGAGTTCTTTGAGAGTCTTGGGGTTGATATGGAGATATCTGATATGTCATTCTCAGTGAGCTTAGACAAAGGTCAAGGCTGTGAATGGAGCAATAGAAATGGCTTGTCGGGTTTGTTTGCACAGAAGAAGAATCTGCTCAATCCTTACTTTTGGAAAATGCTTCGAGAAATTATCAAGTTCAATGATGACGTCCTCAGGCAAGCTCTTTCCTCTTTTACCTTCAACAAAGTTTTGTTTCTGTAATAACAAGTGTCCATTGGTAGCATGCTTGTAACCGTCGTGCTTCTGCTTAATTCTGAAAAAAAATAGCTGATAAAATACACCGACTTTGTGTTTGGTAATTGTTAATCCACTACATCACTGAGGTACTCAGACTTTCTGGTAATTAATTTGGCTACTTTTTCCGAGTTGCAGTTATCTTGAAGAGCTTGAAAACAACCCAGATATTGATCGCAATGAAACCTTGGGACAGTTCGTAGAGTCACGGGGTTACTCCGAATTATTTCAGAGGGCTTATCTTGTGAGGCTGCTGCTGAAGCGTTAAATTTTGTTGCATGCTTTAGCTTTTACACTTCATACTAAAGATCTTCCTTTTTGTTACTTACTACCAGTAATAACTATTTGATTCCATAGGTTCCAGTGTGTAGTTCCATATGGTTCTGTTCCTCAAAAACAGTTATGAGCTGTTCTGCTTTCTCTGTGCTGTCATTTTGCCGCAACCATCATGCGCTTGAGGTATATTTTTTAGCGAGTAGAAAAGTGTTATACAAAAGTGCTTTTATAAAGTGTTGTTGATTTTTTGGCTTGATTGCCTCTGCAGATCTTTGGCCGCCCACAATGGCTTACTGTTAAAAGTCGTTCTCAATCTTATGTCAATAGGGTACCTTTTTTTTTTCCCCTTTTTTAAACATAGCCGTTCAAATGTTGTTCAAAGGTTCCATTAATTAATTTAAGTTACATTTCTTGTTATTTTTACTTTCGATTCAATTGAAATCAGGTCATAGGACTACTCGAAAGGTTGGGTTGTCAAATAAAAACTGGTTGCGAGGTGTGTTCTGTTCTGCAATATGGTGAAGGTAATTAGCATTTTAATTATGATATGGTGCAAAGTATTGCAAACTTCATCATTCATTCCTCCACGTGTTTGTACTTGTGTTAGCATCTGCATTTCTGTTTTTTGGTGTTTGGGCATGTGAGATGTGACAGGTTTTAGTTGAGCCTGAACGGTATGTGCTGGCCACCTACCTATAAGCTTAAATTCCATAATTTATGTATTACACAGCTAGCTGGTGTTTTTAATGATCAGGCTCCTTGATGAATGAAATTCCTGGAAAGCCAAGAAATGCCAGTTGGAAGAACTACCGCTGAAAGTAAATGAACCACTGAAACAAGCAATATTAATGTACTATTGCAGGTCGTATTGAAGTCCGTGGAGATGGTTTCCAAAGAGTTTATGATGGCTGCATAATGGCTGTTCATGCCCCGGATGCTCTAAGAATACTAGGAAATCAAGCAACATTTGAGGAAAAGAGGGTGCTTGGTGCTTTTCAGTATGTCTATAGGTACTATCTTCGGTTATCATCACTTTTCATTGATTTAGGCATTAAGCATCTCTGCTCTACCCCATGGTTCATCAGTTCTGTTGGTTAAATAGAGGAAGTCGCTGAAGCCGATATCATATTTTCTCTTTTACTTTGTTGAATGTAAATGCACAGTCAATCACTAACATTCTATTGGCAGTGATATTTTTCTTCACCGTGACAAAAATTTTATGCCTCAAAACCCAGTAGCATGGAGTGCAAGGAACTTTATAGGAAGTACAGATGGTGAAGTACGCCTAACTTACTGGCTCAATGTGATTCAGGTTTGTAACATATCTTCTTTGAGTGATATGAATTTGTATTTGTCAACCCTGCTATTCTCACGCCACTTTTTATTTACATCGCTTTTAGTAGAACAAAAAGAATGCGCTGGAAGTTTCTATTTATTTCTAATGCATAAAGCTTGTAATTTAAATATCAGCAATGAGAATATATGTTCAAAACAAGAATTACACTATCACTATATGTGACAATGCAATAAGAAAAAGAATTTAGCGACAGCTTGCACTGTGTATGCTGAAATTTTAACTATCAATTGCTTCTTTAATGTTCAAATGAATAGGCAGTCTTCTATAATTTTCTGCGATTACCCTTTTGTTGAATGCGGCAATAAGCTAGTTATTTGCTGGAATGCTTGACCTTGCAGAATATTGAGGAAACAAGTTTACCTTTTCTTGTAACACTCAATCCAGATTATACACCAGAACACACCTTGTTCAAGTGGTCAACTAGCCATCCAGTCCCATCTGTTGCCGCATCAAAAGCTTCACTTGAGCTTGACCATATCCAAGGGAAGAGGGGAATTTGGTTTTGTGGAGCTTATCAGGGTGAGCAATTTATTTCATGGAAGAAGTATAATATTTTGCTTCAAGCTCAAAGTTTTTGGATAATTTTTCAATAGCAGATTTTGTGCTTCAGTATGTTAAATTGCATCATCCGTTTACCCTTCAATGTTCAGAGCTCTTATTTCTTGGAATAATCTGATTAGATTCAAATTTAATTACATCAGTAATTTGTCCTTTTTCTTCCTAATATTTCAGGTTATGGCTCCCATGAGGATGGACTAAAGGTACCAATTAGTTCCTCTTAAATTTATCACTCAGATATAGTTTCTTCAATGAAGCTTTACACTTCACATTGATCATAATAATAATAAAAGCAATAACTTCTTTGCATATAAGGTGGTCTACCAAACTTTTAGTTAAAATGTTCTCTGTTGTGATCCATAACTTGCTTGCACAATCGATAGTTTAGGTGTAAGTTGGTCCTTATTTGCTTACCAGTGTAACTCTACATCTTTGCAGGCCGGCATGGTTGCTGCGCATGGCATGCTTGGAAAAAGTTGTGCTATTTTGGCCAATCCGAAGCACATGGTACTATCTCTGATGGAAAAAGGGGCACGGATTTTCGTTGCTAGATTTCTTAGACAATTTATCTCTACCGGCTGTTTAATGTAAGTGGTTTCCATATCATTTTGCCTATTTTTTCTTCCGCACATACATATGCTTTCATTGGCTTTCCAGACTTCTAAGGTATCGTAGGTGCTCCCGTGAGTAGTCTTTCAGCCCCTTGCCCCCTTCTTCTTGGTAGATTACTACTTCATCCATAGGATTGACTTCGCTATCAAGGATTGGAAAAGCTTCTTTGTGGGAACCTCGTATTACCTTATAATAGAAAAGTTGCTATGACTTGCCAATTCTATTTTCTATCTAAGAAAGCAGTAGTAACAGACAACTCCATATTTATGCTCTTTAGGGGTTTTCTGTGTTGGATAGTTGGTAGTATGCCTTTTAAGGATTAAAACTGAAGGAGAATCAAGGCTTCAGTGTCTGGAATGTCTGTTAACTAAATAGTGAAATAATGCAGAGATGTTTACAGAAAGTGCTTTTTTGCTTCACAGTTTCCTGGAGGAAGGTGGCACAATTTTTACTTTTGAGGGAGCCCGGAAAAGCTACCCTCTGAAAACTGTTTTGAGAATTCACAATCCCCAGTTTTACTGGAAGGTAACTCATCGGTATTCACATTTGTCATTGGCATCATTTAAGGCAGGCAGTATATTATGAGTGGAATTTTTACAATCGGATCATTCATTTTAATGCACAAAATTCTCACTTCTGATGAGCCGTAGTCATTGTTGTCAGGTTATGACAGAGGCTGATTTAGGCCTTGCAGATTCCTATATCAATGGTGATTTTTCTTTTGTTGATAAAGATGAAGGTCTGCTGAATCTCTTCCTGGTAAGATGATAGATTTGAATTAAAACCAAACTGATTCTGAGCTAATTTGATCTCTCTTTGCTGATATATACATTTCAGATTGTGCTTGTGAACCAAGATTTGGATTCTTCGACTTCAAAATTGAAACAGAGGAGGTACTTGTGAATGGTGGTGTCGGGGAATACAATATTAGGAGCAGTTTTTTTCTGAATCATTTCACATTTAAATATTCACGCCTGTTGGCTTTAGGGGTTGGTGGTCACCAATGTTCTTCACGGCTAGTATTGCATCCGCAAAATATTTCTTTCGGCATGTTTCAAGGAAAAATACTCTCACACAAGCTCGCAGGAATATCTCTCGTCATTATGATTTGGTAAATTTCTTTTACTATCAATTTCACCTAGCAAGCCTGCAAAGCTATGGCAGAAAGGAAGCAAATAAACGTATACCTGCTGACAGATTATGTAGCGTTGTGTTGGTTTTTCATGATGCAAGTATAACTTTATATGCAGATATGAAAGCTTGGTGAAATTAGTAAATTCCGTCTTCAAGTTTCATCCTCCTTAATTGTATGTAGAAGCATCAGGTTCTGATAAATTTGAATAAAACTTAAGAAATTCCAAGTGGACGGGCAAATAAAGCTGATAAAATTTTGCAACAATCATCTATTTAGCTTTTCAAAACTGTTTTTCTTAATTCTGCATAACTTGCTATTTTTGAAAGAAAAACGTGCTGAAATTCATTAATGGAGTTCTAATAATATAAAATTGATGTTTATACTTCATGAGACTTATAACTCCTTTCTGTTTTGTGTTGACAGAGCAATGAACTTTTTTCTCTGTTCTTAGACAAGTCAATGCTGTACTCGTGTGCGATATTTAAGGTTAGAATCCCATTCTTTCATGATTATACATCATATTTTACATCAGAACCAGTAGTGATCTTCTTTGTTGGTGTACTGCAAGCTTTATTTATTTTATGTTCTCACTTTCAAAGAGAAATTGACAGCATATTCAATATTGATGCCCGCATTCATTTGTTTATAGAGCGAACATGAAGACTTGGAAGTTGCACAAATGAGAAAAGTTTCTCTTCTGATTCAGAAAGTGAGTCTATTTAAATTCATTCAGAAATTTCAATGCGAGATGCTTGATTCTCCCTTTACTTTTAACTCCTCTAGGCGAGAGTCGGTAAGGGGCATGAAGTTCTTGAGATTGGATGTGGGTGGGGAACCCTAGCTATTGAAATAGTCAAGCAAACTGGATGCAAGTACACTGGCATAACCTTGTCTGAGGAGCAACTGAAATATGCAGAAATGAAAGTGAAGGAAGCCGGTGTTCAGGTAACAATCATTTGATACAGCAAAACTAGTTGAAATTGACTACTCATGTAATCAAATCATTCATAACACCTTAACCACCTCTGCGATCAGGACCACATAAGATTATATCTTTGTGATTACCGTCAACTGCCTAAAGCCAACAAATATGATAGAATTATTTCTTGGTAAGTTCTTTTACCAAATCAAATTGCGCATTTGATATAACCACAATGTACATGCTCACATGACAAGCTTCTCTACGGCCTTTCTTAGCGAAATGATAGAAGCCGTAGGTCATGATTACATGGAGGAGTTTTTTGGCTGCTGCGAATCTCTACTGGCTGAACATGGACTTCTTCTTCTACAGGTATGTGTAAATCAGAAATGAGATATTTAGAAACTGTAGCCTTTTGGCCAGGTTGTTAAGCATTTGGCCGAGATGACTCATATTTTAGTTTAACATTTCATAAGTTACTAATGGTGAATTGGTGGTTGATTCTCTTCAGTTCATATCAGTACCAGATCAGTGTTACGATGAGCACAGGCTAAGTCCAGGTTTTATAAAGGAATATATTTTCCCTGGAGGATGCTTGCCGTCATTAAATAGAATAACATCGGCCATGACTTCTTCATCCAGATTATGGTAAAAGCTATAGTTAGCAGTTTGCACAGTATAAGATTTGGTCTCATGTTTCTTTTATACTAAATTATTCTACGAAATTAATTGAACTTCGTTTGAAACAGTGTGGAGGATCTGGAAAATATAGGAATTCATTACTTCCAAACACTTAGATGTTGGAGAAAAAATTTCTTGGAAAAACAGAGGTAATAAAAAAAAAAATACTGTAGTTGTATTTGACTTGTTGAGCTTTTTGCAGTGAATAACTTTGTAGAACATAACATGTTTAACTATAGAGACAGCTGGCAATCTAGGAATCCTGAACTTTATTAAAACTTGGGAAAAGTATATAATATTGTGAGCGACCTTTTCTATTATTTATAACATCATAAACTCATTCCGCACTTTAATATAATCTGAAATTACGGGATTGAAAATTTTTCGATTTACTGTATAATCTAATGTTACAAAAATTCTTTCTTAGCAAAATCCTTGCTCTGGGGTTCAGCGAAAAGTTCATTCGGACATGGGAGTATTATTTTGATTACTGTGCTGCCGGTTTCAAGTCTCGTACACTTGGAGATTATCAGGTAAGTTTTTATATATACTCTAGACTTGGTGTATATAATTGGTTAATGATTTTCAGCTAATAAACGGAATTCTAACTCACAGAAAATAAAAATAAAAAATCCTCTTAATGCAGATTGTATTTTCACGTCCCAGCAACGTTGCTGCATTCAGGAACCAACACGAAAGCTTTCCTTCGGCATAGCGATGTTGCTGCATCATTTGTTGTGAGAGGACTTTAAAATACTTTCTTTGCGGACGAACTTGTAGGTTCATAACAATATTTGTTATTTGACAATTAAAAAAAAGCCTGAAAAATCAAATTAAAAAGAAAATTAAATAAAGGGATATGTTCATGTTTAGTCCGTTTTCTACAGCTTTGGCCGACCTCTATTTCTCTTCTTGCTCAATCATCTGCACATTTTTTCATATTATTTTGAATCATAACACAGAAAAGACAGCGACACTCTCCTCCCTATACCCATACCTAATATTTTGTATATGTCATTGTCCCCTCTCCGTACTAATCATAATTGCTTGAAGGAAGGGGATAAGGATCCTTGAATAACATCAAGGGATTCCGAGGGTCTCTAATCCCAGAATAACTAATAGGTTTTTAGTTTCCCAACTTCATATAATCACATTAACCTAAAAATGTATATAATAAAATAAGAATGATCATGAATGAGTCTTATTTCATTCTACTCTATCAAACTTTTGGCATATATAATATTCTAATAATACTTTTCAAAAAAAATTCAAATAATGTGATTTTTATACAATATTGACGTGAATGCTAACTAAGAGCAATAATGTAACACCCCAAATTCACCCAAAAATCTCAAGATGAATTTGAAATGAAACCTTAAAATATTAATTTTATTACTATTCCCGAATAAGGTCGATATTGTCCATTGACAAAGCATAATCTCTAAAATAATAAATCACTCAATAATCCTCCAAAATAAAATCCAGCTCTAAACAATAATCATAGTAGCTACAATTAATTTATCTAGAAAATGTCAAAGTTTTTTCAGCTAACAAATTTTCTCCGCTAGACCCAAAGCCTACATCTCTAAAATCAATCGGCAAAATTTTGGAGACGAGGGGTTAGCGGTCAACTCAGTAAGCAACTCATGCATAAGGTTACTAATAACGAAAAAATATATAATCATTATTATGAAGTACTATAAGTCAGGAAACAAAAATCATTTTATAATCATATGTGTGCAGTAAAACTCATAATCAGTTAAGTCATAACGTAATAATGATTTTCAATAAAAAAAAATCATTTAATAAATCTTTTATCAACAAAACCTTTCTTTCTTTCAATTTGCTCATGCCACAATGTCACCGATATCCCCGATGACTTGGTCAATAGTTCAATATGTCACTTGTACTCCCAGTAACCCGGTCAATAGTTCAATCAGAGTACTTTACTCTGCAATAATCGTTAATAAGTGCGCACAATACAGCTAGCTATTCAATAATATTAGCAATAATAACTACAGACAATGAGCCAAAATCTTAAAAAAACAGTTTTCAATCTTTCAATATTAATCATTCAGTAATATTTCGAGAAAACACTTATAAGACATTGAATTAGCGAAGCTTTACAAATATTTTTGCTTTACAAATATTTTTAAGGAAAACATTTTATAGAAAAACAAGCATTTTAAACTTATTTTTAAAACTAATTTAAGAAAACGTCTTAAAATAACTTCAAAACCATAACTTGCCAATCCATTTGAACATTATTATTCTATTCATAAATATTTATATATGTACTTATAATAAACATTATGTATGAATTCACTTATTTCGATCCAAAGCACTCAACAATGACCTCAATCACACCAGCTCACTCTTGGCCTATAATTATCAAGACAAGATTCTTATCCATATCCTATCAATCCTGACCTAGATAGGAAAATTAAAAAATCCTTAAACCATGCTCTCTTACTTAAGTACATCAATTCACTAAACTATAAAAAGACCATCATACAGGAGCTGATTTCTAACAAGCTATAAATATGTTAGAAAATCATAAATATCACAAAAAGCTACTGTGAACATGTTGGCATTCAATATAAAATTTAACAAGATTAATAAGAGTTCATAACCATTTATAAAGACTAATTCTCCACAAAGACATCCAAACTGTCCAGTGACAATATAAACAGAGGACTACTACTTCAAAAATTCATAACTTTAGTTATACATATTCAAAAATAGCAATTCCAATTTTTACAATTAGAGGAGACAATAAGAAGTCAAAATTAAATTTTATTAGGCATTTAGTGATGAAAAAGTAACCCAAACTTGCTTTAATGTCAACCCTTGCAATTTTAGAAAATAGTTTTCAGGATTGCGATAGCCCAACTCTGATTTTTAATAATTTTTATATAAAGCCAAAATTTATGTAATATATGCACCTTATTTCCTTTAATGGAGTGTTTTATGTATTTTTAAGTTTGTTGTTAGTTTTTAAAGTCGTTGGAATTGTTACAAATCGTTGCGAGTAAATTAGATGCAATTATTAAATTGATCATGCTTGAATAATTTAAATTTGTCATGGTACAAAATTGAGACATTTCAGGCGTGATTCAATGGCCGCATAAAAAGGGTGTCGATTGCTATATACAAAAAAGGAGAGAGAGACTTTCATTTTCCCAAAATAGAAAGTTAGAGAGAGAGAGGTTGCAGACCTGGTTTGATCGTAACCCAACTTGAAAACCCGCGAACTTGACCCGACTACCTCACCGACTGAGCAAGGTACCGATTTAAAGCTTGAGAGCTGGCCGATATATCCCTATCGTCATCGCAATCAGAAATCTGCCAAAACACTGGCAATTAAGCTCAAAAAGCCGCGACCAAACCCATTTCTCCCTGCTGTCGTTTTCTCCAGAATTAGGATGTGACACCACTTGGATCTTATTCCTCATATCACTCTTATCATTTTCTGACTGGTCCAATCACCTGAAATGGTCGGATTATCGTCGATCAACCACCGAAAAACTCATGGCTTTAGGGAGCTCGATTCGCCGCCGTCACCTAGCGTGGGAGGTCACCGTCAACACCATTGGACTCACCGAGGTTAGAATTATCAGATATGAGCTTCCCATCATTGTTGACTGAGATCTAATCACCATTGACAACATGGGTAATTTTATAAATTTTTAGGGTATTTTTGTAATTTTGGAAATTAGTGAACATTTTAGATATTTCATATTAGGGTAGTTAGGTAATTTGAGATTTTAGAGGTAATTTGGTAATTTACGTTGTTAGGGGCATTTTGGTAATTTTACATTATCAGGGGTAATTTCACATTATCAGGAGTAATTTCAAAAATTCAGAACTCATGGGTATTTTTGTAATCTGAATTTAGGGTAGTTTAATAATCTAGGACTTTGAGGATAATTTGGTAAATTTTGATATTGAGGGCATTTTGTTAATTTTATGGATTCAAGAATAATTTATTGCGGATAAATGTCGTTTCAAGTTTTATGCCATAGTGTTGTTTGTAATTCGCACTTACGGAAGTTAATTATGTTATTTCCTTGAATTAGGAGGATTCGGGAACGAGAACCAATCCGCGGACGTTGTTAATACCAAGTTTGGACATCGTCATTGTGAGTGGAATATACAAAATCTATTTTCATAGTTTATTATGATAGTAAATCATGTTTATGAAAATTTTTTCAAATGCTTCAATTTAAATGGTTTCGTAGAAATGGATTTTATTTGCGTATTGGTATTTATTACGAAAAATGTGTATGATTAATGATTTTAGTTGCCGATTTTGAATATGCATGATAATATTTTAAAGAAAAGAAAAGAATATTTAAGGCATGCTAAATAAAAGGAAATGGGATTTCGTATGAGATTATATGTTAATGTATATGTGTATAAATAGTTGTTTGCAAAATCATTAGACAGTACCCCTCCCCTCCAGATACAGTGATACAGATGAGATGAGATATGCATGTGATATGATGAATACAGAGATACTGATATTGAGATACTGATGATACAAATGAGATACAAGTTTTTGGAGCCTGTCTAAGTACAGACGGAGGCTTTAGGCCATGTACTCAAGCAACTTTGTCTTTTAGGGACCAGATTATACATGCACAGATATGATGAGATATGAGATGATATTTCCTTATCTATCCATATAGCTCTGGGGTGTGATTGTACCTAGATAGTACGTTATTGCCCGTCCGTCGAAGTTTGGATATGATAAGATATGAAATGATACTTCCCCGTCTATCTGTATAGCTTCGAGGCGTGACGGTACCCAGATAGTACTTCATTGCCCATCCGTCGAGGTTCAGATATGATGAGATATGAGATAGTACTTCCTCGTCTATCCGTGTATCTCCGAAGTGTGGTTGTACCTAGATAATACGTCATTGCCCATCTATTGAGGTCCGGGTATGATGAGATTGATTCCCCTGGGTACTTGTTTGATCATAGTTTTCGTTAGTCAAAATTGATATTATAAGTGTTATTATTTTATTGATTTTATGTAGTATTATGTGTTATTGTTATTTCAGTGAATGATTTAAATTAAACAAGTTTATTTAAGTTCTTGTGATATTTCGATGAAATTATGTTTAGAAATGATATAATTATTTTTAGAGTAAAGTTATTTTCAAAAACTATTATTCACTCACTGAGATCACTGAGTTTTATACTCAACTCGTTTTATTATATTTCCCTCCCCCCCCCCCCACAAGAGATTCACAAGTACAACAGTTGACCCAACAATGATAGTTATTTTGGAATTATGGTCACTTGATGGTGTTAGGAGTCGTAGATGTATTTATTGAGAAATTTTGGATTCTATAATTTATTACATTTCGGCGGTTGTAGATAACATATGTATTTTATCTTATATTGGATATTTGAGTGATTCAATATTTTGTTAAGGAGATTGATTGAAGAAGTTGGTTGTATTTGGAATTATTTTTGAGAGTGTTTAATTTTATTAATTGTAGGTTTAGTTATGTGATATTTATCGGGGAGACTTTGTCAAATTTTTGGCAAAATCCTTATTCATTAGATTATTTCATAATGATTTAATAGATTTAGGCAGATTCGTCCTGGGGGTTTGGGGTGGATCATGTCAATTTATGAAATTAAAAACACATAAACTAGACATATATTTTACAGTAATAAAAATTCTCAGAATTGTTAGAAGTCATTTGAGTTATGAAATAAATTATAAAATTGAGAATTGCTGCTGAAAATCGAAAATTTCCAGCACTAGTGTTTCAATTTCAAAAAATCAAAACAATTCATATACAATGAGTTTTTGAACGATAGACATACAAAAAGAAAGATAAAGATGTCTAATTTAATAATCTACAAATTTTTATACATGAAACGTAATGAAAACAGTAGTCATATGATGTTTAATCTATATTGCTCACAGTTTCCAAGATAATATAATAACACCATTTCCACTCAATAACACATGAATCAATATATGATTATGCTTTCACAATTTTATCAATACAACAAATACAAAGTCATTCAATCAATCACATACAATCACAATCAAAACCAGGAGTTCAAATGATTATAAATTTTTTATCTACTTTCAAAATAAAATCAAAACTTAAGAACTTCTTTAATGGAAGATAGAAACACAATCAAAATCTTCCCATTTTCTTATTAAAAAATATGAATTTACTCTTATGTTGGCTGTTGAATTTTTTTTTTATTAGCCTCTAGGGTTTTGGAAAAAAAAAATAACGTAAGAGAGGTTTTTATAAGCCAAGCATTTTAATATCCCTACCTATTAAGGATTTTATTTCCTTATTTAAAAATGTATCTAATAAATTGGTAGAATAGGATAAAAACAAATAAATTAAAGATACCCTTAAAATCATTAGCCTAAAACACTATATTCTCTAAAATAAATATAAATATTAAAAACAAAACAAACGGCTTTACAAATAATACCTCTTGGCCACCAATTATGGCACAACAAATGCTCTAAGCCGAGCTACTAGCTGATGACGCAACGAGTTGGGCTATTCAGCCATCGACAATGCAACAGGCTACTTGGCTATGATGAGATAAGTACTAGTTGGGTGCCAGTTGCAACACGAATAATTTGAAAAGATGAGTGAGATTGTAAGAGAGTGGCTTAGGTTTTGATTTGTGGATTATGAGCTTGTAGGGTTGTTGGCTTTGGGCTGTGGTTAAGTTTAAATTACATTAAAGTCTTTATATTAACTAATATTTATATTATTTATATAAATATTTGATACTTATTATTTACACCAATATTTAATATTTTACAATTTAAATTTTATTATTTATTCACTAAAAATTTTAGAAAAATAAAAATAAAAATAAGAGAAACGGGAAAATGGGAAGGAGATAGGGATTTCACCTCATTCCTGCCCCTTCACAGAATAAAAACTTTGGTATAAAATCATTTCTGTACCCTTCCTAATTGGGAAAAAAATCCCCGAGGCCTCCGTCCCGGTAGAAATTTCTTCCATCACTAGTAAAAGACCAAGGAAAAGAAGGCTTTTCTATTGAAAACCGACCGAATTAATTTCTTCGTGACTTTCAAAAACTTGAAAATCTTGTATTCAAACTAAAATCATGAAATAAATTGGGGCCAAACCGCGTTATTTTATTTCATGCTATTGATGCCTGTAAACATCATACTTGATTTTTCAGCGTAGTCAACATCAGTTAGATTTCCATTTTTAATTATCTTTTTATTAGTTATCCTAAGGACTCTAATATTTTTCATTCCCATACAACAATTTTTAAAAATTAAAAATATATATATTAAATAATATTAAGAATTCTAATATTTAAATCTCACCTAAAATTATAAAGTAGCGGTTTCATGCCTTACAATTGGTTAAACACTTCTCATAAGTACTAAAAAATGAAAAAGAAGAAGCCCACCATCTTCTTTCACCATGAGGCAACAGTCTTTTGTCCACAGATTGTTCGCAGAGGTACTTTTATTAAGACCTATAATTGTGGAAAATTATACCAATATTATGGCTTAGTAAATGTAACTTACCAAATTTACCTGTGTGCTGTAGCTTGATAACTTATAGCTTGGTAAAACGTGTTCATTAACTTACTTGGCCTCGCTGCTCTATTATCTATTTTAACAGTTTTTTCCTTGACTGTAAGTCACAATGAATGTAACTTAGAAAAACACACATCATAAATATAAACACAAGTTGAGAGGGCTGACTTCCAACAGACTAAGAAGTCTTGAGGTGGTTGTGACTGGTATTATTTTTCCTTGCATTAAATAATACTAAGCTACTCAGAGGATCTTCAAAAGAATATTCAAATTTTACTTTTTAAATGTCAATTTATTTATTTATGTGGCAAATAAGAGGATGAAAAAATACAATCCTCTCCAAAAGACTTTGTAAATAAGAATAAGTTAATATTATTTAATCAATAGCCGTTAAATTACTGTTATCTTTTTGGAAGGAAACATAAATAATAACTATAGAAGTCTTATCTTTTCAATAAATAATAATAAAATACTAATAGAAGAGGGCGAAACTCACTCGCTAATATTAAAGAAACAAATCTTATTTAAAAAATCCAAGTTAATGTGTCTTTATGAGTATTTAATATTAATATGACTCTTTAAATAAGAAGTAGAATCTTATTTAAATAGTTTTTTGGAGATGCTCCAAGATATGATGGGAATATTTAAAACTCTTGAATTGGTGGTTTAATTAAAAAAATTTTAATTTATTTTTAGGAGGACGCTTATTTTTTTCTTACTGTTCACTGAAACACATTTAAATTCTCAAAAACTCAAATTCTATAATTTGCTTTTAAATTTAAAATAATAATAATAATAATAATTTATTTACTTTAGATGCTGGAGCTCATTATGGCCACATTTGTGAAATTATCCTTTCTATAAATAATATGCATAAAATTTTAATTTATTTTAGGGCACTTAATTTTTTAACTGTTCACTTATAACACATTTAAAATCTTAAAAACTTAAATTCTATTATTTTCTTTTAAATTTTAAAAAATAATACTAATAAATTATTTATTTTAAATGCTAGTATTTGTGAAAGTATATGTTTTTGTAAGTAATCTTCACAAAATATGTTTAAAAAATTACATGACTATAGGGATATGAACCAAGTCTCCAAAACCCCTAAATAATATTTTCACTACTAAAGTAAAAGTATTTTGTTATAAAGAAAATATGCCCAATTTTTTTTATTTAACTTGTTTAAAAGGGGCTTGGGATACGTGTAAAAAAAAAATAATAGCTTTGAAAGGGTTAAAGTCTCTCATAGGCCTTAGCTAAGTTAGCCTATGTGTGTATATATATGTATATAAATTAATTCTGTGATAGATAGAGTAATCCTGACATCTCGAACATGTATCATTCAGATTTAGATAGAATCTCAAAGAGAAATTAATTCATATAAAGTTTAAATAACCCTCAACTCTAAAACTAACTTTTGAAACCGTAAAATAAAGAATGAAGATAAAAATGAAGCTTAATTACCTTTAATATCAATAGTTCCTTTCAATTGATTGGTTTGCCAGTCAATAGCACAATCGCGTAAATTCTGGTTCGCGACTTCCAAGATTAAGAAAAATTTGATGTTTTTGGATGAAAAAATAGCGTTAGTTAGGAGTTGGTCAAGCCACCTTATCTTCTTTCAAGAAATTATTTTCTATCCACATCATATATGCTTGACTTTGTGACCTAATCAACATCCATAGGAACTTATTATTATTATTATTAAGATTTTTCTAAGTTACAACTACTGTAAATTACAGCACACATAAACATACTTGTAAACAATAATAATGATAGATTTCACTAGACTTGGCAATAAAATCCAGATCCGGCCTAGATCCACAAAGATCCGGAAGATCCCAATCCGGAAAAATCCATATCCGCATGTTAAAAAATGCGGATCCGGATCTTAAAAATTAAGATCCGTGCGGATCCGAATCCGGATTCGGATACAAGTGCATCCGGAAAACCGGATATCCGAATCCGCATTATTATATAATTAATTAATTAATTAAATTAAATTTTAATTGAAAAATATATAAATGAAAATATTTATAAGCATAATTAATTCTATAATCTTCATTTACTATGAAAAGTATGTTAAAAAGTTAAAAATTATAATAATAATAATTAGAGAATATTATAATAAATTGGTTTGCCTTATTTTTTTATTTTTTATTTATGTTGTGAAATTATCAATTGTGAATTTATAATGATATTGTATGTGATTTATATTGAATTGATGTTAAATTGTTAATTATTAAATTATAATTAAATTTTATTTAATATTATTAAATAAATTATTAAAGTTAAAATTTAAAAATATGCGGATCCGGATATCCGGAAAATCCGCCCGCAACCCGTGCGGATCTTACCCGCATCCGGATTCATATATTTTTTTTCCAGATTCGGATGCGGATCCGGATGTAGAAAATTCAATCCGGATCCGGATTTTGCCATCCCTAGATTTCACATAATTTTTATATGTACTGCAAGTTACAACAAGTGTATCTTAATACCTCTCTTTACTATTATTGATGTAGGTAACAAAAGAAGAGGCAAAATTATTATGATAGAAAATCAAGATACAAGACTCATGGAGAGCAAAATGGGCGGTGCCCTTGACGATGACCATAAAACTACAGCATCCACGGGGCATAACTAAAGACCACGAGCCAATAGAAAGCCATAAATCTGTACATTGGCGTTAAGTTAATTATTATTAATTATGTTAATTATTTATGCCACTCAATAGCGTTCATAAAGATTAACATGTTAAAGCACAAACAATATTATTATCAGATATTCCCCTTATCAATTGTAAACTTCGAACTTTTAGAAATTGAGAGTTTTTAATATTAAGATAATGTTAATTAGTATGGTTAATTTGATCAACTCCAAAATTAATTACTTCTCGGGAAAAGTTTTAAGTCCTGTAGCTCTTTGTACGTAATTCCTAAGCGTTGATACGAGCTTAATAGTTTTTAACTTTTAAGATATTAAAATTTTGACATATGAGTGTCATTACTTATTGATCTGAAAAAAATGAATAAGTAAGATAAAAGAAGTGGGAAAAGAAAATTTTGCCACAAAAAAGTAAGAGAGATGAGAACGGGTTATTTCTAGACTGAGCTTGATTCAAAGTCACAAAATAAAACAACATAAGTGATACAGCCACACAAATATTTATACAAAT
This sequence comes from Luvunga scandens, assembly GCA_030449905.1. Taxonomy (NCBI): domain Eukaryota; kingdom Viridiplantae; phylum Streptophyta; class Magnoliopsida; order Sapindales; family Rutaceae; genus Luvunga; species Luvunga scandens. The sequence continues at coordinate 6,335,975 of JASUUG010000478.1, forward strand.
TGAGTTAGCAGCTTATATGACATAATTAGATTGATTGAATAAAATATCATAGAACCTATGTTAACTAATTTCCTAAGTAGAATCTTGGAGTAAAGGAAAAGTAAAAACCCCTTCATCTTAATTACTGGCTAATCATATTGTATATATAATTTTTTTTATAGAGCAATATTATGTTTACTTGTTGGGATATTCATTTATGTCACATCTCATTTCCATTGATTGAGTTCTTAAAATCATAGGTTAAAAATTAACAATAAAATCGATTAATAATTAGTAAATAGCAAAAATGAAAAGAAAGGAAGAGGAAAAAAGATCAAAGACTTACAAAGTCAATTAAAAGCCGAAAGCTGAGAGTAAAAATTCTTAGTTATGTTATAAATAGCATAGAGCCCTCCCTTATTGGTTGCAGAGAAAGAGAGAGTGTGTATGTGTATTTGATTAATAAAGAGAAAGGGCGGTTCAAAAATGGCGATGATGTTAGTTTTCTTCTTGTTAACAATAATATTAGGAGGGTGTTGGAGTACTGAGGGATGTTTGGAGCATGAGAGATCTTCTCTCTTGCGACTTAAACATAATTTCTTTAATGATCCTTTCAATCTTGAAAACTGGGTGGATGATGAGAATCATTCAGATTGTTGCAAGTGGGAGGGAGTTGAGTGCAACACCTCAACAGGCAGAGTGAAAACACTATATCTTAGTAATAAAAGGCCATTTTGGTATTCGACAGCCCGGCAGCTGAATGCTTCCTTGCTCACCCCCTTTCAACAACTTGAGTCTCTTCACTTAGAAAACAACCGCATAGCCGGTTTTGTTGAGAATGGAGGTACTTAATAAGTTTTATCAGTTCCAACGTTTTGAAAAATTTTTAAAAAGTTTAATTTTGAAATAATTAACAGAACTCTGTATGATCTGTTTTGTGAGGCCTAGAGAGGTTATCGGGGTTGAGCAACTTGAAGTTTCTCAATTTAGGCGGTAACCTATTTAACAATAGCATCTTCTCATCTCTAGATGGTCTTTCATCACTAAGAACATTGTTACTGCGCTTTAATAGATTGAAAGGAAGTATTGATGTTAAAGGTAATTAAGCTTCATCTCTTCTAAGGTCTACTAGAAGCAAAAATAAGCTTCATTAATTAGTCTGTCACTGGAATCAGATAGTTGTAATGCCATACTGCTTCCTTGATTAACTCTATTTAAGTCTCGGCATATACCATATACGCAGAATTGGATTCCTTGAGCAACTTAAAGGTGTTGGACATGGGCATGAATGAAATCGAAGATTTTAGTGTTCGTCCTAAAGGTAATTAAATGAAAGATTCAATTACATTTGGAGAACATTTAATTCATCATTTTCTGAGGGAAGGCTAAAAATCGGAGCCAGAGAATGGTTAATTTGGTTGTGTATTTTGAGAATAATATGTATGTTATAACATACAACAGTTAGTAAGATCGCTTTGATACCAGTTCACTAAAGACATTATGTAATATTTTCGTGTTTGAATTCAGTTCTAGATTTTAATTACGAATTTTTCTAAACAGATTACAGAAATTTGACGAAGTTGTATGCACTTGTTCTGGATGATGTCACAATTAGAGATGGAAGCAAGTTTTTACAGGCAATGGGATCATTCCCATCCCTCAGGATTCTTTCCCTTAAGTTCAATAATTTCACAGGAACTGTGAATAGTCGAGGTGAGTAGGTTACAAGGACTGAAATAAAAGATTTAAAGAAAACACACACACACACACAATCTAATAATACAATGTGTTTTATCCTTTAGTAAATTGGAATTTCTATTTTTCTATCTTTGAATTTGTTCATCATTCGATTAAAATGAGTGAACCTCATTTTAAAAAAGGACTATAGATATAAAGTTGTTTTTATTTTTAATTTCTTCACTAGAAACGTTGGACAATTTCACCAACTTGGAAGACTTGACGTTGGACGATTCCTCTCTCCATATTAGCCTTCTAAAAAGCATTGCAGCTTTCACTTCGCTAAAACGTTTGAGCATCCAGAATGGCATAGTCGATGGCGCTCTAGGTGATGATGATGAAGGTAAATTTTAAGAGTATTGGAGGTTTTTGTGATATTAGTTCGACTACAATTCTTTTCTTTTAATAATTAGTTAATTTTTTCTTTAAATAAAAAAAAATGCACTGTTCAGTACATTACGGGGTTGTTATTTAATATGTTGATAATAATTGTGTATCTAATTTTTAATTGTTGTTATATACTGAAGAATAAATGAATTCTATTTCAGGCCTGTGCAGATTGGGGCATCTACAAGAGTTACGTATGGGGGGAAACGATTTAAGAGGCACCTTGCCTTGGTGCTTGGCAAATATGACATCCCTTAGGGTGTTAAGTCTCTATCTCAATCAACTTACTGGAAATATCTCCTCATCTCCCCTCATACATCTAACATCCATCGAACGTCTCTTTCTTTCATATAATCAGTTTCAAATCCCATTTTCACTTGAACCGTTTTTTAATCACTCAAAACTCAAAGTTTTCAGTGGTGGAAGAAATGAAATATATGCAGAACCCAAATCATCACATTCTATGACCCCAAAATTTCAATTAGAGTCCGTTGCATTGCCTGGTTCTGGTATCCATGCCACATTTCCCAAATTCCTTTACAATCAGCATGACTTGGAGTATGTTGATTTCTCTGACAATTACTTGAAGGGAGAATTTCCAAATTGGTTGTTGGAAAACAACACAAATTTGAGAACACTTGTTCTACGCAATAATTCTCTGTCAGGCCCTTTTCGGATGCCAATTCAATCCCATTGGCGTTTAGAGACATTATATGTCTCCAAAAATTTCTTCCAAGGAAACATTCCATTGGAAATTGGACTATATTTCCCAAGATTGATGTATTTAAATTTGTCTAGAAATGATTTTAACGGTAGCATTCCCTCTTCGATTGGGAATATGAACTCGTTAAAAGTTCTGGACTTATCTCACAACCAATTGACTGGTGAAATCCCCGAGCACTTGGCCATGGGTTGCTTCAACTTGGAATATCTTGTGTTGTCAGGAAACAGTCTGCACGGTCATTTATTACCTAAAAAAATTTATTTGAGAAAGTTGATAAGGTTACACTTGGACACCAATTACTTCACCGGAGAGATCCCAAAAAGTTTGTCTAATTGCTCCCATTTAGAAGGGTTGTATATGAGTGATAACAATCTCTATGGTAACATTCCAGCATGGTTGGGTAATCTTTCATCATTAGATGATATTATGATGGCCAGCAATCATCTTCAAGGTCCAATTCCATTAGAGTTTTGTCAGCTTAATTATCTTGAAATTTTGGACCTTTCAGAGAACAAAATATTTGGGAGTTTACCATCTTGTTCTAGTCATTCCTCTATCAAGCAAGTTCACCTGTCCAAAAACATGTTATATGGACCGCTAAAATATGGTACATTCTTCAATAGATCTTCTATTGTGACATTAGATCTTAGCTATAATAACTTTAGTGGTTACATTCCATATTGGATTGAAAGGCTTACTTATTTGAGGTACCTTATCTTGGCTAATAATAATCTTGAAGGTAAAGTGCCAATTCAATTGTGCCGGTTGAAGCATCTGCGGTTGATAGATCTTTCTAATAACAATCTTTTTGGTCAAATTCCTGGCTGCTTAGATAACACTTCGCTTCATAATAATGGCTATAATGATGGTTCATCAGCTCCAACTTTTAATCATAATCTTGGAAGTACTTATTCGGTTGGGCCTTCAACAATGGAAAAGGAGGAAAGTATAATGTTCACAACCAAGGAGATATCTTACTCGTACAAGGGAAAACCTCTTAACAAAATGTATGGGATTGATCTTTCTTGCAATAAATTGACAGGTGAGATTCCTCCTCAAATTGGCAAATTGACCAGAATCCGTGCACTAAACTTGTCCCTCAATAATTTGACGGGTGCAATCCCAGTGACTTTGTCAAACTTGAAGCAAGTCGAAAGCTTGGATGTTTCGTACAACAACTTGAATGGAAAAATCCCTCCTCAGCTTGTTGAGTTAAATGCATTGGCTGTTTTCAGTGTGGCTCACAATAACTTATCAGGCAAGATCCCCGAGTGGACTGGACAATTTACAACCTTTAAAGAGGATAACTATGAAGGTAATCCTCTTCTTTGCGGGAAGCCATTGCCTGATTGTGATGATGCAACTAAGCCAGAAGCTTCAAATGAAGAAGATGATAATAGTTTAATTGACATGGACAGTTTCTATATCACTTTTGCTTCATCTTATGTAATTGTGATCTTGGCAATCATTGGAGTCTTGTATGTGAATCCTTATTGGCGCCGTAGATGGTTTTATCTTATTTAAAAATGGATGGTGTCCTGCTTCTACGTTATTGTTGACAATCTTATTCCCACAAGATTCTATCATACATGTATGTAGTTGCATTATTACCTTATTTGAAATTTTTAAATATTTTTTTCACATGTTGTATCAGCTCAATAAAATGTATTAATTTAGTGCTAATTGTCCAGCAATATTCAGTTCTACATGTATTTGACTTGTACTGTATTGGAATTTGGGTTTTAACTTCTGCAAACTAATCATATGTTTACTCATTGCTCGGAAATTATGAAAGCAGAGATTGCACATGATCCAAGAAAGCCAACTATGCGGAAACAAGCTCAAGTGAAAATGGTCAGTGAATCGTGTAACATATCCACGGAACTGGTAGCTAAAATTGATGGTTATGGAAGCTCCAACCCTAAACAAAAGCAACAATTATTTCCTCTGATAAAAATTAGAAGATTGACCACTATATTAAAGGTTGTCAATTAACCTCAACCAGAACCAGCAATATTGATGAGAATGAATCATACTTCATAGTTAATATGGACTCAACATAAACATAAACAAAAACTCACAAATGCTCATGCATGAAATATGGAAAGAACTGGGCAAATCCCTAGACAAAGTTTCCGTCAAAGTTTAATTATTAGCCTTCTTTTTTATTTCTTTGAACTTGTCACAATTTACAGGCATATTACAATCTTATAAATCAACTCCTGAAGTATAACTAGGAAGAAATCTGCTCCTAATCTATCCTTTTAAAATAGAAGATAAAATTAAATATCATAGGGACTTGAACTCACACCCTCAAATTTAATTATCAACTTTATTAATCTTAGTAGTAGAAAAAAAATAAATAAAAAATACTCACGGACACCCGCTGCCACCTGCCTGCATATATACATATCAAATTCGCAACGAAAAATGTGGAAAATTTCTTGATAATATTGAGGCTCCAATTCGAAAAGGGTATAATTGTAAATACATGTCACTGGACCACAGAAAAAAAAAATGGGACGACACGTATTCGAAGATTACATCATCGAGCCTTTAATTGCAACATGGTAAAATTGTAATTTAGAAAACACATTTCAATGGGCTTTACGACCCGGGCTTATAATAAATAGAGAGCTTATATATAGCCCACATTCTGGAGTGGACGCATTTTTATAGGAAAAGAAAAAAGAAAAAAGAAGCAAACTCCCTCTCAATTTTTTAAACACAATTTTCTTTAATAAAAAAATCTCTCCATTACTCTGATTATTTCCCCACTATTTTCTTTATAGCCAAACAGCATGAAACTTATAATATAAAATGAAACAAAAAAGAACCAAACATGAAACTTGATGGATTCACTAGGATGAAGCATGCATATTTCTCTATATTTATTAACATCTTTAATCACTAAGCATTTTCTTTCATCCGAAGGTTCTTTGCTTCATCTGTTTATTTGAGTATTTAGATGGAGATTTGAAAAAATTTTCCAAGAATAAACTTTAATTTAACGTAATGAATATATGGATCAATGTCATGTCAATATACAAAAAAAAAAAAATATCAACACCCTTTTGGAGCCCATCTCTGATCAGCCAGATTATGTGTCTATTTGCAGCTTAAAAGTAGTCTGATCAGCTCTTGATGAGCTATTATCCCGACTGAAAAATTAAAGTAAATACAGAATATTAACAAATATTTTATAACTTGGAATTGGTCAACAATAAATAAATCCTAATGGAAGATTAATTGGTTTCTTATTATCATTTGGAAAATTCGTAACAACCTTCATATAAGAATTTGTGTAGGGATTGGTTCGGTATACCTCCTTTTACACAAAATTATGAACGAAATATGACCAATTGAGTCTTTTCATAACAATAATATTAACCAATGAGATTGCTAATTTGGGATTGCAGTGGTTGATTAAATAAGTTACTTTACTATGTGAATAAAATAAATTATTGATTAAAAAAGTGATTTGGTGTTAAATTAATACAATGAGATTAAAAAGTAGAGTATATACATTTGGTAAACTTCATTATGAAAGTGTTTATTATTATTATTATTATTATTATTATTATTATTATTATTATTATTATTATTATTATTATTATTATTATGTAATGAGTAAAAAATTACCTTTTATTTTTTAAGAGTATGATTAATAAATTATTTAGATATATATTTTTTTTAACATGTAAAATTACATATAGTCATGGTTCTCTTTCATGTGAAATTGTTCATAGTTCAAAAAAATTTACATAATCAAATGCAATTCTTAATGATTCTAATAATAGAAAATAAAAGGGAAATACAGAAAATTTGAGTTTACTGAATTAAAATTTTGATACAAGAGAGAACATACATTAGTTATGATGGTAATATGATATGTAATAGTTTATATTTATTAGGGTTTATGAAAATATAAGACATAATTATCTTTTTCTTTTTTAAAATATTAAGGTTATAATATGAACTTTAAAAATGTATGGTGGTTTATTTAATAAACTGTTTATAAAAAACAACTTGTTATAGTTTTAAAAGCTACTGTCAACATATAAAAATTATAAAATGAGCAGTTTTTATAAAATTTATCAAAAGCTATTTTTTAATTAAAAATTATAAAATAAATAACTTATTGAATTTTAACTTTAATTCTAAACAAAGGCCTCAATGTACTATATAATTATATTTTTTTCCTCTCTCCTATTTTTTGTCCAATAATTATTCTTTTGATTATAAATTTTCTCTCCAATAATTAAACCCAAGGAATAATGTTCAGAAGTCGGTGATTGAAGCAAGGTAAATGTGCTAAAAGAAGAAGGCCGAATAATAATTGATTTGATTCTTTAACTACTTGATAGCCCACCCTTTTATGCAATATTCAAGGCATCAAAGTTTTGTTTTGACACGAAAATAGAAGAGCATTAAAGTTACCTAAAAGAAATTGTCTTGTTGCGCTAACGAATGTAGTTACAAGTAAGAATTTGTAGCTTGTAAGTGTCCGAGAGAATCAAAAACATAATTATTATTGGAGATTACAGAACTACATTAGGAGGAGAGAGAGAAAATAATAATAATAATAGAAGAGCAAATACACAGCCACGATAGGACACCACAGTGAAGGGGTGGGTATTTCAATCGAGAAATTGAACCGACAGTTCGATTTGATTAAAAATTAATAAACAAACTAAACGGTTTAATTGAATAAATAAAAATTATATTGAAAATTCGAATATTCAGGTAAAATTATGATTTTAAAAGTTAAAAAACTAAAAAGTTGAACAAAACCATACATAATTCTATTAAAACTTATTTAGTTTAATTCAGTTCGCTGAAAAATTAAATCGAACCAAACAGTAAAAACTATTTTGAGAGGAATAGGGTATCATTCTCCTCACATTTTAACATACACATCAACACATCTATACCATTTAAATTGCCATATTAAGAATTTATTACTCAATAATGAGTAAAATCTCTTTAATTATATTAATATTCGAAATTTCTGATTACTAACTAAAACTAAGAAACTGCAATAACGATTTCATTTAAAATGTTTACATACCCAGATTTGCATTCTTGTTTAGTAGATAACGAATTAACGTTTGACTCATATCATGCTATAAATTCATCTTCTTGTGCTAATATAACAAATCAATCAAAATTAGTTTCTCATAGGTCCTTAAGAATATATAGATTATTAAAAGATGGCAAGGCTCACTGTTGTTTGCTTCTTGTTTGTCCTCCTCCTCCTTGTCTCTGGTATATTTTTCTTCCTTTTTCATTTTCTTTGTATTATTTTATACAAGTACAGATATATGTGTTCATTTCAAGTGTATAAATATAATGAAATTTTCACAAGATGCGTATATATCAACTAATATGTTGGGCTTGAAAAACAGAAGGGAACATCATGCTTGTGGCAGAAGCAAAACATAATCCTGGCCCTTATTGCTTAAAAACCCGGCCCTGCAGCGGGGATGATCAATGCCGACTCGACTGCTTAAATATGTACAACGGAGCAGGACACTGCCAATATGTTGCGGCACTATATGCGCCCCACACATGCATTTGTAAATACAAGTGCTGATTTCATTTTCGCATCTCTCCTGCTATGTACTCAGGCTTGAAATAAATTAAATGGTGGCCATTCATGCTTGAAAAATATTTCTCATAAAAGATGGGCAATAAAATAACAATCTAGAAATTTTAATAGACTTATTTATGCATTATTTATTTGACCATGCATACTTAATCCTTATTCATAAAGTATACGATTAATATATTGGGCATATGATGTCAATACAAAAAGATATAACTCACAAATACTTCATAAATAAAAGATCATCCACAATCATAAATGAAGAGTACATTTTATTATGTATGGATCTAGCTTACTATTTTAATCATTGAAGCTAAGACTTTGAGTAGAAACCTTTAGTCTCTGTGTGTGCGTGTGTGTACACACACACTATTGTGAATTAATCTTTTAGCTCCTTACCTCCTCTGATTTGAAAATGATTAGATGGCTAGTTAAATAAAACCAACAACTTGAATGAAACAAGGGTAACATAATAGTTTTATTTTGAAATATTTTCAACATGTAATGTCACGCATCCAACTATTAGTCGTCTATAGTTCCACATCAAATTATAACTATACCCTTATTGGTGTACTATAACCTTGTTGTGTAGAAACATGTCAAACGGCGATGTGAGATAATAACAAAAACAAAAAAGAGAGAAAAAATAACACAAAAAATTTATATGGTTCGACAAATTGCCTTTGTCCATTGAAGGGAGATTACAAGTTTCCATTAATATAGTGAGAGAATGTGGAATATAAAATAACTCTCAACCTCACTTCCAAAAAAAAAGATACACCCTTTCTTCAAATAAACACTCAAAGAAGAGAATTTCAAATGTATTCAATCTCCTCACCTAAACAAACGCGTGAATACTATAAACTACAATTGCTTAGAAGAGCACTACAAACTGGCTTAATTTTTCTTATTTCTCTTCTTCTTTGATGATTTCAATCATGAAAATACATGGCTATTTGTAGCCATCCTCACTTGGAATTTGTGGACGAGAGAAGGCTATGTGTGTGGCCTAGTACAAAGTACTTCACTAACATATTAAATTCAAACCTAACAAACTGGCTTAATTTTTCTTATTTCTCTTCTTCTTCGATGATTTCAATCATGCCAATACATGGCTATTTGTAGCCATCCTCACTTGGACTTTGTGGACGAGAGAAGGCTACATGTATGGCCTAGTACAAAGTACTTCACTAACATATTAAATTTAAACCTAACAAATCCATTATATCTTGTCTCTCATGACATCTACTTAGCGGATAAATAGAGCCACTTGTCTCCATCAATCTCCACCTTAGCTCTAACTTCTCCATCTCCAAGATAAAATGAGAAAGGATGTTTCCAAATGCACCTAAGGATGCCACTCACCCAATGGTATTTAAATTTATAGTATATTAATCAAGTCCAAATAGTATATGAACTTGATTGTAGTTATCAACTTGGTCAACATATCTGCGGGATTATCAATAGTCTTAACATGATATTTCCTTCTTCAAGAATGTCTCATAGAAAATGATACCGAACATCAAAATGCTTTGTTTGTGCATGGTATACTTGGTTTTTGGCTAAGTGAATAGCACTCTCACTATCATAATACACAGTGATATGCTGCTGTTCGATTTCGAATTTAACAAGTAGACCTTTCAACCAAATGACTTCTTTAACAGCCTTTCCTACTACGATATACTCTTAACACTGTTGTAGACAAAGCGATTGTTGACTACAAGGTGGACTTCTAACTTACTAGAGATTTTTCAAGAGTGAATACATAACCAATAGTTGATCAACGCTTGTCCAAATCACCAATATTGTTAGAATATACCTCAAAATCCAACCACGTAATGACCGAGTGAATCATCCCACTTCAACACTAAACCAAAATCCAAAGTTTTCATAATATACCTTAAAATCCATTTCACAACTTACCAACATTTTTTCTCAAGTTTATGCATATACATGCTTACTACTCTAACAATATGTAAAATGTTAGGCATCACACACACCATTGTATACATCAAGCTACTAACAGCATTTGTATATGGACCATTTGACATATATTCTCATTCCACATTAATATTAGGAGAAATCATAAAGCTAAGCTTAAAATGAAGACAAGTGGAGTATTCATTAGTTTTAATTGCTCATTTATGCCGAAACGTTGTAGTACTTTATTCAAATACTACTTTTTCATTAGGCTAAGCTTGCACTTCTTTTTATCTCTGTTGATTTCCATGCCGAGAATCTTCTTGGCTTCTCGTAGATCTTTCATCTCAAATCCTCTACTTAGTTAAACCTTCAAACTTTCAACTTCTTCAAGGCTCTTTAAAGCGATAACTTCTTCAAGGCTCTTTAAAGCGATTAGCATGTCCTCAATGTATAAGAGAAGATAGGTAAATTATCCATCTTGTAGCTTTTAAAAATACACACAATGATCAAAATTACTTTGTGTACTCTTGCTTAAGCATAAACTTATCAAATTGCTTGTACACTGCCTTGAGGAATGATTTAACCTACAATAATTTATTCAGTTTACATACCCAATCATCTTTTTCAGAAATCTTAAAAACTTATGGCTAAGTCATCTAGATTTTCTCTTCTAAATTTCCATATAAGAAAGTTATCTTTATATCTAGTTGTGCAAGCTCTAAATTTAATTGTGCTATCAAGGCCATTAAAATTCGAATGAAGGAATGTTCATCAACTAAAGACAATACCTTACTATAGTATATCCCTTTCTTCTGAGTATAACCTTTTCCCACTGATCTTACCTTGTAGCGTACATTATTTTTGTTAGGAACTTCTTCCTTCTTTGTAAATACACATTTAGATCCAATTGCCTTCTTACTTTTGGTAATTGAGCCAACTTTTTTAAGTTTTATTCTTTCCAAGAGACTGCATTTCTTCTTATATGGTTTTCATCCACTTTTCATATTTTAAATTTAAACAAATTCTCGATAAGTAAAAGGAATTTTATCATCTATAACTTGAAGAGCGTAGGCGACCATATCAATAAATAGAGCAGGTTTTCGAATCTCTCATCTTGGCCTTGTAACTGTAATAGATTCTTATTACTATTGAGGTTTTTGGGTCGAAATCTCCTCCTTTTCTAGAGTTTCTTCAAAGTTCTTCCTTGTTATAACGGATTTTTTATCTACTAAAACTGTCTTTGTTGTATCAAACTCTACTTATTTTGACTATAAAGTATGTGTAATACTTTTCATTTTTTAAAAAATAAAATGAAGCAAAAATACTATAAAAGAATTTTTTTTCCAACTGTGGCCCTCTTCTTCATCTTCTTCATCTCTTTGTCTTTTTCTTCTCTTTTTTTTTTGGGTACTATCTATGGAATTTTTTTATTATTATATTCTTATTGCAAATTATTTTGGGTGTAAAATTCAATATTGAACATAAATAAATAAAAAATTAATAACTAAAATTATGTTAACTAATTTATTTATAACTTGACTAATTATATTGTTGTAAGTGTATGTTAAATCTCATAAAATTAGTATGCTAAATAGTGTTACTAGTGTTTTAAGTAAAAAAAGTTTTTTTTTTTAAATCTGAATGAGTTTGAATTTTTTTAATATCTGAATAGATCTGAATACAAATATCTTGATGATATATTTGTCTTTCTTTTTTAAATATATAAATATAAATGGCATCTTGTTTGTTCTTATAAATAAAAATCATCTTAAACATTGTTGTTTAACATTTACGTCCTTGTAAAATAAAACAAAAAAGAGATTAGGTTTTATAATTTAGGAAATAAGTATACTTTATAGAAATATTTTTAGAATATAATATTTACTTCTCATTCAGACATTTTTTTAGTTAGACAAAAGTCACAAAAATTTAGGTTACTTTTGTTTTTTTTATTTGAAATCTAAATAAGTCTGAATTTAGCTAAAGTTTAAATAGATTTGAATGAAAATGTCTTAATAACATGTTTATTTTTTCTTTTTCAACATTTGAAGAGAAAATTTTAAAAGCTAGTAGTTTGACATAAATATCCTTTAAGTAGTGCATATATTTGGTTTTCACAATTTGTAATTTTCACAGGTTGATTAGTTTGGTAGCATTAAAAAAAATACTACCATTGTTGATCTTAATTTAATTTTGTAATAAAATATGTAATTATAACATCAACTTTTATTATAAAATTAACACTGTTATTTTATTTTTGATTTATCACAATGGACATAATTTGATTTATTCAATATTTTAGTTTAATTAATGTTATTGTGTGAATAAAAATTTAAAGCAATTAGAAAAATAACTTCAAGAATAATACAAAATAGTAGGTTTATAGATAATATTGGAAATACATAAATTGTTAAGGGTATTTTTGAGATTTGAAATTAAAATTTCCTTTTTAGACTTCATGCTTTTAGATAAAAGTGAATTTTTTCTATTTTTTTATTTAGATAAAATTATCTGATAACAAGTGATAAGTTAAAAAAATAAATAACTTAAAATAAATAAATGTATGAAAAATATTAAATTCAGACTTCAAAATAAAAAAAACAAACAACACCTTACTTTTTCTATTTAGATGTCAATGTTTGAAAATTAGACACAAGTTACAAAAAACAAACTAATTAATTTTTAAAAAGATTTGAAATTAATAAAATTTTAGAATTTAGACATTTAACAAATAAGTCCAAAGTCAAATAACTTAAATAGTTTAAGTTAGGGTTTTTTTAAATTTTAAAAAGTGTAGAAAGCAAAACTTAAGTTTTTGTAATTAGTGTATGAGTGTTCATAGTAATAATGTCTTCAAGGCAATATTTAGAGTACAAATAGCCCTACCCAAATAATAATGAAATTAGCTATATGCTTATTTGTATTTCAAAAATCAAGGAAAGTTAATACAATCAACTAGGAAGTATTTTTCTATTTAAATCGATTGATATCAACACATAAGACATTGAATATTTTGATTGAGTTTTTTCAATAATAAATTAGGGAAGCATTTTTGTATTAAATAGATAAAAATAAGGCATTGATGCATTTTTTCTATTCTTATTGAGAAAGGCATTGTCCTTTCAAATTATATAAACTTTAATAATTAGGCTCTTCTGCGATTTACAATTGGTTGATTAATGATTGGTTTTTGCGAAAGGGATTCATGACTAGTTGATCAATGATTAAATGGAGAAAATAGACTAGAATATGGACGAGAGGGGTAGGATGAGAAAATAAAATTATCATAATACTTACAAATAAACTGTAAATTAAAAGACAAAAGAGAGATGTGGTACACTAGTTGCAACATAGTTTTATCCATAAATCTCTCTAGCAGGATGTGATACTTGAAGACAAAGATGATACACGAAATTTCGTCTTTAGATTTACTAATATGTCTATTACATTAATATATAATATGTTAGTCCTTGGACGGAAAATGTCAACTATCACTACTACAAAAAGTTGTATTACCCACCAAATATTTCCAAGGACATTGTTTAATTTCATACAAAACCAATTAAAATGAAACCCAACCCTCTCGTATAAAATAAAGGCCATAAACGAAATAAACGTAACCCTTTAATTTATACACATTAATTGACAGGAAATTCAAACGAACAAATCTCAGCATTTGCCGCTCTCTCACTCTCTGTATCTCGTTCACGTAGAAGCACCACAAGGTAAATTTACTTCCGAAAATTTTCAGCTTGTAAATTTATAATTCCTTTTAGATGTTCCTACAATTTCTCTAGTCCATCTCCCTCTTTATGATTTTGCTTTAATTTCATAGATTTTCTGGGGTCTTACAGTTGTAGATTCACAATTTTGTGCATTTTACGTGTCTTTCCGAGTCAACTCATCAATTGTTTGTAGGCATCTCTTGATCTAGATTCGATGCCTGTAATTTTTATTCTTCTTTCGGTTGTTTTGCTTTCGTTTCATGCATTTCAATTTTATTAAAGTCTTACTTTCTAGGCTTTGATGACTTGAATTTCACGAAGTTCCTTAAAATTTAGTTGGTAATTACTTGATACATTAACATAAATCTGTAATTAAGTTGTTTTTATGATAATTCTGATGTAGTTAATGTGTAATTAATTTAGGATTAATGTGTGTATTAAACAAGGATTGAACATTGAGATTAAAGTCTTTAAGTTTTACAAAGAGTTCTTTTCTCAATTATCCTGATATAATAGCATCAGCAATTTTTTTAATTTAGGAGCACAGAGTGCACAACCATTGCTTGTTCGGTTCATTGAGTTTTCACTTATTTGCTTTATTTGATCAAAACATCTTAATAAGATTGAAAAACACTATTTTAGAAAACCAAGTTTCATTACACATTGAAGATGATATTTAGGAACATTAAAAGGAATCCGGGAGTATTATATTGTGGCTTGATTAGATCTTTCGAAAGTGGAGAAAAGAGTACAGCAAGATGTAATTGAACTACCATACTTGCATCTTGCAATTGGATATTTTTATCTATCTCAGTTTCTTTTACCATATCTTATCTTCAGTTATTCCCATTTCATCATCTGGGTTTCCCGGTTGTGTTTAGGATGCCAAAGTTTTGGAAAATGGGAATATTGTGAGAGCACGTCCAAATGGAGTTGCAGGTATTCGAACAGTGTATTTGAAAAAGGTTGTAGGATCTCTAGAACTGGGGGCTGATGCTTCCAAGCTTTCTCAATACAAGCTTTGCAGGTGCCACCTTCTAATAAAGTTGTATTCATGTATGTAACTGCGGTGTCTGCTTAGTTTGCAAAGTTCTAATATATATATGTATATATGTTGCTCCACTGTTGAATATCAAGTGGCATTATTTGATTGAGTCTAGGGGTTTCTTATGCTTATTACTTGAATATCAAGTGGTATTAGTTAAAACAAATTTTGTTAGTTATGATACTTGACACTGTTGATATTTAATGGATAATTTTTTGCCTGTTATGATTCTTTGCATATTCTTGAATTATTATATCATTTGCACATATATTCTTAAATTATTATATCGTTTGCTCTTCAGCTGGCAGCGAGTTTGCATAAGAAAAATTATATTTAAAGTTTCAAAGATTCAAAAAACTTATACCTTCAAACACAACAAAACTTTGGCCATAGAAGGAGAAATGAAAAAATAATATTCATTCACTCCATTCTCTCTCTCTCTTGTTTTTGGGCGGCTTGATTTGCTTTTTATATTGGGAACAATAACATTGGGATTCCTAATTCTTTGCATATATTCTTGAATTATTGTATCATCTTGGAAATCTTATATCTGCATTCTTTTATTCTTGAATTTCTCGTGACTTATTTTTTATTGGTAGGATTCATTTTCTCATTTATTCATTGATCATATTTTAATTCAAAGGCTATGCTTGTAGATTCAATGAAACCATTTAGGCAGCTGATGGTGGTGAAAGACAGTGCTCTATTTCTTTCTTGCTATTCAAATTGCTGCCTATTTGGGATGTGAAGTGGCTTGCATAGCAATATGCATCTGCTTGAAAATTGTTTGCTGCCTATATATCAATTCGATCTGAGATCTCTTATTGAATTGCTCATTCAATGAGCATTCTCTAAGTTTACATGTCAGTCCCTTGAATCTGAAGAGTATGCAATTCAGGTAATAACTTTGAGAAAGAAGATGGCTCATGTAGTTGCAATTGTTGGATACTGATTGTTTATATTCATCACTGTATTATAGTTTTTGAAGAAGGAAGTGAAGAAGTTGAAAAGGATAATGAAGCTTGTGCTTGGAAAGTCAAGTGCACAAGAATCATCTCTGGAGGTACAAATTATTAATTTTCATTCTACTTTTAAGCTTTTTTTTCCTTCAATTTTTTTCACTTTTTATTTATTTTTTTTTTCAACTTTCAAATCTATAGAAACTGACCATAATTGGGTTTTCTAACTGATTAGACCAGACTTATTGCAAGAGTATAAATCTTCTGATGGTACTGTTGCATTTTTTAACAACCTGTATGGGGACTTATGTCCAAATTTATAGGTTAGTAAATATTTGCTAATTTAGAATTCAAGTTTTGCTGGTGACTCCAAATATAGCATATTTGCTTATGTATACAGAATATTGCACCAATGATTATTATCCATTGCTGAAGTCTAATATTTTGTTAGGCTTCTTTCTTAAGCAGATATTGGTTATAGTATATACCTTAAGCATATAAGGTATATGTATATGTATATAATATTTGTATGCCATTCAAAAATACATTGACACTTAAGCAGCCAAACATTAGGAACATTATAATATAATGACAAAATCTATTGCAGCTGTGAAAACAATAATCCGGCCACGATTTTGTACCTCACCGATGAAATAATTTAAAGGCAATATACAATTTAGCTATAGCTCACTCCTTCACCATTCACAACCTCACCAATGCCATAGGCTTTGTACACTCCACATCCTCCCTCAAGTATTGTGCGGGAGGTCTCTTTGCTTACAACAAGGACCATCCCAATACCCATGTTAAAAGTTCGCCTCATCTCACCATCTTCTATTCTTCCAGCCTAAACAAACAGTCAATAGCCAAAATTAAGTGAAAGACACGTGTAATGGCTGTACAACAAAGATGCAAGTAACTGCTTTACAACAAAGATGCAACATAATCAAACATAGCATTTATGAAAATCAAGCCTATAAAAACCCACTTCATAACCATCAAAGCTCAAAAATGATGATCAATCTTGGAAAAATCATTAAACATAGTTACAGAATCTAGTAGCACGTAATGGAAAATTGCTTTTCACCTGTTGGATCCATTTGAATACAGCCGGAACTTTCCAAGAGTCCTCATAAATGACAGCACCCAGGCCTTTCGGGAACACTCGTGGTATATTATCTGTAAAACCACCACCAGTGATGTGCGCTATTCCTTTTACTCCTCCCTTACTAATTATGTCCAGCACCTTTTTGACCAAAAGATTTATGTTCTAGCATTAATTAGCATGGCAATGTGCAGCCACCTAGGTTAGATAGAGGTTAATGAAAAAACCTGCTTGACATATATAACAGTTGGGGCCATCAAAGCTTCACCCAATGTAGTGTTTTCACCAGGAAGTTGGTCCTTCAGAGAAAGGCCACTTTGGGCCAAAACCCTGTTAAGAGGCACAAGTTCAAACCTTAGGATTTGATTTTGGTATTCGTCGATCTTCATTTCGAAGAAAGCTACTGCGCAAATATACTTTATGTAGTCAATCAAGCCTTTAGGCGAATTTCAACATGAGATAGCAATTATGACCTTCTTACAAGAGAGAAACCATTGGAATGGACTCCACTAGATGGCAGGCCAATGAGTACATCTCCGGCCACAATGTTTTTCCCATCAATAACTGAATCCTTTTTAACAATGCCAACTGCAAAACCACTGAGATCATACTCACCTGCTGCATAAAAATCAGGCATCTCTGCAGTCTGAAAGGCACAGCAGATCCAAAGCTTAACTAAATAAGTTGAATAAACAATAATCAATCTAATTATGAGAGCAACAAACAAACTAATATCCATATCCCACAATGCTAATATTCCATAATGATTGTAAATGTTAAAATTATTAAAAAAAATTACATATTGAACAGATATGTTCTTCGGCTAGCAGACAACGACAAGGACAATTGATAAGATGTGATTCTGTTGGGCTCTTATGATCTCTTATTTCCTAATAATAAGAACAGGCTTTTTAAGTGGGAGCCAACATTTGTGATAGGCTCCCTGAGCATTTCAAGACTGGATGAAGTTGTCATTACTAGATAAGCAGATTCTAAAATAAGATTTTCTCTATCTTCAAATGCAGTACTAAAATGACATTTTCATGGAAAAGTAGGAACTGAACACTTAATAACAAATATAACTAATCAAATGGATGCAAAAAAGTACACACCTCTCCTCCTAGAAGAACACAATCAGATTGTTGGCAACCATCAACAATACCTTTTATGACCTGAAGAACAAATAAAGAGAATCAACACAAGTTTGCTGCAAAAAAATAATTGACACTGTTCATACATCCCCAACAATTATGACTAACACATGTACCTTTTCAGCGAGATCAACTTCTAGGTGGCTTGTAGCAAAGTAATCTAGGAAAAATAACGGCTTAGCTCCAGAAGTAACAATATCATTGACACTCATTGCAACCTAAAAGAGAATTACATTAGAAACTAATTACGACTAATGGTAACATTCATAGAAAAGACTTTTTTATTTTTTTGCCAAAAAAATAAAAAATTCACCAAATCAATCCCAATGGTGTCGTGGATTCCAGTTTCAAATGCCAGCTTAAGTTTAGTTCCCACGCCATCAGTGCCAGCAACAAGGTAAGAATCACCTGCTCGAAAGAAATTCATCAGCAAACTAATACAATAACCCAAAAAAAAGATTTCAACAGCTTATTCAAGTCACAAGAAACTACTAAATGTTAATTTTTCAATCAAAAGACAAGCAACCCATTTTAAGAAAAATCCTAGATAATCAGATAAATAAAAAGAAATAGATTATTACCAAGAGGGAAAAGACCGCCAAAGCCTCCAATCCCAGGAGCCATCTTAGCAATTCTTCTAACAAGCTCAGACCCAGCATCTATATCCACTCCAGCATCCTTATAAGTTAGCCCCCCACTAGTAGTACTGCCACTTCCGGACATCGAAAGAACACGGCTATTGGCTCTAACTCTTCTAAAGGCGACCGAAAGAACAGGAAGTTTACATTCATATGCACGATTGAGTAAGGAATTGTTGGTAGGATTTAGCTTGCTCGCAAAATAACAAGATGATAGTTCAGTGTTTGTTGCGATATTAATCCTCATGGCAACCATTGAGAATGAGCTTTTATACTGATTTTGAGATATGTTAAGAAAGTCTGATATATATTATAATGCCTAAATTGGGGGTTTAGGGTTTTAGAGAGTTCCTTCTAGGGTAGCCTTCAGTCCAAGTTCGGTATCGGAGAAAACCAAAATTTTCGGTTCCGTTCAAAAATGGATAAACACTGAAATACAACCCATGGGTTTGGTTCAGTTCGGTAATGGTTCTGGTATCAAGTCTGCTTAACCGTATGGTAACGGTTCGGTTCAACGGTTCAAGAATTATGAAGCAATCTCCTCTCTGCAAAAACAAATATATATTTTTTTCACCATTTTTACTGAATGCACAGAACACAATCACATACTTAATTATCTGTGAAGAAAAACTATTCATTAAAATTTTACGGAAAATATATACATCCTCCATGCATAATTACGTTGCAAAAACAGTTATCGGCAAAAACGAGTGTGTACAAAAACGAAACAAAATCATGTTGCAGGGTGATTTTGATCTATTAATAGAACGCACTCCAATTAAAATTACGAAATGAAACCAAATTAAAGTACCTGCAAGCTGCAATACGCGGTGAGGGGCTTACAGAGCTCGGTGACCAGTGACCACAACAGAGTCAACAACCTTGAAGGAAGTCGCAGGGGCAGTGACCCCAACAGAGCAAGATGGAAGCGGCAGCGGCAGCGGCAGTGGACTTGAAGGAAGCAGCGATGGCTGATCGTGAAGCCAGAAGAAGCGGCAGCGGCAACAAAGACAGCAGCGGCAGCAGCAGCAAAGCAATTCGGCTGAGCGTTGGGTAGAAACTAGAAATTAGGGTTCGAAGAAGTGCACGTGTATAGCTGTGCATATATATTATTTCAAAATTACAAAAATACCATTGGATTTCGGTTCGTTGCTGTTCTGGATTTTTTAACCGAAAACGGCATGGTGACCTGGTGAAGATCTGATTTTGATTTCGGATTAGGTTTTGCAAAGAAAAAACGTGAATATAAGGTAACTAAAAAAGACTCTATTAATTTTGTTCTTTAAATATTTATTTATTTATGTGATAAAAAAATAAAAAAATATTATTTTTTTAAAAATTTTAAATAGAAATAAATTAATATTATTTTAATTAAATAAATATTTTTTAAAAAAAATAAATAGTAATTAAGTACTCCTCTTTCTCTTTTCAATAAAAAATAATAAAATATAAATTAAAAAGAGAGAAAATAATTCAATAAAATTAAAGAGAGAGAGAATCATTTTTTATTTAAAAAATCTTAATTAAAATATCTTTTAAAATTTCAAATGCTGATGTGACTCTTTAAATAAGTAACAAAATTTTATTTAAAGAATTGTTTTGGAGATATTCTAAGTATACTTAGTATTATACTATTGTGTGTGAATGTGTATGGTAATAAAATGAAGTCACCTATCAAATTGAGCCACTTGGCAAACCTTTTTTAGTTCATAAGAATTGAAACCGAACCACAAATTTGGTTTATTTACTAGATTACACTGATCGACTTCTTGCAATATTGTAAATCGAATCATCGGTTCGGTTTCTTTTGAGAACCTGTTTTTCACCCACCTTACCAATATTGACACAATATTATAACTTGAACTTAGCAGAGATGGTAAAATTCGGGCTCGGTCTCAGGCATGGTGATGTTCGGATCTAGTTTGGACTTATATTAAGACATTTGGGTGCATTGTTAAGCTTAAATTTTATATTTAAAAATATTATATATGTATTTTAAATTTATTTTATAATTTTATCATTTCTAAATTTATTTTAATCAAATTTGACATGAAAAATTATGGACTTTAAATATTTAAAATTTTAAATATATATAATAGATGGGTCAAATAAATATAATTATTTAAAATAATATATATTTTATAAAATTCAAGTTCTAGACTAAATTTTGAGTTTATCAAGTGATGCCCGAGACTGGTCCGACTTCATTCCTGGACCGAGTACTAACTAAGAAAGTATTTTTGACATCCCTAATAATGCACATTCAAGGCTAACTAAGCTACACTCAATGGACAAGTAATACTTTATTTTATCCTTTCAATAATGAATAGTTAAACCAAAGTTTTAATAGGTTCTTATTTTTCGTTCGTTCACTTTTTTTAGTTTATATCTAATTTTTATTTGACTAGATGCTTTCATAGAATATGAGTAAATTTATTGATAGATGAACATATTAAAATATTTTCTTCTTTTGAAGCATTTTGTTCTTAAATGATGTTAGAATAAATTCATATTAATTTTTTCATATTTTTCACATGTCCGGTGCAACCAAAGTTCCTAACTTCCGCCATTGGTTAAGATTGAGTTTTGTATTATTTTTAACTTTATTTGTAATTAAGCCAATTTCTTCACTAAATTATCCTTGTCATTTAGTATAACATGAATTATTAATTCTATTGGAATTATTGTTGACACAATTCCAAAGTTATTTATAACTTCCAAGTATAAAAGTGTTGAATTATAATATACCTTATTGAGTCTAATGTCGATCCATAGAAAAAAGATTTAATTTTTTAATTTCCTTAAATTATTTAAGAGCTAAAAATAATTTGAATACACACTATTTACTTTAAGCAAAACTATAGAAAAAAAAATTAGTTAGGATTATGGATCTACTCTTTGTAGAAAATGTAATTTAATAAATTTTTTTATTATTTCTTTGGCCAAAAAGATTAATTACATAAATTATCGTCGTTTTCCAATTAATCTTATTATGGATTATGTACATAGTGTATCAAAATTTAATTTATCTACAATAAGTTAAAATACTATTTTATCATACCTTATACTAAGATATTAAAAAATTATTGTACCAAACTCCTTTGTTTGTCTACAATAAATCAAAATGTAAAAATATAAAATATGGATAAAATTATAGAAAATAATTTAATTTATATAATTAAAAATAGAATTTGATTAAATCATATTTTTCTACTAACAATTTTATCTCATCCTACCTATATTATTTAGTTAAAACATAATTGGAATAAAGATAACTATTAAAATTAAATTGCACATAATTAAAAATAAAATAGCTAAAATTGGAAATAAAACCAAATTTATTTATTAATATAATTTAAAAATCTTAAAAGAGCATTTAGTGGAGATAAAGAGAAGAATTTAGAGAGAAAGAAGTGAAGAAAGGAGTAGAAAATGAGGTAAAATGATAATTTTATATTAGAATATGTAGGAATACAAGATAGAGTGAGAATTACATAAAATGGATTTCAAATTTGGATTCGGAGCTATCAAATTAGGGGGAGACGAGTTCCTTATTTTATAGATACAATGAATAAATCATAGTCATTGAATAAAAACAATTCAGACACACAGGATTGTACCGCATGGTATGCTTTGATTGGATGGAGCATTTTATCAAGGCTATCATTCCGTCCATGTGCACGTATCGTACATGTAGTTTTTAATCCAATAATATGCCACCACATCACCAAACAACACAAGTTAGTGGATATCGTTTCAATGTGTGTAGGTCTACAATAACCTCATAGATCGGTCAAATAAGATGTCGACACATCATCGACCAATGAAAAGTCAATTAGGCTTTGCAAAAGTAGCATGCATTTTATTACACTGCATTTGAACCTCTATAAATCTTGCTTTATACCATCGGAGTCTGCTTTAACCCTAGTTTCTGTCGTTTATTAGTTTTTAAGGTTTTCTGGATTTGTTCATGATGTCTATCCCACCATTTGGGACTCAAACATGAGTAAAATTATAATTTTGCCTTTTATATCATTCCTAAGGTTTTTAACAATTCTGACCTAAAAAATGTTTTCTATTCTGCTATCTAATTTTCGTTAATCATGAGGTAGCGTTTACATTTTGTATTAGAGTAATAATTTTGAGAAATGGAAATTCTGAAATTGAGAGTGTGGAATGGGAGTGGGAGTGAGAATAGGTTGTTTACTTACACTAAAATGAGAGCATGGAATCGAAATCAAAATCCAATTTACGTATTTTACTTTGTCTTGGATTGAAAGTAAATGATTTTAAATTATAGTTTTACCCTTATTTAAATAATTATAGTTTTTAATTATAAAATTAATAAAAAAATATATTTAAAAAATAAAATATTTATTCTATTACATTTGTAAATTAATAATAATTATTAATATTCCTAATTATGTAGATCACAATTTTTTATTAATTTTGATTTTAATTATGAAAATTAAAAATTATTGATAATAGCGATACAAATGAAACATTATTATTAATAATGTGGGACAAAATTAGTATTTTCCTAGAATAAACTATTTTTTATTATTAATTATTAATATTAAATAAATATAATAATATTATATTTAAATAAATTTAATATGATTATTTTTAATAAATTTAATTTTAAAAAATAATATAATAATAGTATTTAAATAAATATGATATTATTTATTCTATTTTATTAAATATAATTATATTAAATTTAATAAAATAAGAGTCTTCCCAACACATGGAGTAAAATGATCACTCTTTTTTTAAAATATATAAATAAATATTGAAGTAAGAAGAATATACACTTCTCCACTACTATTTCAATAAGTAAACATAGCAATAAATTACGCAAAAATAAAATATTAGCAACAACTTTCAATAAATGGCAACACATCTGACGGACAGCCTTATCCCAACGCATCCTCACTAGCCTGTCCCATTATCCACAATTCCAATCTACTCTCTTCCTCTCAGTCTGCTACTGCCAATTCTACGGCAGTAAATTGCTACTTGATAAATCAAGTACATTTCCAACACACCACCTCCAGATCTCCGCAACTTAACTTTCTACCACACAAAATATCATTTGCGCATAATTTTGACACGCGGTTCTTGAGGGGTTCCGCCTGTAATACAATGCTGCATCTGATGCAGCTGCTTGTTATTATTATTTTTTATTAACCAGCAATTGTTAAAGGTAAATATCATTCAACTGCCTCATTTTGAGTAAATATCAAACTAATCAATTCAAACTAGAACACTACCAAAAGAACCCCTCGAATAAAACTGAAAGTCTGAAACTATAAATTTTTTTTTTGAAGAACATGAAAATGTACCTAAAATAAACGAGAATTCTATACTAATGCGAATAATATTTAAATATAAGCTAATAAAATTGATTATAAATTATTCTTTTAATATTACATTATACCATTAATGATATTTTGCATAAAAAATTATCGAAATATTTTTATTAATTTTTTAATAGTGCAGTCTAAATATTAGAGTAATAACATTTGTTTATCATATAAATACAAAGTATCTAATGTTTGAGATTTTTAAATAATACTCACGAACAATTTCTTATACAAATTAATTCTTACAATTTTTTGTGAAATTAATTACTTTATTTTTCCTATCATGCAGTATTATTTCGATAGTTATGTTTATTCATTATTTTCAAGTGGTGACAATTGCTATAAAACTTATAATTGACATTTGTTTATGTAATATAAATTTCGATCTATTGCTATTAGTGGTCTTGTGATTAATGATATTACAACATTAAACTTTATTTTTTATTTTGTTAATAACCATAATTGTTAGCTAATATTAATTTAATTAATCTGAACTCAATTATAATGCTTATTATTAGTATTAGGCATTGTATTATATGTATTTATGCTCGATGCATGACATTATTTTTTAATAATAATTATAATAATAGTAATAAAGGTTGGGTGTGGGAGAGCCAAATCTAATTTTTAACTCTTATTTTTTATATGAGTTTGACTCGGCTAGTTAGTTAAACAAATAGCCTGCAAGCAACTCTATTGTCCTACTATTAGTTATAATTACACTTCTTATTCCCATTGTATTGTAAAGAACGGGAGAAATGAGAAGAAAAACACATTTAATTTGGTGAAACGATTACAAGACCCATCACAATTTTCATAAATGATCACACATACCTCTTTTAGATAATAATGTCACTTAACTATAGTGACCTAAGTGTTTTTCATCCTCACATAATTTTTTGAAGAAAAGATTTATGTTATAAAAAGTATGAGTGACACTATATACATATATATATATATATATATATATATATATATATATATTTGGTTTCAAATATTAGGATCCAATTGTGAGGATCTTGTCTTACCGTAAATAGTCTTATTTTTATTTTCAATTTGTTTAAATGTTAATTTTTTAATCAAAAGTATAGATTCTACATATTTTTTACTTTTTCTTTAGAAATCATATTTGCTTTTAACAATTGCTCAGCCCTCTCTCTCACGCTCTCAAATCATCATCGATCACTAGTCGAATAGTTGTTGCCGTTCCAAGCATAGCCACCAGGTCACCTAAAGCCCATGCACACTAAACCTTCACCAACCACAAGCCGAGTAGCCGCCGTCTATCTCTGTTCCATTGCCACAGGCTTGTTTATGCCAAATTGAGCTGTCTACTACTAGAGGGATTTATATTCACTCACTTTCCTTTTTTTTTCCTTCAATGGCAGGTAATATATACTTTTATCTATTCAACAACTACGCGTATGAAATTGCATTTTATTTTATTTGTAAGGAATTTTTTTTTGTAAATTGGAATCTCAAATATTTTCTGTTTGAACCAGTGTCTATATTAGATCTTATGTTTCTATTTTATAATAGTTCAAAATTAAATGTCTTCTGTAGAATGCTAGAATCGTAAGTCTTATGTTTCTTTGGTGTTTGTCCTTGTAATTCTAAAATTTCAGTGGATTTCATGTCACAATTTTAGTGGCAGTTGTTATTTTATTGTCTGACATGATTACATTTTACATTAGGGTCACTCAGCATCCTGCAAGTGGAAATGTTCAGGGGATAAAAATCTTAATGCTCCATTTCTTGTTGTTCTCCTCTCTATTTTCCAAAGATCACTTTGTCGTTAAATGAAAGTTTGTTATAAAGGATAGATCAAGTATGCTAGTCGAAAAAAAATAATTTATATTCTGAATATTGCTCTTAAAAACTTTTTTAAAAAAATATGTTGTTAAAAATTAATATGTAGTTTTGTTTTTATTTTGTATTCAAGTCAGATTTTTTCTATTCAAAACAAAATTTATTTAATCGTACCCAGGAAGTTAGGACATGCATTTGAAATTCTGAATATTATTTATTTATTTATTTATTCTTTGCAGCCCTGTTTTCTAATATCATTTGCTTTTTCTTTTTTGTATAGAGACCCTTGAAATTTAGCAACATCTGAATTCTAGCTTTTAAAGGCAGTAAATTGATTTTAAAAGCTGTAAATTGATTTAGTTTTCCATTAATTTTATTTGATGTTAAAAGTTTTTAAATTATTTCGCACAGGCTTGTAAAAAAAATTTTAAACCCATTCAGATGAATGGAAGTTTTGATTTGGTTTTTTTTTTTTTTTGTGTTATGGATAAATTAATAGGGCATTATAATTTCATTTGTAAACAATTGCCTACAAACTATTTAAAACAGTAAATTAATTAAACACGCCAAAATCATAATCAGAAATTTTGTTGCGATAGCATTAGATTTTTTTTGTATCATATTAGCCATAATAAACATTGAAAAACTATTTTAGTTGAGTATAGAAAAATTGAAGAACTTATTTTGTAAATTGAAAGTTATACACATTTAAAAGAGAGTGGTACTCATTATTAAAAAAAATGTTGTTAACAAATTATAATTTTCTAAATAATAAATGAGCATAAATGTATAGAAAGTCAAAATTTCAAGTATAGATGACCAAATTCATGATCAAATCTCTTAAAATAATGAATTATGGTTTCAATTAAGAAAAGATATTGCGATGTCTAATTTTATAAATTATAAAAATCAATTGTATAATTAAATTATTATTAATATCTTAGCAATATATCTAAAAAGATTACAAATATAGCATGACATATACACATCCTTGTTACATTTAACTATAAATCTCATGAGGATTGATAGTAGTAATAATAATAATAGCTTTAGTAATAGTAAAAATAAATATAATAGTAGTAATAATACAAATAAAATAATAATACTACTTTTAATTACATTACTTTTTAGATGAAGTGATGAAAAACTAAAGAAGCTATTACGTAAAGAAAATAGAGTGGCGAAAACTTTATATGAGTTAAGTTTTTTGATAAACTTATTTTAAAGATAAATAATCAAAATTAATTGAAATGATAAAATGGTTTATCCAAAAAGAAAAAAAAAGACGTTTTAACAAAAATAGTTAAGCAAGCTTCAATTTTGTAAGTTAAAATATTTTTGTAACTTATATTGTCATAATATATATATATATATATTAAGAAATTAGTTTAAAGATTAAAAGCTCAGGTATACATACAAAGTAAAGGATCTTACAGAGCAACAAAGATTAAAAAAAATAAAGTGGACTTAGATTGTGGAATTGAAATGTTGAAAATGATGAAGGGTTACAATAAAAACTTTTCAATATTATGTGATAAAATTGATATTTATTAAAATAGTAAGGGGTCAAAACAATTCACCTTATTGATATATATGATTCTTATTTTAAAAAAGTAATATTATTATTAGTTAAAAAAAGGACTTGGAACTTGTTACTATGGTGTTTGAATATAATGAAAATAATAGAAACATAAAACTATTATAAGGTGGAAAAGAGTAAGAATAACTTAACCTAAAAGTGAGAGCAATTAACTAAAAAGTTGAAAAATTATAACAAAAAGTAGGGATTTATAAAGTAAATTTGGAATATCACCTAAAATATTGGAATACACTTATGTAACAAAAAAATCATGAAAATAAAGTGGGAATTAATTAACAAAAAGTAGAGATACTAAAAATAAACTTGAAACATCTACACAAAATGTTGAAAATTCAATATAAAAATTGGTAATATAAAACAAAAAAATAATGGGAAAGGCAATGGAAGAACTTAACCTAAAAGTTAGAATTTGACAAAAAATTGATAAACTTTAATGAAAAGTAGAGATATGAAAAATTAACTTAAAATATTCATCTAAAATATTGAAATTCAACAAAAAGAGTAAGAATTAACAACCAAAATGTGATGGGAAAAGGAGTTAAAGAGATTAACCCAAAAGTTGAAATAACAATTTGTATAAATTCTAATGAGAAGTAGCGATCTTAGAAATAAACTTGAAATATTCACCAAAAATATTAGAATTTAGTAGAAAAAAAGTAGGAATATAAAATCAAAAAGTGAAGGGAAAAATTAACCCAAATGTTGTAAGTATCTACTAATAATATTGGAATTCAATGAAATGAGTATGAATATTAAACCAAAAAGTGGTGGAAACCAAAATTAAAAAGTTTAACCTAAAAGTTGCAAAGACTTACCAAAAATTTGATAAAGTCCTACAATAAGTAAAGATTTGAAAAATAAACTTGAAACATTCAAGCAAAATGTTGGAATTCAATAAAAAGAATCGAAATATGGAATCAAAAAATGGTGAGAACAAGAGTTGAAGAGTTTAACTTGTAAGTTGAAATAACTTACTAAGAATTTAATAAATTCCAATAAGAAATAGGTATCTAAAAACTAAACTTGATATATCCACCTAAAATATTGAAATTCAATAAAAAACCAAAATGTGGTGGGAGAAAGAGTTGAAGAAGTTAACATAAAAGTTGGAACAACTTACAAAGAATTTCATAAATTTCAATGAGAAATAGGAATCTTTAAAATAAACTTGAAATATCCACTCAAAATATCGAAATTCAATTAAAAACAAAATAGTAGGAATATAAAAGCAAAAAGTGATAGTAACAATAGTTGAAGAGTTTAACCCAAAAGTTGTAAGTGCTTACTAATAGTTTGATAAATTCCATCAATAAATAGGGATATAAAAAGGGAAAATTATCCACCGATCACCTGATTTTTCTGACTTTTTCAAAAATACACAATTTTTTTTTTACTAAATTCCATCTGAAGTTACAATATTTTTCACTTTTCCACTTCCGTTTGTTGGCCGTTAAGATTCCGTTAGTTTTCTTTACAAAATGATAATTTTACCCCCCAAATGTAAAATTATAAATTATCATACAGCATTAATTTTGGGGGTAAAACCGTCATTTTGCTAAAAAAAACTAACGAAATCTTAATGGTCAACAAACAAAAGTGAAAAAAAGTAAAGAATTATAACTTTAGGTGTAATTCAAGCAAAAAAAAAAGAACGAATTGTGTATTTTTGAAAAAGCCCGAAATATTAGGTGGTCGGTGGATAATTTTCCTAAAAAAAATAAACCAAAAAGTGGTGGAAACAAGTGTTAAAAAGGTTAACCTAAAAGTTGCAAAGACTTACCAATAATCTGATAAAGTCCAACAGTAAATAAAGATTTGAAAAACAAACTTGAAACATCCAGACAAAATGTTGGAATTTAACGAAAAGAATAAAAATATAGAACCAAAAAATAGTGGAAACAAGAGTTAATGAGCTTTACTTGTACGTTGACATAACTTATAAAGAATTTGATAAATTCCAACCAAAAGTAGATATCTAAAAACTAAACTTGATATATCCACCCAAAATATTAGGATTCTAAAAACAGTTGGAATATAAAATCAAAATGTGATGGGAAAAGAGTTCCAGAGGTTAACCCCAAAGTTGGAGCAACTTATAAAGAATTTATAAATTTTAACGGAAAGTAAGGATTTAAAAACTAAACTTGATATATTTATCCAACATATTAAAATTTAATAAAAAGAGCAGGAATATAGAACCAAAAAGTGGTGAAAAATAGGTTGAAACAACTTATAAAAAATTAGATAAAATCTAATAAAATGTAGAGATATAAAAATTAAACTTCTACCTAAAAAGCTAGAATTTAATTAAAAAAGTAAAAATATAAAGCCAAGTACTGATGGGAAAATAAGTTGAAACAACTTTTCAAAATTTACATAAATCTTAATGAAAAATAGGAATTGAAAAAGTAAACTTGAAACATACATTGTAAATAATAAAATGTGACAAAATAAGTGGGAATATAACTATTTTATGACATTTTGATAATATTTTTTAGGTTCTTGTACTATTTATAAATTTAAAATTATTAATTTTTTCCTTCATTTAATTATAATTTTATCTTTTTTTTCTTTTTTTCATAATTTTTTCACATTAAAAATAAATAAAATTGTAATTTTTATTATATTAACCGTAAAAAACCGGTTGTACCGGTTGTGTGCATGCGATGTATCTCACACAGCTGTGCATGGTTGGTCGACTCTTGCCAAAGAGGACTAAGCTGAGCTCATTCTGTTTTTTCCTTTTCTATTAATCTTCGCTTTCTCTTCTATCCTAAAAAATCCTAGCCAGCAAGCCTGCATAGTCGTTTATTAACACAATGCCACTTGTTATTTGATTTTTATTCTAGAGTTATCTTGGATCTCTCAGTCACTCACACCTTGAAGAAGCCTCAAGGTGAGAGCCCTAGCCTTAAGATATTATATTGAAATTAACCAAAAAAAGAAAAGCATCCTCACTGAAAGATTTTAGGAGATGGATAATTTTTTTTTTGAAAATGTCTTCTCTTTAAAACCTTTTTTTTTTCTTCTATTCACCTATACCAACCAACACTTCTGTCTGAGTGAATAATGCAGAATACGAAAGAGATTTTTTTGGAAGGTGTAAACAAAATGTCGAGAAAAATGAGAGTGGCGGTGATGGGAGATGGGATTAGTGAACTGGTTTCAGCTTACGTTCTTGCAAAAGCCGGCGTCGAGGTTGTGATATACGAGAAGGATGATTATATCGGCGGCCATGCTAAGACTGCCACCTTCGACGGCGTTGAGTTAGACCTTGGTTTCATGGTCTTCAATCGTGTAAGTTTAACTTTCTTCATTTTCATCTTGCTCAATATACAGCTATAACCTAGTTCAGTAAAAATTACATGTAAATTTTTTTTTAAAAAAAAAACTAATTATGCAATTCAAAGATTTTTTTTTTTTTTGTTAATTCGATATCATTACAATCAGAAGTCTACCTATACACAGAAAAACTTCTTAATTATGACTTATTATAGAGAAACTTTGGCATGGATCCCTTATCTCGTTGTGTAGGCTCCAAAGACTATTGACGATAAACAAGGAAATTTTAATTTTAATGTTTTTAGGAAAGGAAAGAACAGCAATAACGGAAAAAGAAATCAATGGAAAAGGATATATGTTTTTTTATTTTCTTTTTTTTATTATTGCAATAGTTGGTACGTCTTGTTTGTTACTTCAGTTATATATTATGTTATAAATCTTAGGATTTTCGAGGAGGAAATTTATTAATTAATGAATTAATAATGACTTTGCTTGTTTATCTCATCTTCTGCAATTTTCGGTGTGTTACGGACGTATGAAGCACGTGCAATTTATCTGTAGTTCTGAAGTGTTGGTATCGATGGATGCATCAAGTCATTGAGTGGTCCAGGTTTTTTTCCTTTTTTAGAAGATACAAGTATGTTACAATCAAATTATATAGATATACTTACAATTAATTTGGCATATATTGGGGCTAACTTAGAATAATTCTATTATACGTAACTTAAATTTCTACCCTTATCATTTTAGAAGAATATATCTATTCTATCCAAAAATTTGTGGGAGAGAAATCTACTCCTACTGTATTATTAAATAAAGTGTAATATGAGCTATTTAAATACGTACATTCAAGGCCAAAAGTCACCGCAATTAAGTTAGAAATAATCTTAAGTAAAATTAAAAGTGTTACATTAATTCTATGAAAAACAACAGACACTCTTTAAAATTGTCTAATGTACTTACAATCCACCAACTCCAAAATTCATCAGTTAAATGTTTGGATGACATCAGGGGCTACGTGGTACGTTGGTCCATAAAAAGTGGCGGGATACTGTTGCTTATTATTATTATTTCCTTCTTCTTTTTTTGTTTTCTTTTCTTTTTTAATTAAAGAATTTTTTTTATAAAAAAATAAGAATAAAATTAAAAAAAAGGAAAATAAATATGTTGTCTTTGCCAATGCTAGGCAATTGTCGCATATCACTTAACCGTTAACTCTATGGAACTGTAAGTGCATGTTTAATACTAAGGTGTTATGATTTTAAGATATAACTGTGATGGAATAAAAGTAATAATTGTAAAAAAAAAAAGTTATGGCTGTTTGATTAACATTATTTTAAACAAGGTTTGCTATATATTTTTAATTTAAAAAATGGATGTCAAATTAGTGCTAGAGAAAGAAAGCTTAAACGTCCAAGTCAATAGCGGTTTCTACGAACAAGTCATGGCCGGACGGTGACTTGATTTCCATTGTTTTGATCATTGATGGTCGATGCTAAAGGTGGTAGAGTTGCACCATAAGGCAGTTGTAATTTTAAACTATAATATTAAAGTGTTTAGTGAATTTTTACTATTATAATTTATAAGGTAAGATAATTTGATCTCACACTTGCACAATGAAAAGTCTATAATATATTTATTATTTTTATCAAAATTATTATTTAAAACTCATCTTTATTATATATTATTATTTTTATTTTATAATTATAATTTTTTTGTCACAGTAATAATAACTTAAAAAGTTACAGTATCTTCATATTAAATAGGATCTACCGTTGCTAATGCTTTGTTTGAACATTCTCCATTGGTCATTTTACAGGGAAATTCTCCTCTACTTCAGTTATGCAAACAACTAACTAATAAAATCATGATTGATGATTCTATTAGTTGGCTGTTAAGAACCCCCAGATATTTTTTCCTATTATTTCTTAGTTTAAATAAAATTATGAGAAAATCTCAAAAAATTGTTAACATAAATTGGGGCCTTTCAGAAAAAAAAACATAAATTTGGGAGCAATAAAAATTTATTAATTAAGTGAGTGTTTTAATTAATCAAATTATAATTTAACACCTTGGCGCTAAATCGGGACTGACGAATATATTATTTAGTCAAGGTATGTATCAATTCATTTCTAAGTTCTAAAATATATTAACAAGTATATTAAATTCTATTGCGAATATATTTATAACAATAATAGAAAAATATCGTTCAATTAACTAGCTCCTGCTGAAAGAAAACTTGCGGCTTAACACATTTCATTGTGAGCGTATTTCATTCTAGAATATAATGGTTACAAGTAATGCCGCGTTGTTGATTGTGGATTCTGAATGATCTGACAGGTAACATATCCAAATATGACTGAGTTCTTTGAGAGTCTTGGGGTTGATATGGAGACATCTGATATGTCATTTTCAGTGAGCTTAGACAAAGGCCAAGGCTGTGAATGGGGTAGCAGAAATGGCTTGTCCAGCTTGTTTGCACAGAAGAAAAATGTGCTCAATCCTTACTTTTGGCAAATGCTTCGGGAAATGATCAAGTTCAAAGATGATTTCCTCAGGTTTCCTCTTCTCCCTTCACTTTTAACAAAATTTTGTTTCTTTAAATTTCAAACCTGAAGCTTACCAGAATTGTTATTTCAGTTATCTTGGAGAGCTCGAAAGCAACCCGGACATTGATCGCAATGAGACCTTTGGGCAGTTTGTAAAGTCAAGAGGCTACTCCGAATTATTTCAGAAGGCTTATCTTGTAAGATTGCTGAAGCATTGTACTCTCTCATATCCTTTAGCTTTTACAGTCCATGGTAGTGATCATTCATTTTGTTACTTACTAGCGGTAATATTCTGTCATGTTATAGATTCCAATATGTGGTTCAATTTGGTCCTGCCCTTCAGAAGGTGTTATTAGCTTTTCTGCTTTCTCTGTTCTGTCATTTTGCCGCAACCATCATGCGCTTCAGGTACTTGTTCCTTCCAGGAGTAATATGTAGTCCAAAGTTAAATTTCCAAGCAGTTTATTGTTTCCTCATTTTGGTTTGATTGTTTATGCAGCTCTTTGGCCGCCCACAATGGCTTACTGTCAGAGGGCGTTCACATTCTTATGTTAATAAGGTGATTTTCTGGTACTTTTTCCAATACAAATTATTTAATTTCTTTCTAGAGGAGCTTTTGAAAGATTTCTCATGCTAAGGTTCAATGGATGTAAACAAAGTTCATAATATCTTGAGATTGATTTGGTTTCAATTAAAGAACAGGTCAGAAAACAATTTGAGAGCTGGGGCTGTCAAATAAGAACCAGTTCTGTGGTGTATTCTGTTTTGCCAGCTGATGAAGGTTAGCATGTAGTTAAATTCATTATATAAGCTAATCCATCTTTTGTGGATACTAAATCTATTGTGAGATACATAGCCGGTTAGCATTTCAAAAGCTTGAATGCTTCTTGATGGGAGAAATTTCTGCAAAAGAAAAGATGGTACCTACAAAAGCAACAGAAGAAGAGATATGAATCATTGAAGCCATCAATAATGATTTCTTGCAGGTTGCACTGTAGTCTGTGGACATGGTTCCCGAGAACTTTACAGTTGCTGTGTAATGGCACTTCATGCTCCAGGTGCTTTAAAAATACTTGGAAACCAAGCAACATTTGATGAAACGAGAATACTTAGTGCATTCCAGTATGTTTACAGGTTCTGTCTCCCATTACCATCCTCCACTATTCATCTACCAGGCACCGCTTTATTTGAAGGGTGATTTTAAAATGTCTAGAGTGTTTGCTAAATCAACTTTGACAGTGAACTGGTAGTCTGGTACTGATAGTGAAACTGATAGAATAATGAATTCCTGTAGTCTATTCTATTGAAATGCGCGATCATTCGATTACTTTCTATAAATTGGCAGTGATATTTTCCTTCATCGTGACAAAAGGTTTATGCGCCGAAACCCAGCAGCATCGAGTGCATGGAACTTTCTTGGTAGTTTTGACAGTAAAGTTTTTCTGGCATACTGGCTTAATGCGCTTCAGGCATGTAATATAATGGTTCCAATGAATGAAGTAAAACCTGAAATAATTCAGAAATGCATTAATTGATTTGGTTGCTCAGAAAGCTGGAGAAAGTTTCTGAGAAAATTTGTAATTACAGAGAGAGAGAGAGAGAATGTAAATTCTGGATCTATATCTTCAATCATGTTAACCCAAGTTACAGTGATATTTATACAAGCATCTGGAACCATCTTAAAGCAGCAAAAACGTGAGCATTAGTTACAGCTAGCTTAATCAAAATATTGGAGGGAAATAACAAACTTTCTAACTTGTATAACAACCCATCCATGTGGCTGCTAAGTCATCAATGAGCTGTCATTAAATCCACGTCGGCAACTAATCTTAACAATTAGACACTATCAATAACTTTTTGTCATTCACATTTAGTTTCATTTAGAACCATTTCTTCATATGCAGAACATTATAGTACGACATAGCAGCTAAGTTTGAATAGCAGATGTCACGTTTCAATGTTAATTGCGACGTCATTTTTCTGTCCATTGTTCACAGATGTTAGGTTCTTTTCAATGGTGCTATGTCTTAGAATATCTGATGAGCTTAACAGTTTTCACTTTGTTTCAGGTTATGGCTTCCATGAGGATGGACTGAAGGTAGCAATTAGTGCCCCTTAAATTAACTACTCGTACATATTATTTCTGCAATGAAGTGCTAATTCAATTTTAGAATACAATGAAAGTTTACAAGTTACTTTTTCATCACGACAATACAGGATCTATCAATTAAGTCATGTGTGACTTACAGTGAGTAGTGCTTCTTTGCAGGCAGGCATGACTGCGGCGCATGGTGTGCTTGGAAAAAGTTGTACTCTTTTGAGCAACCCAAGACACATGGTACCATCTCTGCGGGAAACAGGGGCCCGAATTTTTGTTGATAGATTTCTTCGACAGTATATATCTACTACCAGTATGATGTGAGTTCACTCTATTTTCCTTGTCATTTTGCCTGATT
This sequence comes from Luvunga scandens, assembly GCA_030449905.1. NCBI lineage: Eukaryota > Viridiplantae > Streptophyta > Magnoliopsida > Sapindales > Rutaceae > Luvunga > Luvunga scandens. The sequence continues at coordinate 6,372,018 of JASUUG010000478.1, forward strand.
TCGCTTCTACATAGTCACAAATATAGAACTAACATAATAAATTTTTCATATTCTAGAAACACTTATGCAATGTGTTTTCTGGCTTAACAGATTGCTCGAGGAAGGAAGCACCTTGTTTACTTTCGAGGGAGCTAGGAAAAGTAGTCATTTAAAAGCTGTTTTGAGAATTCACAGTCCCCAGTTTTACTGGAAGGTAATGCATTTTTAATTTTTGTTTGACATTATTTTAAGAGAGATCGAAATGCCAGAAAATTTCTCTATGGAAACCATGAGTCATACAGTATTTAGTATGTGTTGAGTTTTACGGTCTTGTTCATGTTTTTGTAACGCACAAAATTCTAACAAACTGATGAATCCTGGAAGTTGTATTCAGGTCATGACAAAGGCAGATTTGGGCCTTGCAGATTCATATATCAATGGAGATTTTTCTTTTGTAGATAAAGATGAAGGTCTTGTAAATCTGTTTATGGTAAGATTGAGTCCAAAACCAACTTTGTTTTATCAGTATGTACTTCTAGAGATTTTTCCTTGCTGCTTTAAATTTCAGATTTTGATTGCCAACAGAGATTTGGATTCTTCAGTCTCTAGGTTAAACCAGAAGAGGTATTCTGTGATTGTTTGGACTCCTGGAATATAATATTGACAGTTGTTGTTTTTCTAATCTCATTACATTAAGTAATTCGCCCTGTGTCGGGTTCAGTGGTTGGTGGTCACCAATCTTATTCACTGCTGGTTTTGCGTCTGCAAAATACTTATTTCGGCACATTTCAAGGAAAAATACTCTCACACAAGCTCGCAGGAACATCCCTCGTCATTATGATCTGGTAAATTCTTTCACAACCCATGTTCCAGAGAAATCCTACAAATGAATGACATAGATGATGATAGTAAATGCCTAGTACTATGGTAATGATATGTGGATGCATGTATACAGTTGTGCATAATGCAAGTATAATTTTTTTCCTGGTAGAATAACAAGTAGAATCTCGTAACTCTTATTTGATCTTTGTTTTTAAAGCAACGAACTTTTTTCTCTGTTCTTGGACGAGTCAATGACTTACTCATGTGCCGTATTTAAGGTCAGAGAGTGATCTTCTTTGGCAGCGTTCTGTGTCTTTCATTTCCATATATATATATATATATATATATATATATATATATATATATTCACCTCCTAGGAAAAATTAATTGACCGTGTATTGATGCTTGCATCCATTTCTTTAAAGAGCCAAAATGAAAACTTGAAAGCAGCACAAATGCGAAAAGTTTCTCTTCTGAATGAGAAAGTGAGTATATACGAAACCATTAAATGTTTTATCAACTTTTAATCTACTTCGTGGTTGCACATTTTTTCATATGCGTAAAATTATCTAGACAAGGGTTACTAATGGGCAAGAAATTCTTGAGATTGGATGTGGTTGGGGTGTTGGGACAATAAAACTTTTGGTGAAAACTATCACTTATAACTCAGGAATATTCATATCATATCATCAATGATCAATAATAAATTATGCGGAAACGTACCTGAATCCATAACACTTAATTCTTTTATGAAGTTGTGTGGTTGACCTTTCAGGTCTACACGTTCCCTTAGGGAGTCCTTTAGTTCTCTCTGCGCTTTTTCTCTGAAGAGGGGATATCAGAAAAAATGAAAAGATTTCCACGTGTGACCTGAGGACCATGACCACTTATATAGACAACAGTTTCCTACTGTCACTGATTATTCCTAATTCTGCCCATCATAGAATTAGAATACTATTGGATCTCTACACATTAAAAACCAACATCCTATTAAATACATTAAAACCCATAATACCGTAAACCTTAAAAGATCACTTTTAATTGGACTTAAAATTATATGACAGTCTGCAACACATAATTATTCACATATAAGCCCAACGTTAGATTAAATATCCAACAATACTGGATTAAAAATCCAAATAATCTCCCACTTGGGCTATTTGTGTAACCTCATAATTATGTTTTGCAAAAATAACCGTATGAGCTCAACCTTACTGTCATTACCGAAATGTAACTATAACCAATCCGGTCCATCAATCATATCAACATAAGATCATGGTGGCATTCGTTACATCTATCGTAACTTGGCCCTCAATGGTCACTATGCCAACACAATTGAATGACATAGATCATGATGTGGATGTATAGCATGGAAAATTCATGCAATGTGATCTTAACATGCCTATGTCCAACTAGTCCACCTTAAATCTTATTGAGATCAAACCATACTAAAATCAGAGTATAAACAAACCAAAACTTTATTTATGCAAAAAATAATCTTAAATATCCAAAAAAACTGAAATAATTAAGAATGTCTATATTATAAGAGCATTTAAAATCACAAACTCCCACTAAAACTAAATATCCTTAAATAACATAACACCAATACGAGTAGTGTGCTCATGGAACATTTTGGGTGGCAATCCCTTAGTAAGCGAATCCGCAATCATGAAGTTTGTGCCAATGTGCTCTATAGACAACTGTCCACTCTAAACTCTTTCTTTAACAACTAGGAACTTGATGTCTATATACTTCGATTTCGTCAAACTCCTATTGTTATTGGAATATAGCACTGCTGACTTGTTGTCACAAAATAACCTGAGTGGTCTATCAACACCATCTACTATACGCAGCCCCGTGACAAAATTCGATAGCCATATCCCATGATTTGATGCATCATAACACGCTATAAACTCTGCTACCATCGTGGAAGAGGCTATAAGAGACTGTTTAGCACTATTCTAAGAAACAGCACCTCCTGCTAGCAGATAGATGTAACCCGAAGTGGATTTCATACTATCTTGGCATCCAGCAAAATCAGAGTCAGTATACGTAACGATTTCAAGCTTATCCGACCTCCGATATGTGAGCATATAGTTATTTGTTCTTTACAAGTATCGTAAGACCCGTTTGGCATTCAGCATATATCAGACTTCCTACTGCTGACGCATAAAGAATTTTCTGCATTTTCTTCTTTTCAAAGTCATTCCTAGGGCATTGATTGAAACTAAACTTGTCTTCTTTAGCCACAGGGGTATCACCTGGTTTACAATCTTGCATGTCATATCTCTTGAGAACTATTTCGATATATCTCTTTTGTGATAATCCGAGAATACCCTAAGAGTGATCTCGGTGTATCTATATGCTTAATACAATAGAGGCGTCACCAAGATCTTTCATCTCAAAATTCTTAGTTAGAAATTGCTTGGTGTCGTGCAATAAGCCTATATCGCTACTAGCAAGTAAAATATCATTGACATATAAAACCAGAAAAATATACTTACTCCCACAGAACTTATGGTATATACAATTATCGACCAAATTCATCTCAAAACCAAATGAGATGATCACTTGATAAAACTTGAAATACCATGGTCGCGATGCTTGCTTAAGCCCATAGATAAATTTCTTAAGTTTGCAAACCATATTCTTTGGGTCTCCAGACACAGTTTTCTGGCTGCACCATATAGATCATCTCATCAGTGTTGCCATTAAGAAACGTTGTCTTTACGTCCATCTGATGTAACTTAAGATCGAAATGCGCCATTAATGCCATTATAATCTTGAAAGAGTCTTTCGAAGAAACTAGAGAGAAAGTCTCTTTATAGTTGATACTTTCTTTCTGCGTAAAGCCTTTTGCAATAAGATGTGCCTTGTACCTCTCTACATTGCCTTTCGAATCCCTTTTCGTCTTAAATATCCATTTACAACCAATAAGTTTCGCACCTTGTGGCAATGGGACAAGATCCTATACATCGTTATCTTTTATAGACTTCATCTCCTCATTCATGGCATCAATCTACTTTTGAGAGTTAGAACTTTCCATAGCTTGACGGAAATTGATTGGATCATCTTCCATCACGCCGATGTCTACCTCATATTCTTGGAGAAATACAATGTAGTCATCTGGCAATGCTCTTCTCCTTTCTCTAGTGGATCTCCTTAATGGCATAAGTTCTTGAGATAGTAGAGTTTGTTCTTCTGGAATAAATTCTTCTATAAGGGGTTCTCCAATATTGTCTTGATTTGTTGTGTCTTGAACAAAGTCAGGAATGTAACCCTGATCCATGCCAATAACACATATGGGAATATCAATATGTTCCTCTTCAAAGACAAAGTCTCTAACTGTATCACCTCCCGCAAACTCAACATCCTCAAAGAACCGAGTATTTCTTGACTCGAAAATTGACTTAGTCGTGAGATCATAAAACTTGTATCCCCTGGATCGTTCGGAGTATTCAATAAAATAGCAACTCACCGTTCTTGGGTCCAGTTTCTTCTCATTAGGCCTATAAGGCCTTGCCTCAGCTGGACATCCCCAAACATGTAAGTGATTGAGACTAGGCTTTTTACATGTTTAAAGCTCATAAGGGGTTTTGGCAGTCGCTTGAGTTAGAACCCTATTAAGGATACACGCTGCAGTCTTAAATGCTTCTCCCTAGAGTGATTCTGGTAAGGTATAATGAGAAATCATACTCCTCACCATATCCTTAAGCGTCCTATTTCGTCTTTCAGCAACACTATGAATAGTGGGTGAACCTGGCATAGTATACTGTAGGACGATACCGCATTCCTTTAGGAATTTCGTAAATGGTCTTTGACGTTGTTCACCTGAACTATCATATCTACCATAGTATTCACCACCACGGTCAGATCTAACGCTTTTGATTCTTTTGCCAAGTTGGTTCTCAACTTCAGCTTTAAAGTTTTTGAACATATCCAAGGATCATGCCTTTTCATAGAGGAGATATATATAGTCATATCTAAAAAAATCGTTTATGAATGTCATAAAATATTGTTGACCATTCCAAGCAGGTGCAGGAAATGACCCACAAATATCTATATGTATGAGTTCTAAGACATCCAAACTCTTATTGGCTTCAAATCTCATTTTATTGGTTTGTTTCCCCTTAATACAATTAACACAGATGTCAAAATCTGTGAAATCTAAAGGGTCGAGAATTGCATTTGACACAAGTCTCTCTATTCTCCGTTTGGAGATATGACCCAATCTCCTATGCCATAACGCAGTTGAATTCTCATTGGTTAACTTTTTCTTTAAACCTCGTGTACTTAATTGCATGGATTCATTAAATAAGGCAATTGTATCAAGCATATAAAGATTATCATCGCCTGACAAAGAACCAAAACCAACTAGTTTTGAATCATGAAACAAACTAAAATTTATATTTTCAAATGAACAAGAATAACCAAATTTGTCCAAAGCAGAAATAAAAATTAAATTCCGCCTAAAAGACGGAACAACAAAAGTTTTATCAAGATCTAAATAAAATCCAGTCTTTAACAATAATATAAATTTTTCAATTGCTTCAGCTTCAACTGTCTTGTCATCGCCCACATAGATATATCTTTCACCATCACTGGGTTTTCGGCAACTCAGGTAACCCTGCATAGACACACTAATGTGAGTGGTTGCACCAAAATCTATCCACCACGTATGTCTAGGTACCGAAGTTAAGTTAACCTCAGAACAAACTAAACTAAGAAACATACCTTTCTTAGCACACCATGCGTGATAATTACTGCAGTGCTTTTTCTTATGCCCCTCAACCCAACAGAAGAAACAACCAGTACCTTTTGAATCATTTGGTTTCTTTTGTTGTTTCTTTTGAGGTGTTGTATTTGCACCTTCCTTATCCTTCTTCCTTTTCTTGTCATTGTTCTTACCTTTAGAGGTAGAGGCTAGATGAGCACTTTCTGCCTTATCTTTCTTCAGCCTATCTTCTTCTTGAATACAGTGTGATATGATGTCATTCAGAGACCAAGTCTCTTTCTGACAATTATAGCTCACCTTAAATTGGTTAAATTGTGTTGGTAAGGATATTAAAACTAAATGCACTAGCAAGTTTTCAGAGAGTTAAAGCTTAAGTGCTCTTAGCTTAGAAGCAAGATGAGACATCTTCATGATATACTCCCTAATATTGCCTTTACCAGTATACTTCATTGAAATTAGGCTTGTCAAAAGCATACCAATTTTAGCCTTTTCGTTATTGACAAACCTTTGTTCAATCTGTGCAAGAAACTCCTTAGTTGTATTTGCTTTCTCAATCATTGAGCCCCCGAATGCTTTTGGAATGACCTTCTCAATGATCATGATACACATGTGATTTGATCTCTTCCACCTTTCCATTTCCCTTTCATCATCAGGGGTATTATCATCTGTAAGAGGTGGGGGAGAATCAACCCTTAACGCAAGATCAAGATACATGATTGCAAGAACTATTAAGAGATTCTCGTGCCATGATTTGAAGTTAAAGCCATTTAGCATAGGATTTGAATTGATGTTGGCAGTAATATTAGCAGCAGACATAACTGAATAAAGAATAACAAACAAGCAGAACAAGCTTATATTAGTCTTAAAACAAAAATAAATTCAAATAAAGGTAAACCTCATCTCAAGATACCGGGTACTCCATTAATATTTTATCTTTGGACAAAATATTAACTTATAAGTGATATCTTGGTGCAGTAATCAAACACTGATAATAAGAACATGTCAAACAATGAATCTTCATTTGGGCCGATCAATATTTACAGGAATTACATATACAAAACCGTTTATATTCTAAAATAAATCAATTTCCACAAGAGAAGTCACTTTGGTGACATGTTGGTTCAATTAATTCATCTCAAAATACATATAAACCAATCAATATTTGAATTTAAAAATTACCCAAAAATAACCTAAAAAATTTTTTTTTGTCAAACTCCGGTCAACAGTCAATGTTGACAGTCAACCGTTGACCGATTCAGGGCTGGACGGTTCGGGTGACCCAAACCGGATCTTGAACCAGCCCACAAAATTAAACCAACCTTTTTTTTTTAATGGGCTAAATGTAAACTAAACTTAATTTTAATCCATCAAACCCAATATACTAAGCCTAAAATTAAGTTTCATTAAGCCCAATCAAATTCAATACTTAAATGAAAAGCCCTTTAATAATTATCCAAAGAAGAAAATTTTAAAAACCGTAGGGACCTTAATGTTTTAAGCAATGAAACCCTAGCACCTTTTATTCTTTTCTTGAGCCAACATTGCCGCCACTTTTTTTTTTAATATGATTTTCCCAAAAAAAAAAAGGTTCCTAAAATTCTAAATTTATTTTACTTTAACAAGAGTCAACCATAAATTTGATTCAAGAATTATTAAATTCAAGAATACCAAAAAATACTTAATCCTTAATTTGTTCTCAAACTCAATAATTTTAATAATTCTAGTATTATTAATATTGAGAACACCAAAGATTTAATCATTCATAAAAAATAAATTTGATTCTCAATTATTCAACATGAATAGGCTCTGATACCACTTGTTGGGAGAATAAAACCTTTGGTGAAAACTATCACCTATAACCCAAGCATATTCATGTCATATCATCAAGGATCAATAATAAATTATGTGGAAGCGTACCTGAATCCATAACGCTTAATTCCTTTCTGGAGTTGTGTGGTTGGCCTTCTAGGTCTACACGTTCTCCTAAAGAGTCCTTTAGTTCTCTCTGAAGATGAGATATCAGAAAGAATAGAAAGATTACCACATGTGACCTGGGGACCATGACTATTTATATAGACAATAGTTTTCTATTGTCACTGAGTATTCCTAATTCTGCCCATCATAGAATTAGAATACTATTGAGTCTCTACACATTAAAAGTCCACATCCTATTAAATACATTAAAGCCCATAATACCATAAATCTGAACAGATCACTTTTAATTAGGCTAACCTTATATGACAGTCTGCAACACATAATTATTCACATATAAGCCTAACGTTGGATTAAAGATCCAACAGGGGAACCTTAGCTATTGAAATAGTCAAGCGAACTGGATGCAAGTACACAGGCATCACCTTGTCTGAGGAGCAACTGAAATATGCAGAGATGAAAGTGAAGAAAGCCGGTCTTCAGGAATTGATAACTCATGTAATTACATTATTCATAACACCTTAACCACCTTTGCTCTCAGGACCACATCAGATTATGTCTCTGCGACTATCGTCAACTGCCTAAAGCCAACAAATATGACAGAATTATTTCTTGGTAAGTACTGTTACCACATCAGATTAAGAATATGATAACAATGCACATGCTGACATGACAAGCTTTTCATCGGCCTTTCTTAGCGAAATGATAGAAGCTGTTGGTCATGAATACACGGAGGAGTTTTTTGGTTGTTGCGAAACACTGCTAGCGAAAGATGGGCTTTTTGTTCCTCAAGTAATGTCTTTTGGCCAGTCTGCTAGGCTCTAATTGTTTCTAATGGTAAACTTTTCAGTTTATATCAATACCGGATGAGCGTTATAATGAGTTCAGGCTAAGTTCAGATTTTATGAAGGAATATATTTTCCCTGGTGGATGCTTGCCTTCATTAAGTAGGATAACATCGACAATGTCCGCAGCATCCAGACTCTGGTATAATTTAGCAGTTAGCACAGTTTAACATTTATTCTTATGTTCTTGTGCAGTTATGTTTCCTTTTCTTCTTGTTTGCTCCCCAAAATTAACCGAACTTCTGCTAATATAGCGTGGAGCAAGTGGAAAATATAGGAATCCATATTGGAGAAAGAATTTAATGGAGAATGAGAGGTATCAATAATAATAATATCAATTAATGTGTTTGGCTTGTCATGTTTTAGTTCTCTTATGTGGATTTTCTGCTCTACATAATATAAAAGAACATAAAATATATCCGGACGAGATTAATCTTTTCTCAGCAAAATGCTTGCTATGAGGTTCAATGACAAGTTCATTCGAACATGGGAATATTATTTTGATTATTGTGCTGCCGGTTTTAAGTCTTATACACTTGGAGACTATCAGGTAAGTCTTAGCCTTCTGCAATATGCAACTAAATTGTTGTGCTCTAATCAATAACATTCAAATTGTAACTCAATATGAAAACAATCCCTTGCAATGCAGATTGTATTTTTGCGTCCTGGAAAGGTTGCTGCATTCAGCAATCCATACAAAGGCTTTCCTTCGGCATATTGATTCTGTTCTGTGAATGGAGGACCAAGCTCTCTTTGATACCAGCTCACACTGCTGATGTGTCATTTCTTACACAATTACTTCAAGTACTTGGTAAGATAGTGATGCATTGTTTCAACAGCGAAAAATCCCCGAAATAGAACGGCAGATTGAGAAATTGAAAGAAGCAAATAAGGGATATCTTTTCATCTTTAGAAATTCTTGTAAACTTTTGCAGTTCCACACCGCACCAGACAGAAATGTTAGCTTACATTGCAATGATTTATGAAAATTAATAGTAAGACTGAATTGAGAATACTGATAAGAGAAAGTATCATTTGGAATCAGTGGATAATCAGGCCTTGCCAGTATTTTTTTTTTTTTTTTTTGAGACTTGGCTATGAAGGAACAAACTTCTGCATTTGGTTACTTTGAAGCAATAAAATTTTTGTCATCCTGAGATTTTTTGTATCAGAAGTGTTCTTAATTACCATGTACATTTTATTCTAAATTGTCATAACTTTTGTTGCATTTTTTCCCCATCAATTCTAATGCCCTAAAGCAAGGCAAAATGGAAGATAAGCAACTTAATTCACACAACAGCAGCATATATATGCTTAAATTTTCGAATATCGAGTACTGTATAGGTGACTCAAGCTACTTGTAATGGAATCCACTCAAGCCCCGAATTGTCCACGAGTCAGTCCCAAAGAAGCCCCGCTCAGGTCTCATAATCCTTTCATGGTAAATTTCCATTCCAAGGAGCCACCGTGACTTGAACCGAGGTAAAACGTTAAACCTGCTCTGATATCATTATTGATCATGTGCAATAGGGCAAAAGCTTAGGCTAATAGTTGAAGTGTAACATATTTACTTTCTGGGTAACTACCGTAGAGTAAGAAACTGTTGTAATTTCTTTTGATTTTTTTTTTTTACTTGAATTTCTTTTGAATATAAGCATTTGAACCTTTTTTTTGAAACCCTAGATCCGTAGGCCTCAAAAGTGTTATGCTAATTTTGACTAGACATAATATTGTGTGCATGTAGCATGCTGATAGATTTTTAAAACTTTAAAAGTTCAAAACATAACTACGAGAATCATACGTAAAGATAAGTACTGTGTCAACGCATCAACTGTCAACTGTCAACTCATTGGTTGTTCAAATGAAATGGTGATAGTAGAGGAGAAAGAAAATCTGCCATTCCGCAAACGACAGCAGCCGACAGGAAGTTTCCTTTGATAGTCTTCCTCGTACACTTTCACCTTCATCAACAAATCACCAATCTCTTAAAATGTCCAAAAACTAAACCACAAACACAACATTTTAACAAAATGGTCCTCAAATCTTCTGTTCTTTCTCTTTACTACAGCTCTCTGCATCTTGAAGCCTTCACTTCACCACTTCATTTGCTGACATACCCTTAAACTCAACTCTTTACGCTTCAAACTTGAATCAATCTTGGCACGTTTTCACTTTCATTCACCATACAAACACCCACTTTTTTAATTACCGCCATTACTTATTCCGGCGGGGCTCCCGTCCGGACCTCGGCAAAGCCCCCGTCGACCCAGGAGGGTCCTTTCAGTTTCATCCCACCTGCACTCTCTGCCTCATCAACGGCTCCGTCGCCGTCATTTGGGATACCAGCACTCAACGTCAATATCTCTTCTACTTCTGTTCATGACTTCTGGCAACCTCGCACTTGACAAAAACGAAGACGTTTTTGCTTGGTCCTCGCTTGATAACCCTACTGATACCATCGTTCCCTCCCAGAATTTCACTTTTGGGAAGAATTTGTGACGCATTATTCTTTTACTCATCTCAAATCAGGGAATTTGAGTTTGAAGCGGAATGATTGTGTTACTTATTTTACCAAGGATTGAATTCAACTATTAACTCAAATTTGAGTTCACCAATTTTAAGATTGCAGCCTGTTGGGATTTGGTCTACATATGATGTCGCTTTGCCTAGTGCTGCTATTATTTGCTTAAAGTAGTGATTACGCGTAGGATAGTGATATATTAAGGTCTTTGAGATTAGACAGCAATGGGAATTCGAGAATTTCTAGTTCTGCTAGAGGTACTGGTACTGGGGCTATAACTAGAAGATGGGCAGCTGTTGCTGATCGGTGTTAAGTTTTTGGGTATTGTGGGAATATTGTAAATGTATTTATAATGATTCGACTTCAGATTGCTTTAATTATATCCTATTTTTTCCTAAATACTAAATTTATACCCTATTACATACACATGCCCCATGAAGGTGAGAAAAGTCAAAAAGACCTTTAAAGCCATGAATCTACATCTTTTCTTCCTTTCACGGTTTCTTCCTCTCACTATTCCTTTCTCACAATTTCCTCTTCTCACCATTTCTTCCTCTCATGATTTCCTCCTCTCTCACAATTTCATCTCTTACCTCTAATACAAAGGTTTTTGATAAAAATAAACTCTTCAAAAGGTGCATTGTCAAGTGGTGGATAAGGTATGTTTGAAATGCAACCATTTTGTTTGTTTAGGGTTTGATTTGATTTCATTACACGTATACTTCCTAATGATTTATTAGCTTTAATAGTACACTATTCATTTTTGTGATTGCACACGCACACTATTGCATAAAATATAAGGATTTAAGATCTCAATTTAAATTATAAGTGATTGAAAAATCAGTCCAGAAAAAAGTTGAGTACAAAGTCGGGTAAGTCAACTAAGAAGTGAAGTAAATGGAAGGAGTAAGTCAAGTATCTAGTTGAGTAGGAAGTCAAATAAATATATTGAATAAGTCGAGTAAGAGTCAAATAATTTTTAAAATAAGTCGAGTAAGAGTCAAATAATTTTTAAAATAAGTCGAGTAAAAGTCAAGTAATTTCTTTGAACAAGTCGAGTAAAAGTTATGTAATTTAGTACATGTTCAAAAAATTACTCGACTTGTTTTAAAAAAATACTCGACTCTTACTCAACCTAATCCTTGACTTTTTTAATATATTTACTTGTAAATGCAGTTGGTGTAGTGGTCGTGGACACAATCGACTCAAATGAATGACACTAATGCCGTAACATGAAGAGTGACACCTTGTTTCAAATTTATATACAATGCAAGTGACTCAATTCTTTGTATTCATTTCTGTTTTGCCATTAGTTTATGCTTTATTTATTTCCTTAATGTAATTTAAACATGTACTAAATTTCACATTATGTGTCCATACAGGGTTTGGTGGAGGAGCATAGATGGTATATTGTCTTTAAGGGCTGCGTCGTAGAGTTTTTGGTGGAGGATCATGACTTGGTTGCTTGGAGCAACTAAAGGACTATCCTGATTCATTGTATAAGGATTTTCGTACTGAAATTATATAAGAATGAATTTGCTAGTTATTTATGAGATGACACTGTATTTAATGTTTGTTGAATAATTTATTATTGTTGCAGATACTTTTTAATGGTTATTATATATCTTGGTAGATAATTACATATTGATACAATTGAAGTTGAGTATACTTGACTTTTTATTTGACTTAATTAAAGAAGAATTTTTCATTTCAATTTAGGTTTAGTATTCTCAATTAATTACCTAACTTCTAATCAAAAGTTCAGAACTTTTGTTGAATGAATACTCAGGCAAGGTTGCATTGAAGTCGAGTTTCCTTAACTCCTTATCCAACTTACATGAAAAAGCTTATAATTTTTGCTGAATGAATACTCGGGGAAGGTTACATTGAAGTCAAGTATTCTCGACTATTTACCTGATTTCGATGAGAGAAGTCGAGTATTCTCAGCTATTTACCTAACTTCGGTGAGAGGATAATTTTTGCTGAATATTGGGCATGGTTTAGATTAAGTCAAGTAATTCCTGTTCTCTCTTAAAAATCATAATTTAAATAAACTAATATAGGTTTTAATTACACGAAAAGATTGCTAAACCACCTTCCTTAAAAGCTACCACACAAGTTGTAATAATTAAATCATCAACCAATCAATACTTGTGGAAATAACAAATTTAATTTTTAATCTAGATAACTTGATTTCAAGATAATAAAGAATACTAAAATATGAGAAAAAGTAAGACTCAAGCCGCCCATAGCTTATCTCATGCTCAAAATCCAAATAGTTGAGATGCTTCAAGTTAGACAATTATTTTCTCCTAATGTAAGACCAATATGGGCTAGTTTGGTAATGTTGTATTGATGTCAGGTGTGCTGTAAAAATAATCCACTATAAAGAGAATCAATTAAATGTTTGGTAAAATTTATCTTTTAAAGTACTGTAAATTTTAAAAATAGTCATACGCATTTGATAGATTTTACTGTTAAATTGTTGTAAGAATATAAATGATTAAATTGTACTTAATGTTGAATTCAATTTATTTAATTTATAAACATGTATATACATTTTTTTGTTATGTACATATAACTAAAATAAATCTTTTAAGTTATTAATTTTATTTTTTATTTTGTTACCTCACTATAATTGGTAATAGTAATAATCTCTTTAAAATTATTTTTTTTAATTAATAAGGACAATTTTGAATTTTTATAATATATATATATATATATATATGGTATTGCATTATGCATAAAAATGATATCAAAAATAAGATTTTGAAAAGCTACTCTTTTCTTACTTTTCAAAATATACGGTAAGATTTTATAATCTTGCCAAAAGTAACTTTTAAAAAAATTTATCAAACACTAAAATTAACATTTAAAATTTTAAAATCACTTTTAAGCTTCTTAAAAGCAATCCTAAATGGGCCTCAAGTGGGTCTTTTTATAAAATTTTAATATTTTATTTATCCTTGACATTAAATTATAATAGAAAAACATAAGGTTAATAAAAGTAGAAGTTACTTTTTAACTTATAAATTAAATAATTTTATTTTGTGCATGTGTCAAATAATCAATTTATATGTTCAAAAGTAACATGTACCCTTTAACAATCAGTTGTTGTTGTTAATGTTTTAGCACCAGAAATCAAATGGGGTAAATTAAAACAATTTCTAAGTGTGACAAAAGTGTCATTTTCCCTGCGAAATAATACCATATGCCAAATTTTGAAGGGATGATTTCCTTATGCTAACGGCCCAATTACGAGAACAATTGCTGAAATACTTTATTGATCTTATTATATTTATTTCGTTATGCATGATTTTATTATTTTTTTTGCCAACCGGAGACTTATCGAGATTCGCGTTTCTTTGTTTTCTCACCTTCTATTAATAAGGATTCATGCAAAACTTGCTGCTATACATATTTTAACAATAACAGCAACTAACCGGCCTAATTATGTCTCTACTTTATGACTATAAAAAATAAATTTATCATGTTAACTTAAAAACTTTGCTCCAATATTGTTCAAAACTTTAATCAAGACTCTCTGTTTATGGCATTTTTTTTTTACTTTGTGAAGTTTAAATGATTTTTATGTATCTGGAAGCCTGTAAAAACTAATATTTAGGATATTAGAGGAAACTGAAGAGTAAATTGAGGGCTACCTGTGATTGTTCCAGTATTATCCTACTGTTATCTTCAATCAAAAAAGAAGGTAGTTTGATGTTGATGAAGAATTTGCAGATAAAGAGATAGAAAAAGAAACCAATTTATCGTCTTTTAGGGCAATCCAACCAACGATTCCGAATCAACAGATTGAGCGGTCAACTCGTGAATCAACTAATATTAAAAAATACTAAAAACTATGCCAAGTAAGTTTGAGGAATCGCTTCTATTTTGTATTTTAATTTTTTCTTTTTTATTGTATCAAACACATACGTACATTGTTCCGTTTGTCTGGTGATAAGCCAAAAAATGTTGTTGCGTGTGGATTCTTCCTGTCCGTTTTCAAACTTCCACAGGAACTTTAATTTAAGTAGGTGTAGAGGTATAGAAAAGATTTATATTCAAATCTTGTGCAGTTGGTCAAAAAAGCATAAGCCATGGGCTCTGAGACGATGTATAAGCAATATTCGCCTAAATGGCAGCGGCTCTCTGTGAACAGCAAACCCTACCGAAGCAACAAAGGCATAGTATAATTTTATTCTCCCAACGATTCCCACCTAATTATTATCATTCACAGTTACCGCAAACAATTCAAAAAGCTACAAGGATTTCAGTTTGCTAGCCGGGATTTGTTTTAGGATTTTTTATCGCAATAATGTTAATTACTTTGATGTACGATTTTACATCGTTTCTCTTTTTGTTTTATCACATAAAATTCTTATTACTTATATCCTATAATCAGATAAATAGCTCTAGAACTAGAAGTGGAATGTACACCAATTAATTTGCAGTCTTCTCTTGGTATTCGGCCGGGGGCCATGCATCTGTCATTAACGGAGTATTCTTGTCTCTGAAATGATAGAATTTTATGAGTGATTTCTGACAAATTAATTTAGAGAAACAATAAATTAGGATAAACTTATATATAAGATTTAATGACATAGACAATATAATCAAACATTATATATAAAGTTTATACCATGAATCTATCAAAAAAAGTTTGTATCTCAACTTTATAAATATATCATTACTCTATTTTGGGTAAGACTTTTACCTATACGAGTTTAAAAGACTAATTCCAAAATCTCACAAGAAACTAATCGGAAAAAGTTTCTGTATCTGTGGGCTAACGAAAAGTCCTGGAAGGGTTACATTGACGCAATTGTTGACAAAAAGTTAGCTGGACGAGATGTGGATGTGGAGAATGTAATGGGGCCCATTCATGTGAGCTTTTGGTGCATACACGAGAAACCATCACAGAGGCCAATTATCGGAAAAGTGGAGCAGATGCTAGAAGGAATTACAGAAATGGGATGCTAAGTAGACGCATCTTGGGTTATAAAGCCTAACAACAGCCAAAACGCAAGGCAGGCTATGTGTCCAAAGTGAACTATATCTACTTGATTGTTGAAATCGAACTGTTACAAAAATAAGCATTAACTTTCTAATTCACTCGTTATAAAAATAAGTTATAACTTTCTTGTTCGTCCTGTTCGCTCCAGTACGGCTGATTTTATTAAGTCGCATTGACAGTCCCAAAACTTAGTTGTTTTACCAGATAGCATGTGTTGCATGCTTATTTAGGTGATCTTTTTATACGAGTAAACTTTTTTTTTTAACTTAGTTTGAAAGTTT
Organism: Luvunga scandens; assembly: GCA_030449905.1. Classification (NCBI taxonomy): domain Eukaryota; kingdom Viridiplantae; phylum Streptophyta; class Magnoliopsida; order Sapindales; family Rutaceae; genus Luvunga; species Luvunga scandens. The sequence goes on from JASUUG010000478.1 coordinate 6,388,150, forward strand.
TTTTGCAGACATAATGTAAGTATGTGAAGAAATTTCGCACAGAAAAAATTAGTCTCTGCCTTTTACTCTACCTATTAGCTTTTAGTCTTAGCTCATCCACAATGTTCTGTTTTCATTACTTTTGAGTTTGTTACTTTGAATATTCATTTATTTTAAACCTTCAATTACATTTAGCGAATTTAGAATGCAAATTTATCTCACTATTTTTTTTTTCTTGGTTTAAGTAAAACTTGGGGCAAATGCTTTGCTTAGAGTTTACATTATTAATTCTAGTAAAGCTCAAACTCATTAGATTTATGTAAGATAAAGGCAATACTCATACGTAGATTGGCTTATGCATCATTACAGCATGAGAATCCATTAGGGTTGTTCTTATATACGTATAGACATGATCAGATTCTTTCCGGCTCTTAGTATTCTCTCTAGCTAATTAATAAGGGTATGTGATTAGAAGTTAGTCAGTAAGAGAATAGTAATATAGCATAAATGTGGTTAATTATGTACGCGAGTAAAAAATAACTTGAAAAAATAAAAAATTAGTTAAGCTCCAATTAATCACATTATGGTCAAATAGAGGTCACATTGATCGACTTCGCATGGAACAGAGCGTAACTATTCAAACAGTTACAGTATTTGTACTGACCATACATACAGTTGGTTTTTTGGAGGGAAAGAGTTGGGGTCCGGATTTATATCACCAAATTTTAATAGCAAACGAGGAGTATGCCACTCTTATGCATACGCATTCAAATATTCAAAAGTCTTAAAAAAAAAAAAGAAAGCCACTCTTATGGTATATATTGTAACTATTGAAATAGTTATTGCACGTGTACTAATTACTATCCATACAGTTGGTTTTCTTGGAGGGAAAGATTTAGGGTCCGGATTTTGTTATCACCAATTTTAAATAGCAAAGAAAGAGCGTGCCACTTTTATGCATACGCATTCAACTATTCAAAAGCCTTTTGATTTATTAAAAAAAAAAAAAAAACCACCCAAGAAAGATCCAATATTGACTCCTCAAATGTAGGAGAAAAAACAGGAAATATAAGGAGACATGATTAAGAAAAGAAATGTCAAAAGCTTAATTTCTAATTTAATTTTCCAATGGCCTTCTACCCCAAATCCCTTGTTCTTCTCCTTCTTACGTTATGCATTTTCTATATCACTTTACAACTTTGGCATAGGCATTATTATCCTTATTCAAGGCCATTATTCAAATACCCTTTTGATGATGATTCCAATGCCAATCAAGTCTGTGACAATGGCAGCTGCTTTAAAAGCAGAGACATCTTGGAAAATCCGGATTACGAAGATGAATTTAAAGGCAAATGGGAGCTGGCTTCTGAAAATTCCGGCATATCAGCTATGCATATGATCTTGTTTCCTAATACCAACAAGGCAATTATGCTTGATGCCGTTTCGTTAGGCCCATCATACGTTCGCCTGCCTGTTGGAATCTATCGTCTTAATCCTGGCGCTTGGAAAAAATATGTCGACTATCGGGCTCATGCTGTCGAATATGACACTGAATCTGCAGCTATAAGGCCACTCAAGGTACATGAATTTGCCGTAACTTTTGTTATGTGTTTTCTTTTTATTTTAAATTTTTTTTTATTAATTGTCCCATTTTCAATATCATTCATGCATGTATTTAGATCATCACAGATCCTGACAGACACGTGGAGCTCATCGGGTGGATTATCGGCTAACGGCACAGTCGTCATCTCCGGTGGATGGAGCGGCAGAGGGAGATCTGTTAGATACCTTTCCGGATGCCACCATGCATGTTATTGGAAAGAGCACCGTTGGCAGCTTTCTGCAAAAAGATGGTACATATACTTTGCCAAATTTATGATATATATAACATTTAGTTTTGTTTATGTACAATTGCAAGCCGTCAGCATAACATCTTTAATGGCTCAGCACCTCTCAAATTAGTATAGTGCCTAAATACATAAGTATTTATAAATTGGTATTAAGTTATTAATTTGTTTAATTCTATCTGTGTATGTATAATGTTATTCATGTATTATTATTTATACAGGTTTTCGACGCAACATATTTTACCAGATGGCAGTTTCATAGTGGTTGGAGGTAGAAGAGAGTTTAGTTACGAATATATTCTTAAGGGGGGAAAAAGAATAATCTATGACCTACCATTTCTTAACGAGACCACTAACCCGTCAGAAAATAATTTATACCCGTTTGTTTTCCTATCAACCGACGGAAATCTTTTCATCTTTGCTAATGACCGTTCGATTCTGCTCAATCCATTAACCAATGAGATCCTCCACGTGTTCCCTATCTTGCGTGGTGGGTCACGAAATTACCCCGCATCTGCCACGTCAGCATTGTTGCCCATAAAGCTCCAAGATCCGAATCCGAATGCGATCCGAGCCGAGGTGCTTATATGTGGGGGTGCAAAACCTGAGGCAGGTGTGTTAGCGGGTAAGGGTGAGTTCATGAATGCATTGCAAGATTGTGGAAGAATTGAGATAACGAATAAAAGTGCCACTTGGCAAAGGGAGATGATGCCAAGTCCGAGGGTCATGGGTGAAATGTTGCTCCTGCCCACAGGAGATGTTCTCATCATCAATGGGGCCAAAAAGGGCACCGCGGGATGGAATTTTGCGGGTGACCCAAATATGACTCCGGTTCTTTACGAACCCGATGACCCGATAAATGAACGGTTCTCGGAGCTGACCCCAACATCTAAACCGCGAATGTGTCATTCCACATCAGTAGTATTGCCAGATGGAAAAGTTTTAGTGGCGGGAAGCAACCCGCACTTTCGTTATAATTTAACGAGTGGGTTAAAATATCCAATAGAAATTCGAGTTGAGAAATTTTATCCACCATATTTTGACGAATCATTCGCCTCATATCGCCCATCCATTGTATCAAAATTTGATGGTAAAATGGTAAAATATGGACAAAGTTTTGTTATTCAATTTAAATTGGATGAATCAGAGGTAAGTTTGAATGATTTGAAAGTGACAATGTACGCACCACCATTTACGACGCATGGAGTTTCAATGGGGCAAAGGCTTTTGGTATTAGCTACAAAAGAGCTGATCGATGTAGGGTCGGAAATATTCCAAGTCAGCGTTGTGGCACCACCAACGGCTAAGATTGCTCCTCCGAGTTTTTATCTTCTTTTTGCTGTATATCGCCAAGTACCGAGTCCTGGGACATGGGTGCAAATCGGATGATATATTTCTTTTCTTTTCTTCTCTTTTCTGTTTTTTTGGGTTTTGTAGGGCATTACTTTGAAGGAATTATGATAGTTAATTTTCATTAAGATTTTTTTTTTGGCTTGCAATGTTCAAAACATTAAAATTTTACGAAGAACACTACGTATTTTGGTTTGAAAGAGAAAATTATTATTTTGTGCTAAAATTTCCGTATTAGATTTTTGAGATTGCGCAACTCAAGAGAGGAGATGAGGCGGATACTTTAAAAAAATTCTAAGTTTGACATGCAACACAAGCAATGAATATAAACAATTGAATCTAACAATTATACATTAATTCGTTAACAATTGATATAAATAATAAACGAAAAGAGAATTTGATTTTAACTTTTTAAAATTAAAAAAGGCAGGAAGTGTATAAAGAAAAAATTAAATTTTTATCATTTATTTTTTCAAGATTTGAGCTCGAGTCGCCAGTAGCGGCTTGAAAACCTCAACCGAGTCTCTAGAGGTGGTTGAATTTGAGGATTTTTGTGTCACGTAACCTTCTATTTACCCGTTGGCTGCAGCTCCAAAAATTGATCTTGAATTGTTTTATGACATTTTTTTCTCCAGATTTTGTACAAGTAATAAATATCATTACCCTTTTTTTTCTCATCCTTAATTTTTTTTTTCCCAAAAAAACGTTTTGATATTAGACGACAGTTATTTTGAGTTAAAAATATGGACAATGAAATTTCCGCTTCCATTTGCATAATCTTCAACAGTCTCGAACGTCAAAATATTATAATTTTCTATGTTTTTCTGGACCGTCCATTCACACTACTATCGTGTCATAACTTCCCTGTTCAAAATTCAAATTGTAAGTTTCCAACCGATATCCCATGTTTCCAAATTAGTTCCCAAATCCAATGATCATGATCATCTCCATCTTTGGAAAAACAAAATACCAAAATAAGATACCAACAAGATTTCTCACAAGAAAATAGGGATCAAATTAATAAGCATAGTTTTACCCTTTATACTAAATGAGTCCCCAAACCCCTGTTTAATTTTTTAAATATTATATTAGAAAATGCAAAATTTACAAATTTATTAAGAAATATGACAGTTTCAAGACTTGAAATCCAGCCCAATGCCTGCTAGGGTGTAGCTTGAATTGGAGCACTTGAAATCCAATCCAAAAATGTGTTTTCAAAAGAAAGTAGAAGACTACTTCGAACAGTGTATACGTAATGATTCAACTCTCGAGTTTGATAGTGAAGTGAAGAGGTGTTCATTACTTGATTAAGTGACTAATTACTGGTCAACTCCGACCGCAATACTTGTAGTACCATTTTGGTGTCAAGTTACATTACATATCTTTGTATTATGGTAGCACTTTAGTCTTTAGTTTGAGATGCATAATATGGCTATGGCTATGACTAGGGCATACGGGTGGGCATAAACAGGTTCAGTTTAGTTTTTCCCAAAACTCGAACCGAATCGAACTCGAGCATAAGTTAAAATCAGTTTGGTTTTTTAGTTCAAATCATATTCAGTTCGATTTTATATGAATTGGTTCATGAGATTTAATATATTTCTTTCATATTAACCAAATTTTTATACTTTTCACCTGGATTTAATTATTTTTTTAGTCCGATTCAATTAAAATCACTAACCATTCATGTTTTATGCAAAAATAATAATAATAAATTTTTATATATATATGTGTAAATTTTTTTATTTATTTTAACACTGCATTGATTAGTTTTTCGGTTTGATTTATTTTTTAAAAAAAAAAAAAACCCGATCAATTTACATTTTTTGAACCATTCGATTTTGACTAATCGAACCAGATTGAATTGGATGCCCACCCCCTACCTGTGGCTATCAGCCTCCAATTTTCTCATCGTCAACCACAAATCACATTACTAAATGAAAAAGACCCATTAACAAACGCCAACATCAAGGAACTGCCAATTCATATTTGATTTCTTCAATGGAGGCTTTGTTGCAGACAGGGGTGCTGGTACCAAGAACATTTTTGAATGAATGGAAGATACAACTTGTCGAATAGCTCTCCTCATTTTCAATAGCCTAATGTGTAAATAGTAGTCTCCTAATTCATTTTCGATCGTTCTTTTTTTAAAAAAAAAAAAAAAATGTTATAGGTTATATATTTTTCCTTGCAACGCACGCTAATTTTTCACAAAGTTGAATGAATTGAAGATGCGTTTGACTCCAAACAATGAAAAGCATTGTGTTTGTTTTGCGGTGGCTAATTTATTTGAAAAAAAGATAATAATAAAAAAGCTTTTGACATACAAATTATAACATTTTCAAACCTTTTGACATCAATGTAAAATTTTATGAACTTTTTATTAGAAAAACGTAATAAATGCTTTTTGAAAAATGAAAATAAATTTAACTAAAAAAGTTTTATTCGTATAGATATGAAAAAGTTTATGGAAGATACAATACAACCTGTTCAAATGCACACCGCATTTTGAGCAGTCTCCAGAGGTCAAAAGATTAGAATCTCCCATGTTTCCCTGGACCGTCCAATATTTATACTACTATCTTGTCGTGTTGTCCTTGGTGCGAAATTCCAGCTCCAACCAAGTTCCCGAATCAAATGGTCGTGGCCATCTGATCAAGCGCGCAAACATCATCAACAGTTGGCAAATCGTGGGACCATATCGAACAAACGTCCGGTGAAATCCCAGATGAAGATTTCTCACCGCACAATGGTGCATCACGAGTACCAAACGAGGCATAACAACATCTGGAATTCCGGATCCCTATTTCTTATAATTTCTCAATTGAGGAAATAATTTTTCCATTTGTATCAAATAAATCCCTATTCCCACTAAAATGATTGAAATATCCTTGGTTTAAATTTTTCTCCACACTCCTAGTCTCATCCCATCCCATGAACAAACACAAATTGAAAAACTACCTCTTTTAAAATTGATGTGAGAAAGAATCAAATTTTTACTATTTTACTTCTATCACGCAATGACAAATTAACTATATTGTGTCTTGATATATTGGTGATTTTATCCTTTTAATTAAAAGTAAAATTACATGTTTGAATTTTCATAAAAAATCATATTTTTCCTTTCATCATTAATATTTAAAAACAGATTTTTAAATCAGTCCTAATAGATCTCTATAATATACTATTATGTATTTAGATTCTCAATAAACTTTAAATTCCAATACTTTAAAAAAAAAAAATTTGCTCATGTCATGTGACTAGGATACTTGGGTATAAGTAAGTCGGACAGGGAGGGGACCTGTTTGAAATAAATGGACAAATTATGTTCTTATTTGAAAATTATAGAAAATGAAAGAAAGACACGGCTAGTACCAGAAGCATTACGTGTTCAAGAAAAAATTCAACTAAATTCAAGCCACCAGATTCTGTGGCTAATAACGCTTCAAACAACTCTCTTCGGCACAAACTTCCGTTAAAAAACCAGAGGCTCTCAAATTTCACAGACAAAATATCCTCTCATTTCAGCAGCAAAGAAACCCCAGAAACCAGAAACAAGCTAGCAAACCCTCTAAGCCTCCTTCACTGAAAGCACAAGCTATTTGTGTGCGTGTGAGTGTGCGTGTTGAGTGTTTCAATTATGGCTGCTACATCAATATGCGCAGCTGGGTTATCATCTTCGTTTCATGGAAGCTGGGGAGCTTCGTTTGCTAATGGTGGTGAAGAGTACGGGATGTTGACAAGATCAGTGCCGAATGTTAGGGTTGCAAAACCCATTAGAATGCAGCCGATGATGGGAAACATTAATGAAGGCAAAGGCCTTTTTGCTCCCATTGTTGTTTTTACTCGTAATATCATTGGCAAGAAGAGGTTCAATCAGCTTAGAGGCAAAGCTATTGCTTTGCACTCTCAGGTATCTAGCTCTCTCTTTTATTTTTTTTCTCTTTTTTAAAAATATTGATTATATCTTCATTACGTGGCTCCTCCGTATACATATACAAATAGTCAAAAAGTTAACAAAAATTAGTAAAATTCGACCATCTAATGGTGCCCAAATTATGGAATAGAGATACCGTAGTCACAACCGTTATAAGTACACGAGAGCTTTGATAAAAAATGAGCTTAACTTGAATCAAGCAAGTCACTGAATGCTTATTATTCAGGAAAAGCATAACCTAAGACGCATAAATTTTTTGCTGATTTCACTTCACAAGCAGAAAGCATTTTTCTTGTTCATGTAACTGCTAATCTGTTAGAATGCTAATCTTGACAGGTAATTACTGAATTCTGCAAATCAATAGGAGCTGATGCAAAGCAAAGGCAAGGGCTCATCCGCTTGGCTAAGAAGAATGGAGAAAGACTTGGCTTCCTTGCATGATAAGAAAAACATTTATTATTTTGTGTTGTCAGCACCGCCAGATGTTTTTTAAGTTTACAGTTCTTTCAAGTGCTTTCGAATGTAAACATACTTCTCTTCATCTGGGTGTGACCCGTAAATAGAATGTAACCTAAGCTTAATCCATCCTCTTCTACACTTACCATTCTTCAGTTCAGCTGTAGTTCTTTCCCAGATTTTTCTGGCTGTGGTGAAAATCAGCAGCAACAGAAAGATCCGAAGTTATGAACCAACTTTACAGTAATCAATAAAGGGTGTAACTTGTAGAAGTAGAACTAGAATTTGCCTAGATTTGGCAAATAAATCTCAACAGGCAATACAACCAGAGTCAATCTGAATGAACAATTCAAAAGAGAGTTCTATTTGAACAAAACATAGTATAAAACTACAAACAAACTGGGTGACAAAAAAAAATTTCTCAATATCTCCTATTTCAAAACAATAGAATTCATTGAATTACATGTCAAAAGGCATATGGCAACACATTTGAAGTATCTAATGTTTCATTGTTTATGGTAAATAGAGCACAAAAAATACAGAAACAGATTCAACAGTCTTAGCCACAATTTGGCAACTACAAGTACAGGCTGCTGCGACAAAATGGTCGCTTTTGAGTTCACACACTATATCGGCTTTTCACTGATCGTTCCCTTCTAGAGTCATCCTGCAATAATGGAAGCAATGAGAGATCCAGCAAGAAACCATGCATTCAAAATCAGAAAAAAGTGGGGAAAAGGAAAAGGAATTTTACGTGGAAGCTGTAAGTTATCCTATCAGTGACATCGAGGATCTCCTTCCACTTCTTTCCAATGCCCATCTGCACCAGGTTTGGAGTAACAGCAATTAAGAAATAACGTTAATTATGTCACATTAGTACAATCTGTAATCAACAGCACATCACAAACTCACAAAATTATGTTAAAGTCGTTTGGTGCCACATAGGAAAGAACAGAAAGTAACTCAATCTCGGTTCACAACAATATATGCAAACAATATATGCATACCTCATAAAACATGCCATCCAAGAAAAGCCATTTGAGGAACTTTAAGACATCGTACTCATGCTATATAACCACAACACAGCAAATAAAGATAAAATCTTTCAAATGAAGGCTACCACTATTTCCTGGGTGCACAAGAACTGTTCCCACAGAACACCAAAAAAGAACTCCCCTAACACCTACAATTTCAACATATACGAATTCATCAAGGTCACACTTGTGATACTCAAGAATTGGAAACTATTAACCTCCAATGTATTGTATAATTTTATAGGAGGTTTTACTTGTATAATTTGAGTATTATACACCAAAAAAAAAAAAGTAATTTGGGATTTCAAGTCTTGGGCAGCCATCTAGGCAACTTAGTTTAGAACAGGCAGTAGAAAGAACAAATGATAACCATCTTTGTCTTGGGCTAGGAATAGAGAATTTCAGAAACAGTGAGGATAAGGAATTACCCATGACCTAAGTTTTATTAGATATTGAATCATAGAAAGAACTTAAAATTATGTTTTATTTTCTCTCCACATAGAAAGTATCGCTTCTCAACTTCCTCTAATGTATTCTTATCCTTGTTACATTGCATGTAAAGCTCCAAAAATTGGCGTATCATTGCATCTTCAGTATTTTGTAAATCTACAATGAAAACTCCATAGTTCTCGAATTCATAACTTAAACTCCATGGTTCTCCTATTCATAACTTAAACTCCATGGTTCTCCTATTCATAACTTAAACTCCATGGTTCTCCTATTCATAACTTAAACAGTAGCAACCAGATGGAGAACTCTTTCAGAATTTTTGCATCCATGAGGCTTAAAATTTGTTCCAAAATTGAAAACTTGGTTCAGTTAAGCAAAAGGCGGAGAAGATTTTAAAATTGACACCTAAGCTCAAGCACTGAAAAGAGATTGTAGTACAGAATATAAAAACAAATCAGAACAGATAACAAGTAATGCATACTTCTAGGGACTAAAAATATGATTTATGCATCCACAGAACTGTAAACGAATCACATTCAATAAAAAAAAATATTAAGTACCAATATAGAAAGAAATCATACCTGAGCAGCTTCATTTGCTGCTGTCCTGGTCCATAAGGCAAGTTTGTCTTGCCTCTGGTGGCGTACACTAGCAACAACCCCACAAATCTCATCTGCCTCATCAAATTGCTCTCCAATCAGGGCCATCATCTGCACAACAAAAAACAGTTGAATTGATTGCCAAAAATGCTATGGAATCCATAAGCAACAAGCAACAAAACCAACTGCCCATGTTTTCAAATCAAAACTTCTACAAACAGAAATCAACCCAGCATGCAAGAACTATACTGTTTCAAGCCACATGGTATCAAGGTTAGCCTTCCTGTTGCTAGTGACCGACCACTTTCCTCCATTCGCACACTCAGGATCTTCCCACTTGGGTTCTATCCCAGTTTTGAACAAATGGAAATCCGCATTCATTGGCAACCGGCTTGGCTTGAATATCTGTTCATACAAACTGAAAAAGGAAAAAATCAACCAAATGATCGAGAACATATAACTAGATAAAATATCAAAATGAATCAAACTCAAGTACCTATTTCTTTTTGGAAAACGTCAATGATCCCCTACTATAGAAACCAATTGATTTTGGGGGAAAAGAGAAAACAAATGTGATTCTAAAAGCTGGATCAAACAAATTCATAAAGACCACAATAATAACTATTATAAACATATAAATAAAATTTCAAGCTATATTGCACTAGATTACTTTGCTTTAAATTTCTTATCAACCAAGCCAGAAAAATCAATCATAAAGCTCAGTTAATTCAACGCAAACCCATCTCATTAATTAAATCAATAAACCTAACAACATAAAGAAAAGAAAATCCAAACATTTACAAATATTCATCAGAGAAAAATATATTAAAGCAGAAAGAAACAAGCCCAGCTGAAAATAACATATAACAGAGCCACATCGAGGGCACGTGTGTTAGTAGCGTACCACCAAAATTCTTCGACAGTGTCGAAGGTGTAGACTTTGCGCATAGAGGAGCCCCACGCGGCGCCCTGTTTGGGCTTTGATATGTTGTCGAACCAAAACGTCCATTTTCTCTCGAGCTTGTGTGGCTGTGACTGCGGCGGCGCCTCCGTCGTAGCCGCTGCCGCCGTCGCGCTTGCCTCCTCACTTGTTGCCATATCTCTCTCTTCTTTGTTTCTATTAAATATATATTTATTTATTTCCCCCGATAGATCTATTAATTATACATTTATATCATTGATGAAAGAACGGAGGTCGTTTCTATGTCTCTTTTAATATAGAGAATTTTTATGGACCCAGTTTGGGTGGCCCATTTCTTTTTGAAGCCCATTGAATTTCTTGGACTCGTGTAATATGTTAAGCCATTAGTTTAGATAAGTTTGTGGAGAGTCTAAATTGCTTTCTTCCATTAACTCTCTTTTTTTCCCCATTTCTCAAAATAACAATATCAACATCAAATCATCATCATTAATAACGATAATAATAATAATGTGAGTTATTTATCAATTAGAAGCACGATAATATAACAAGAAAAAGAGAAAAAGTAAATAAGAGATATAACGTTGAGAGAGAAATTTTAATCAATCTCTTCTTATACTAATAAGAAGATGAGCTCTTATTTAATAGTCTTATAACCATACAAGTGAGGTAAATGATTAATAAATAAATACATAATTAGCCATAACTTTTTATGAGATAGTGAAAGTTATAAGTATTGAAGAGTTGTTTAGTAGAGAGATGAAGAGTTACTTTGATGAACATTTACATTATTATAATTATTTCATAACATTTCCCTTTGAATGTTCATTTTACAAAAAATATCCCTCATTAAAATTTTTACTAATAAGAACTCATTGGGAAAAAGACTAGATAAGAAAAAAGAGTACATCATTCATCTATATTTTATGAAGGTTTAAACTACCTCATTCAAACCTTACTAGAAAAATTTGATGGGACAAAAGCCTAGTGAAAGAAAAAGAGAGCTTTGAAAGCTTGAAAACATATAATAAATTGGAGATATCATCATCTTAAATTTGAAGAATACTGCCAAGCATATATCTTCATAATTTTGTTAATTTTCTTAAATAAAATCAAGCTTTAGCATCCATGTTAAGAATAAATTGTGATATAATTTTCACACTATTTTGAGGTTTTCAAATTTATGCTAAAAAATATTTTATTTTGCAATGATACAATTTTTCCATTGCCCTTATATGCACAAGTTGGAACGAAATATGATATTTCAGGACCAGAACATATATATTATAGTTTAAAATAGAACGATTTTTTAATACAAAACACTTTCTATAATATCAACATTTCACTTGATAAATTTCAATCCATAAATTGAAAAAAATTCTTTCATTTTAAGATCTTCATCTTAAATTTTATTTTTGAAAGAAATGACTTCGTAGGCTCTTTAGGAGTCTTGTGATGAAATCATCAATACATTTTTCTAAGATTAGAAATTTAATTTTTAATAAAATCTCATAGTAGAGTGGTAATGACATATCCCACTTATAATAAATTTTCATTCAAAAGATTATATTTTATAAGTCTAGATTGTTATAATATGCATAAGCATGATTATAGCTTTGTCAAGAATATATAAGATGCAAGTTTTTCAATTTAGTAATTTAGGTATTTGTTTCAATCATTTTATCTTTCAAGAATAAATACATAGATTTTTCAATTTAATTTTGACACACTATAGTTCGTGTTTATATTTTATTAATAAATTTTACGACTTCAAACACAAGGATTACAAGTCCAAAATCCTTCAAAATTTACTAATTAATTTTACGTCCTCTAATGTATGGACTACAAGTCCAAATATTTTATAAATTTGGCCAATCATATAATTTGATTATCTTCACATTTTTTTATTTGTGGTCCAAAAATTTTATTACAACAACCAATTGAAATACTATCTAGTCTACCCAAGAGGAGGAGTGAATTGGGTTTTTAAAAATAAAGCTAATAAAATTGCACAATATTTAAAACTAATATCTTAAAATAATATAATTAACAATGCTTGAATTTAAAGAGATAAGGGAAGAGAAATCAAACACGTGATTTTTACGTGGTTCGGCCAACTATGCATACGTCCACGCCTTCAAGCTCACCGGGCTTAAGAATTCCACTAAGCAAGCCTCCAAGGTTTCAACATCTTACATAATTTTGTTAAGGTGTCAATTCTTAAATCAAAGATTATTCTCAATCTCTTAACCCAAGTGTATCCCAACACTTACAATCACTCAAAAATAAAGATTACAATCAATTAATCTCTTACACAATGTATATGATTACAATTAAAATCTCAATGTGTGAATCAATGAAATAAAAATAAGTTTAAAGCCCAATGATATAAGTTTTCTCAATAGTAAGCTCAATGAAAACTATTTGATCTATTTTGATTTGAATTTAATTGAGCCATTTTATAGTTAGAGCTGAAAACTAGCCGTTGTTGACTTTTTGAGAATAATCGGTTCGCCGTTTGCTACTATCGATTAACCGTTTTGACTTGTCCAAATAGCCGTTGTGCTTAGATTTTAAATAAACGGTTTACCGTTTTCCGTTATTAGATCGCCATTTATTTTCAGAAACCTGTAAAACAAACTTTGGTCTCTGTTTTTACTAAACGGCTCAAGATTAGAAAGTTTTCTCCTTTTTGTAAATTATCGGTTCACCGTTAGTAATAAACGGTTCACCGTTAATTTCTAGAATACTCTGAAACTTTTCTATAAATAAAAAGTTCGCCTTTTATAATAAACGGTTCAAGAGTAATTTTCAGAATTTATATTTTGATGACTTTTTATGGAAAAATAATTTTCTAACTTAAGTTAATGGTCATTAAGATTCTTTAAACATGTTTATGGCTTTAAGAAATTCATTTTAATAATTCAAACATTTTAATCAAGTACATATAAGTTTTGTTATCGTCAAAATCAATATTATAAGATTAACACTAAATTTTTATTGATAAAAATCTTATGTCAAATTCAATTTTTTCTCTTGCACTTAGTACCAATACTAATTAAATATTTCTCATTTTCAAAATATATGCCCAATTGAGATATTTCAAACCTTCTAATATATATGCCTTTACAAAGTCAAAAGATCTCTCTTTCTTAATGCGCATGATTGACTTTTATAGCGCAAGTTGAATCTCTTTATTTCTTATTATCTACCTCTTCAAGTGTTTTTAGAATTTATTTACTAGTTGATACATTATGACTTTCTAGGGGCAATATATTCAGTAACTTAATCTAGATAAAATATTTTGCTATATATGCAAACATTATCTCTTTAGGAGCACCAAATTATTTCACTTTAACTTCCTAGGAATTAAATTTTTGAATGAATTGATCTATCACATGCTTCAAGGGTTCATACATTTATTTGTCTCACTATTTTATCCTTTAAGGAGATCATATATATCAATCCTCAACCATATTCTATTTGTGATTTTTCAATTTCACTTATCAATAAATTCATTTAATAATTGATCAATCAATGCACATTATACAATAATCCTTAATTTACTTAAATATTAAAATGAGATAAGATTATACATGTTATCATAAACATCAAAAGATCCATCACGTACAGCTGTCTTGCCCCTCCTGATCGGATGACTTTTTCATAAAATATGTCACAAAATATTTAAGCATAAATGATGGTCAATCACAATAAATAATAAATTGTTTCCTATAAATTCGTCTTCACTTGATTTAAACAAAAACCAATGATGAAGAGAATCTTCTAGCTCTTGGATTAAAATTCTTGTGAATTTTTTATAACTTGGTACATAATCATTAGCCTCATTTACAAATGTACCATTACAACTTCATCAATTCAAAATATGTAGAAAAACTCTAGACATATTGAACTTCTAATTCATCACAAATTATTTCAATTTTTAAATTGTTCCACTTCAGGTGGTGCAATATATATATATATATATATATATATATATATATATATATATATATATATAATCATTAATGCTTAAAATGGTGATTATTGTAATGTTGATAGCTTTAGTCATGGCATATCCAGCGCTAATCTCAAAATTATAAAATGGTGAAAAAATTATTGACCAGTTATTTAATCAAAAACTATTTTGTTCATGTTGATAGCTTTAGTCATGGCATATCCAGCGCTAATCTCAAAATTATCAAAGAAACATTTGCTTTAAGGTATGAAAAAATATCACCAGTAAGATGAGACCAGTTATTTACATCAAAAACTTAATATTTTGTTCATATATAAAGAGAAGCAATGGCTTGAATATACATTATGACAGTCTCAATTTCCTACTGCCGGAGCATAAATGAGCCATAAAATATCTACACATATCACATGTTTTCTTTATATATAATCTTGATGATTTTCTCCTCATATGCACATAAAAGCAAGAAAATCATATAGGAGCTTTTTCCGATCTTTTGATGGTCACATATTTCCTTTAGATGATTTCAGCGAAACAAATTACCCATTGGGATATTCAACTTTTACTCCTTCAAGAAGATAAAATAAATCGCCATGTTAATTCAATCCTTGGAACTTTTCCATATATTATGTTATTTTCTCCAAAAAATTTTCAAGGAACAAATTCATCCTTTGTTATGAAATATTTAAATATTTCCTCCTTCAAGGAGACGATTTATTATGCAGGAAAATAACAATTTTTTAAAATTTTTAGGTCTTTCATGAACAAGGTGTTGAATAATATCATAATTTTAGAATAACTCTTTAAGAACATGTACCAAAAGAAAATTTTCATTTTATATACGGTGCAAACCTTCATAGATACATTCTCAATTTTCTTTCATTACATATTTTAATATCCAACCTCCAAGAATTTTAATATTTACACTTCAAGGTGAAATTTTTAATTCCAAGAATACAACTTGTGGAAATTAAACATATATAATTCAAAGCAAAACAAGTTTGTTAAATTTATGCCTCTAAAAAAAAATGAAGTATTGAAAGACGGTTGTGATTTTGTTCAAACTGGATATTTGGAGCACTGGAGCCTTCAGTATATTCGGCAGTTGTCCATTGCCTCTAGTGAAGATGTATCAAGCCTCAAGTAACCATGCGGCCACGATAAAATATTTTCTCGCATTCAATTATGACCATGAAAAATCATTTTACATGCCATAACTAGTTGAAACAAATACAAGATCAGTAATAGAGATATTAAAATAAAACATATAAATATGCAAATAATGCCTTGAAAAGAAAGAATATTTTCCCATGTACTTAGAGTCTCGTAACCGTGTTAAATTATTTATCAATTAACAGCATAATAATATAACAAGAAGAAGAAAAAAAGTAAATAAGACACACAATGTTTAGAGAGAAATTTTATTCAATCATAAGTATGTACAAACAAGAAAATGAGCCCTCCTTTTATAGTTTTATAACCATATAAATGAAGTAAATGATTGGTAAATAGATATATAAGTAGTCATAAACTTCTTATGAGATAATTGAAGTTATAAGTAATGAAGAATTGTTTGGTGGAGAGATGAAAAGTTTTATAGTTTTATAACCATATAAATGAAGTAAATGATTGGTAAATAGATATATAATTAGTCATAAACTTCTTATGAGATAATTGAAGTTATAAGTAATGAAGAATTGTTTGGTGGAGAGATGAAAAGTTAAGAACATCCATATAATTATTAGGGATGTTCAGAATCCAATCCGATCCGTTCATCCCGTTTGATCCGTAGAAATTCGATCTGTAGATTGGTGGATTGGATTGGATTGAAAATTTGAAAATATGCAATCCATGGATTTCATATAGATTTACTTCTAAAAATCTACAAAAATCTGCGAATCCTTAAAAAAATAAAAAAATTAATCTTGTAAATATGGCATTAGTACTTACTAATAAATAAATAAGTTAAAATATAGTTGCATTAACACTATATTATATCTTATTCGATAATAATATAAAATAAAAAATAAATAAATAAATATAGCTTCCTAAATAGTTAATTTTCACGTCCTGATATAAACAAATGAGATTTTTTTCTTTTTGGTGTGTTATACTTTAAAACTTTGAATGTATTTTCTACTTTTATTTAAATAATTAATTTATTTAAATATTATTTAATTTTGAAATTGATCGGTAGTAAAGTTATTTTTATGTTAAATTTTTTTATTTAGTTCATAGATTGGAAATAATTAAAAAAAATTTAATCCACAAAAAATCTACAAAATGGTGATTGGAAATAATTAAAAAAAAATTAATCCACAAAAAATCTACAAAATGGTGAATTAGATATAAATTGGGTTAAATCCGCATCCGATCCGCAAATATATGGATTGGATTTGGATTGAGTTTCACCGATCCGTGGATTGGATTAGATTGAAAATTTATAATTCGCAAAATCATGGATCGAATATGGATTAATGCCTAATTTACAAAATTCGATTCACAAACACCCCTAATAATTATCATTATTTATAACAAATAATAGTATTGTTATAAATTATATGTATCTCTCGTAATAACAATTTCTTTTTATTTTTCTATACATTATAACAACTATTTTTTATATATTAATTAAATTAAATATGTATAGTTTATCATTTTACTTTAAACAAATAAAATTACCAATATCAAGCTAATTAAGTAATTAAAATTATTAAATATTACTTAATATTTGGTTAATAAAAATCATTCAATTGATATTAATTCCTTGGAATATTCATAATCCATCACGTTTCACCTTTTCGGCTTTTCTTACCGATTACAATTTTTAAATTTTAAAAATAACATTTTTCGTTTTCATTTTCATTTTCCAAAAAACACCAATTCCAATAACTTAGAAAGCATTTTCCGGCGACAAAACAAACAGAGGGGAATGCAAAGTTGAAAGTGTCAAAGATTTCCATCAACTCTCTTCAAAAAAGTTGCACTGTGCTCTTTGAAATCTAAACACTTCAGATTTCAATTTCAATATCTTCGTGGTCGTCTCCTTCCCTTTGCTCATTTTTCACCTTTTACAATCACAAACACAAAAAATAAAAACAAGAAAATGGCATCACTGGCAACAAATTTCACAGCATTCCTCTTTCTCTTCCCAGTAGGCCTACGCCGTCTCCTTTCCTCCTCCTCTCTCTATCTCAAAAACCCTTCTCTTTACCGATCAAAGCCTTGGTTTTTCTCCGACCAACGCTTCAAAAATCTTGATCTTTATTTCCTCATCATCTCCCTCCCCATTGCCTCTTTCAGCGAGTTCTTCTTCTTCCTGACCTTCTCCGGCCACCCGACTTACAAATATTCATTCTTTTCACAATCATTTTCCCTTTTCATCTTCTGGGCACTCATTCTTGTCGTTGTTTTCCGTGAATGTTATGACACTTTCCTTGTTAACGAGAGTTTTGTTTACATTCTTGCCGGGTTTTCCTTTCTCATTGAATATACAGTGATTGGTAAAGGGGTCGTAGGTCTTAGTGGTGTGTTTTATGATCTTTTAGGTGATTTGACTCTTGCTTGTGCTTTTGCTTGCTTGGTTTTGGCAATTAGGCCTACTGCTTTCTTTGCTGAGTTTTCCTTGTCTTGTGGGTTGATCTTTAAAGGTTCTTGGTTGTTGCAAGCTGGGTTTTCTTTGTATACCGATGCTTTTGCATTTAAAGGGTGTCATAAGATTTCTTTATCTGTGGCCAAGGGAAATGTTGATGTTAAGTGTGATCTCCAGGAGGATGGTTTTAGGGGAATTTCATTGATCAATCTGTTATTTGTTGTTCATGCAATGGGGTTGCTTTTTGGGAGCTTTATGTTGTTTGCATTCTTGTCAAGAAATAGGAATTCAAGGAATAGTGAGGCAAGTGGCCCGTTGCTAGCACAGCTTGAATCTGATAGCATGTTGACGCGCCCTGTTCCTGAATTTGAACTGGAATGATGCGTATGTAGTTTTTCTTCTTTTATTTTTCATTGTGCTTGTACAAAGAATTGAGTTAATGAAAAATAGTTGTTTGTTCTTTCTCAGAAGTAGGCAGTCTTTTGTAGGCGTGAAGAGTTAGTTCCTTTTACAGTCCTCTCATTAAGTATTTTCCATCCACTGATGCTTATTGTGCACTTGAGAATTATATAAAGATGGTGATAACTGATAACATGAACAATTTAGCCCTTCTATGGGTGCTGCAGTTTCGATTGCTATGTGGAAGAATAGACCTAACAACAAACAATAGTTTTCTTCTTTCTCTAAAATATGATGAATGCTTTTACTGCATATACTAAGAAAAGAAGATCGTGCTTATTGACTTCTCATTAAGTATTTTCTATCGATTGATGCATACTGTTGATCATTAATTAAATAACTGACTAATGCTGATATTGTAATTGGTTTTTTGGAACTAATTCACGTGGGCTGAGTTGCTCATATGTGTCTAAATTTCATTGAGTTCGTGCTTATCCAATTCTGCTAGAAAATTCAGGATAAAAATGCAGTATGTCTTCCTTATGTGATGTAATTTTGGGTATGATTCTATTAATGGTTTCCTTTAAAGAGTTTGCATGCATATGTGCACTTGAGAATTATATAAAGATGGTATTAACATGAACAAATTAGAAGTTATCATTTAGTAACTTCATGGATAATGGTAATGCAGGTTTGGCTGCTTTGTCATAGAATAGACCCAACAACAGTGATTCCCAGCCTTTCTGCTTTCTCTAAGATATGGTTAATTATTTTTAAAGATATGTAAAGCTTTTACTACATAGACGAGAAGAAAGGCCGGTGTCCATGAACTTTAGCATAGTCTTTGGTCTTCCGTACTCTGATATGCATGATACGCTACAGATGCGTGAATTACTGCACAAGAAAAGAAAGCAAAGTTTTAGGAGTTATATGTTGGTGTAGTGGGAGGATAAGAGAGTTCAAAATGACGTAGAGGATGTAATTTGTATCTTCCTTCAGGTGCTCTTTGGAAGTTGTATTGATGCCTTGATTCATCTCATGTGTACGCATTGCTTCACTACAGGGAAGAAAAAAATGAAGAGAGCTTTAATAAATTCTGAATATCTTGAAATGTTGATGCTAATGAACTCATTGACAAAGTACACCTCTGGGGTAACGTAATAACTGAATGACAAATCGACATATTTTAAACTTCAGAACTTTTTTCTTCATATGGTATTTAAATTACTCTAACTTTCTTCATTGCTTTGGTTTTATTGTCTGAAGTTTAGTTTATAGCCCAGAAGTAGAGTAGCAAACCAAGAATCATGAACAATTGATACCCTATTCTGGGCAGAGAACATGTCACTTATTCATATTATAATGTTGGAAGAAGTTAATCAGTTTTGGTTAAAATGTTATGTTTCTTGACTGGACTTTCCAGTTTAAATTGCCAGCTTCTGCCTGGATATTGAAGGTCCATATTCCCCAATCATCAGCTTTACTTTTCTGCTCCTATGGCTTGTTCATTTTAGAGAAAGAAAGGAGAGAAAAAGATGGGCACTACTGATGACTGGTCTTAAGCTCCTCTGAAAGTTCACAGGAAATTGTAAAATTTTTGAGAACAACCCTTATGTTTCCTTTGTATCATCTTTTTGCAATCATTGCATAAGATATATCTGAAATTGTATTTTACTGGTTAATCCTTTATTGCTTGGCTTAACCTATCACTCTGTGGCTCATATATCAAGGAATGGATTTGTAAAAGCTCAACAATGTCATGTGAAGCCAAAAGTGACTGCAAATTGCACCTTCAGTCAGAGCACGTCATTTTGAGCATACTTAAGCAACAGCACCTTTTAGTTAGATAATACTGCAAAACTTTGTGGCAATGGGAGTTCCTGATTGGTATCCTTATTCTTTAAGAAGGCAGTTGGGAAGTGGATTTATTTGTTTTTTGGTGCCATTTGTGAGATAAATATTTTGATGCTAGATTGTTGGGGAAGCGGTACCCAGATGGTAACTTTCACCATCCATGTCTTCTCGTTTATTGCCAATTCATAGCTCCGCAGCCTCACAAGTTACAATTTGACATATGTCTATTGATAAATCAGCTTACCTGCATATAGATAATTATTTTTCAAAAATGTGGTTGTTGTCCCTTGAAGTTTGAGCATTAGTTGGGGTCATCCTTCCAAAGGCAGGAAATTGAGAATGATAACTGAAAGCTTGGCTGGGAAGGCGATATCTTTCTGGTTCCTGTAGCTCCATTAATATATCACTTGTAGAACTCGAAATATTCATAGCTTTATTCTTTTTCTAACAGCCAGCAAGGTAGAGGCATGGGATTCATTTCAGAAATTTTCAGCAATTTACAAGCAGTGGATAAGAACTCTGGTATGTTTCTTCTGGACATTTTAATGCTACTTTATTATGTACTTCTGGTTTAGTTTTATGAAGTTCTGTTCGGAAATGGTTATGGTTATCCCACAAGGTACCAGCCCAGTTTAACTTCTTATTTTTCTCATTTTTTGGGACATAAACTGAGTAACGGTGCAAATAATTTTACATATTTAGGCTTGCATATTATTCTTGTCATCTTGATGGTTCTAATTGATTTATGGTCATCATTGCAATCTTACCACATTGAAATAGAGTGAAGGTCGGAATGTACTATTTTGAGAGAGAATATATTTTCTTAACCTTACTGCTTTTGTTTGTGGGAATTGTAGACTGAAAAATGAACTTATAAAAATTGAATTCATGAAGTATGCTGTTCAGACTTCTTTCCGTAAAACATATTTACGTATTGCTTTTGTTATGAATACTTCCAGTATTGTCTTAGCTGTTATTTGTATGAAATGAATGTATAGCGAATAGTGATGATATGATTTAATTAAATTTAGACTATAAGTGACTGCATGATGTAAAACCATAAGATCATATTTTAGGGTCCAACAATTATATTCAATCTCCAATGTATACATGCCTACACTTTAGGATCCTCTGTTGTTATGAAGGTCAGTGTGGCTAATTTTTTTATGTCCAAAGTAATGACAGGTTGTGATAGATTTATGGTGCATTTTGTAGTGCTATTGACATCGTCAAAGTCCCTTATAAATAACCAAAAGTACTTTTATGTTTATTTTGTTATGTTATGTTTATTTTATTATTTTTTATGAAATAGATAAAAGTGCATTTAGGATTAAAAGTCAGATGGAGTGTGTTCTGGAGAATGGTTGCTTGTCAAAAAATTGCTTTACAAAGTTTAATTAGCACTTTTTAGAAAACTGGTTTTGTTTTTTGCTTTTGCAAAGCGAGCTTATTCAAAAGTATATTTTACAGAACCTTGAAGAGTGGTCTAGAAAACTGTTGTTTAGTATGTTGAACTTTATGATCTAAATTATTCAATTGATGTTGAAGCTCTCAAGCATACAGATTCTACTTTATTAAAGTTTAGTAGCGACAAACATTGACTTATGTTACCGATGTCGTAACCGTGAATATTGTGATGGATAAATTGAATTTAAGTCAATCCAATTTGGTATATCCCATTGAAGAAGAGAACTTTGGTATTGTCAGCCATCTTTGACGGAAACGCCTAAATCCATGGATTTTAATTCGGAAACGGAGTTTCTTGATCTTCCTAGTAAAATCACCGTATTTTCGTTTCAGCATTTTAGATTTAGGTAACCGGACCGACTTTCCCACACAACTGCATTGTGCATTCCCTGAAAGACAATAATAGTAGTGTGATCACAAAATTCTAAAGCAAAACCTTTTTGTGTTTATCCTACTATGATTTTGCTTCATACCTGCTGATTAGATCGGAAAAGAAGGGAATCACTTCAGTTTACAATATTCTTTTTGTCCCCTCTAGATTTTCTTAAATACCAGACTTACCTTAGACAACATGGTCTGAGTGATGGATTTACCTTATTTCATTTACAACTTCACATCCATCAAAACCTAAAATGCTAGTTTGTGGCTTCATTCAGAGGAAATTTAACAGTGTCTTTATCGTTTTTGCCATTCTTTCTGTTCTTTATTGGCAACTATTGGCTTTATAGCTGACGTCAATTGAGGCCGGATGGAGCTGTCAGCACATCCTGGCCCATAAAATTTAGTTATGTTGTATATGCATTTTCTATGAATATTGGAACATGGTTGTATACTTATACTCAAGTCTCCAACTTTTAGTATCAAAGTACGGTTTAAATATTAAGTTTAAGATTTGGCAAGATGTGTTAAAGAAATATGTTAATACTTGAAATAACCGTCATTGAGTTATTTCTAATGAGGAAATCCCTTATTTTATTAAAGTGAGGACCACAAAAAAAGACAAGAAAAAAACACATTTCAATGCGGTGTTTTTTGACCTTTAACACATTGGAGTTTTGGTCCTCACATTATTAAAATTAGGGATTCCTCATTAAAAGAGGACTCAACGATTAATTGCTTTATTTTTGGGAAAAAAAATTATTTTCGTTTGATGCTTAGATACTCTTTATATGTTTTACTTCTTAGCTTATGCAGTCCATGTCAGCAAATAAATAAACCAAATAACCTTCCTTTAAATTTAATTAGTCTTCTCATGGTCATAGTATATTTCTTATTTCCCAATACTTTGAGTTGTTTAAATGCTTATTGTAATCAATTAAAATTATTGTATTTTATCACTTGATCCCCTTCTCATATAATGTCTAAATTTGTCACTGATTAGCTAGAAGCATACCTTGAACCTTTTCAGTTTTTTCATCTTCTCCTAAGTTCGGCCTCTGCAGAATCTGCAAATTGAGAGGATGATATTAGTTTCTATGCTGTTCAAGTCCAGATGCAATCTTGAAGCATAAGAGTGGTTCATTAGACTTAGCTTGTTTCTACTATTTTGATTTAATATTTTTATTCCCAAGATAACACATTGATACGTGAAGAAATGAAAAGAACTATGTTTTTAAGTTCTTAATAAAACTTCTTGCATGCCATATACCCTGTTACTTTGCTTTCTAATGTGTGATTCAGTACCTCAACCAAACTTTCCAATTGCTTTCTCATCCTTCTCTGTAAGAAACCTTTCGTGCACTGTTTGGACAATTTTGTCAGTCAAAAATGTACTTAATAGTTAAAGTAACAAGAAGAAAAATTTTCACAGCTGCAGAATTAGGATAACAATTAGAATTATTACCTTTACGTGGTATTTCACATAGGCATAGAAGTTTAGTAGACTCCATACAGTCTTGTCTAGTCTTTTACCTTCAATGTGTCGTGGGTAAATGTCTGAAAATATATCATGCAAATCTGTCTTAGTAGGAGCATATTTAATCTTCTTTTGATACAGGGATAACCTACTTGGATTTGAAATAGAAGAAAGAATACTGTTGTTATATATTGTTGTGTTTTGCTAAAACGTTGTTGTCATCTCCAAGGCTTTGATTGATTAACTCTAGATTATTGTTGATGAATAGCTATATTTTTATGCTTTTTCCTGTGCAAGATGATCAGGATATATTTTATAGCCACACTTTGCAACTTGGTGAAATTTTGGAAGAAAAGATGGTACCAAAAGTGACAAATCCTCCATTTGTGCTCAAATCTTCAAATGGTTCCCCTCTCAATTCTGGAGGAGGAATTGGTGCCCAGCAGCATGGAGGTACTTTGGCCCATTTTTTTGAGCTGCCCACATCCGTAAGCTCCTATCATATGGTAATTAAGTCCATTTAAGGAATGGCAAAAAGATTTGATTTCAGTGCTGCATGTTGGTTTTTTAATAGAAAAATCACATGGGCAGTACAAACCTGTAAAAAAGCTGTTGCAATAATCACGTCTGAATGTTCTTTGAAACGCATTGGGAATACTGCAGTGATTTTTAGTGGCTTCCAATCCGGAAATAGTAAGAAAATACGTTGTGAAAGTTCTATACCTGAATCTGATATGGTAAGAGTAAAGTACTACTTTTGGCCAAAAAGTGAATAGAAAGGTTTAGGCAAGTATTGTGGGAATTTTCTGTTTCCCTGAAGTTTAAAATAAACTGAAGGTTTAAGTTATTTAAACTTTTAAATGACTTGAATTTGGAATGAACCATTGAACATTTCGAATGCCAACCACATTTTGAGAAAGGCCAAAGAATAAGGCAATTGTTTGTGTTTCTACCTTATATGTTACCGACAACTATAAGTTTTTGGCACATGGAGTGATTAAGGTATTCTGCATGAAGTTGGAAGATATAATGCAAATGAGTTGCAAATGTCTTATGGATATGCAATTACTTCATTTGAAGCCTTTTAAGGCAAATTGAGGTTTGTTACATAATTGAATTATGGTTGTGGTGTCCATTGTATTACTGCTCCTCACTATTCCATTATTTTTAGACTTGGAACTTACCTGTTTGATGACATAAAATGGCTCTCTCGGGTGATAGACTAGCTTAATTGGTTTGCACATCCCTTGAAAAGTATCCTCAGAGTTGACATTCCACAACATTTCTTTCAGCTGAGAACTTAGTATTGTTGCTTGCACTGTAGAAATTTCTGAGATTACCTTCATAGAGTCTGGAAGAAGAATGTGGAATCAATCTAGCTGTATTAGGAAGTATGCACATTTTGTTGGTTTGTGTAATAATGTATTGTCTCTCTCTCTCTCTGCGTGTTGGATGCTATAGACCTATAGTTATGCTTTTCTGATAGTTGTGTTTTGAAGAAAAGGGGGAAAAAAAGGACTGAGCTTCCTTAAGAGAGGAACAAAGAATTGAGTGAAATCTTAGGTGGCTTTACATTGAACATCAATTTATTTTTGTTCTTTAAAATTTTACTTTCTTTCCATCTTTTTTCTTGACATTCAAATTTAACATTTTTGTCAGCCAATTCACCATTATTATTATATTAAAAATGAACGGACCTTATCTTTAATTCAAACATGTGGTCATTCTTATGACGCAAATTACTACTATATATTGTGGCAAAGTGCCTACTAATATATCATTGAGATTGGGTGAAGGATAAACAGACCTTTACCACGTGGAATCTTAGATAAGTTGAGTCTTAGAGTAAGCTGATATCCCTCTTTAGCAGGTTGAACAATCTCCACAACATCTGAAGAAATTGCCTTTACCATCTCCATACTGTAATGCGAAAGCCCATATGATAGCAAGTCTCCTTGGGACAGTAGCGGGGTTGATATTGACAAGTAGGCATGCTGTGGATCTGACAGTGAAGACTGTTCAACAAGAAGAGGCCATTTAGAGTAAGTCTCAAATGCTTTCTTGAAAGCCTATTTATATGTTTTATGTCATCACAGTGTGTGCACACTCTTATAACTAGTACTTTATCCCTCGAAATTTATTTATTCTCATATGAGAATTGGTTTAAATCGAGTCTAGCAGTTTCCAGTATTCTTTGCTAAAGATGCTTCAGTAATATTTCCAACTAAGTCGATTATTTGCACTTTTTTCCCCCTAAATGCAGATCAGCTCTTGCATTGTGATTTTCCAACTATGTTCACGTACAGACTATTTTCTTGATTGGTAATTGACTGGATATCTAAATTTCAAAGTACAGGAAGATTGTGGAAAGTTCACCTGAACGTGGTATTCCACAGACCCAAATTCATGCAAGTGATGATCAATCTCAATTGGTTTATCAGCACTGTCATGAAAGGAGCAATAGTTATCATTAGCATAATTTTGCAGTCATTGACAATAAACTACTACTTTTTCCCAAGTGATAATCTGCTCTTGTTTGCCTAATTTACTTTCAAAAAAAAGATCACAAGTCAGTTAACAGGTATAATTTGTAGAACTACTGTTATAGCTCATAATTCTTATGCTGCATTGGTGTTGTTGAGTGATATGATGTCAAAGAAAGTTTGCATATGCTTGTGTAATACACTGTCATCTAGATTTAACCGAACCAAATGGTAGAACCTGTCAAGATGCTGTTTGATCGTGTGTTTCACTTGCTGAATTTGAGGTTGTCCCTAAGAAAATTGTGGGAAAAAACGTGTTCCTTGCTCTTGTAGTGGGATTGGATTTACTATCAAATATGCTAAGAATTCTTCTGTTCAGCTTTGTCCCACCAACAACATTATTGCTGGACACATCATTGTTTTGTCTGCCTGTAAATCAAAAGTTCCTGTCTATACTAGAGCCAGTGAGGCTGTCATTTATTAGAAACATTATCTACAGTTGCCCCATTTGGTTGTGTTACAACTTCCTATATATTTCTAGCTTTCACATTTGAGGCTGTAATCATGATTCAGGTATTCTGATTTTTCTGATGATAAGGTGACTGATATCTAGCCAAAGAAGGGAATTGACTTGGGTTTCTGTAACTATCAACAATAACATTTATAAGGATTGTCATTTGGCATTCTTTTCAGTTATATTCAGAATTATACTAATGTTTTATGATCTATACACACACACACACACACACACACACTCTACTAATTAACCTTTTTATTTCAGAAGTGCAGCATTGCTGCGATCTTTTAAATTGAACTACTCATCACCGTGCATGGAGTATCAGGGTATGAAAATGTATGCTCGCAGAAGCAAAAGTAAAATATTTTATGATTTTCCATAAGTTCAAGAATGGTACCTGGGAATTTTCCATAAGACAAAATAAATGTGCTTACCGGTACAATT
The DNA here is from genome assembly GCA_030449905.1 of Luvunga scandens. Classification (NCBI taxonomy): domain Eukaryota; kingdom Viridiplantae; phylum Streptophyta; class Magnoliopsida; order Sapindales; family Rutaceae; genus Luvunga; species Luvunga scandens. The sequence continues at coordinate 6,415,308 of JASUUG010000478.1, forward strand.
GGAGCAGGATCTTCTTCAGAGATGGAGAGGCTCTCTCAAAACATGCCATGGTAATGGGTTAGAAAATGAACTGAAACACTCAGTTGTTGCACCTTAAATTTGTTGTGAAGATAAGGAATTTTGGCGTAAAATGCAAGGGTAATTTCTGTTGCAATCATATCTAGTCTAGCTAACTTTGCTTCGAAGCAAACACCAAACTATCTTTTTCTCTCTATTTCAGCTTTGTCACTGTCTTGTTTGCAAGCTAAGCAAAATGGATCGCTCTCCCACATCCTTTTAAATTCTGTTTTTCGATTCATTCATTTGTTGTGAAGCACAAGACGTAAATTGAGCTTTTCATGTGTTGTTTTAAGTGGAAATTGGAAGGTGTGTGACAATTTAGTTTGTTAAGCAAAGCATGTTCTTGGTCTCTCCTCCTTCATTAGCAATAATATTATTATTATTATTATTATTATTTAAACTAAGGAATGCCTCACCTCATATTTAAACAGCATTTCCTAATTTTGTAATATCTCTCATATTAATTTTTTCTTTTTTTTTATTTGCCTGCCTCAATTTGAAGACAGAAAAAAATTGTTATTAATTAGTATGATAGAAATTAAAGTAATAGATCTAACTTTTTTTAAAATGTTGGGGAATCAAAATACAATAATAATAAAAAACAAACCAGAATCCTTGATGTTCTTAACTGAAAAAATTCAAGCATCCTGAATTTGACATGTACGGGACACAAACATTCAAAATTGTCAATGTTGACTCGATGAAGGAGCTCTCAGCTTCCCCCCCCAATTTAGTACATTATATTATATATTTTGCAATTTCATCCAATGATTCACTAGTGAAAGCAAAAAATCTTTATTAGATTTGTATTTGAAATGAAAATCCCATATCAAGAGTCTCTGTTTTTATCACGAACGGAATGAAAGTCGAGGGTGATTGGGGATGACGAAAATCCGCATAGGTTATAAAAAGTTTGGTATTAGGTATAATGTTTTTTATACATATCTAAAAGTATATTTTTATAATATTTGTATTTTATAATTTCATGATTTTTAAATTTTATCTTAATGAAATTAAGCTTGAAAATATGAATTTTAAATATTAAAAATTTAAAATGTATATAATAGGTGGGTTAAATAATATAGTTATTTAAAATGATATATATTTCCATAAAATTCAGATTCTAGCTTATCAAGTAAAGCTTGGTTTGGCTTGGCTTGGCTTGGCCTCATCTCTGGTCTGGTACGACTTTGATTCCCATTACCTAGATCTAGGTTTTAGGTCAAACATCCCTACTGACATGATGATATTCATTCTTGACAGTCTACTGGTTAATATAATGTGCAAGCACTATGAAGCTCCTTAAACTTGCCACAACACTTTCAAATAGAGGTTCTAGAAAAAAAAAATTAAAAAACTCAAATGGTTAAACAAGATGAGATTGAAGCAATACAAATCAATAATATACTAAAATGGTATCCAATTACCGCCTCCATCTTACAAGTACGACCCTTGACCTAAATGAAAGTTTCTAAAAACTTCTTTTTGTCATTCTTTCGGAAAAGGAAAATCCCTCATCATTGACTTTGTGGAAAAGCTATTATTAAATCCTATTGAATCATTACCCCAAGACTACTGCGAAAAACAAATACGGCCAAGTGCATGAAACAACTCCGAAGAATGAAAGTCACATCGGTGGTACCACCAAAGTTCTGTCCTACTGACTCCAAAAAACTGACATCTCATCAACCCAGTAAACATACCAAAATCCTCAATCACGACTAACCATTCAGAATCTTCCACGTCGACGCCCCGTTACCATAACGACATTAACTAACCGCACCCCAACTGGCTCTGCTGACAGGCCACAGATCAAACCTTCCCACAATATCTTGACCGTTGATCACAATAAATTAAAATAATATATCTTTAATTTCTCTCTGATGAACTCTGAGCTGAGCACACTTCACCAATTTGCCAAATGCCTCCTTTTCTCTGTCGTGTAATATTTTTCTCTTCTTTTTATTAATCCCTGAAATATTGGCTTGTTAACTTTTAATATCTTGACATAATTAACAGCAGCGTTTCGCAATTTAAATTTTATTTTCTTGAAAGTTCTAAGAAAAATTCCCTTTTTCCGTCCATTTTCTCAGGGATTTTTTTTTTTAAAGTTAATTTTAGAAAGATCTTGTTACTTTCTGTTGTTTGTAAATTTTGTATACTTTTGTCATCAGTTGGTGGCTGAATTGCGGTTGTGAAGTTTGATCGTGTCAACGAATGAGCGTTGACCTTATAAAACACTGCATTCCATAGCTAATTTTATATCAAAATTGTGATCTTTGGAGATAGGATTTGTGAATTCTTGATTTTTCTGCCATCTGGGCAAACGGGAATTTTGAGTTTTCATTAACCGTTAGTGGTATTTGAATTGTTTCCCTTTAAGTTGATTGATAGATTTAGGTTATTTTGTGTTGTGGGTTGATGAGAAAATTTGAACTTCAGGATAAGGGTTTATGTATCGGTATTTTTTAGTGAAACGGTAAATGGGATTTTTATTAATGGGAAAAGGTCCCCGTATTTTGTACTAACTATAAATATTTTAGTCAGTTATCTTTAAACTTGATTGATTGTCTATGGCAACGGATCTTGTGGATGCTAAAGATGTTAATGGCTGCCTAAGAAAGCCTTTAAATACCAAAGAGAGTGAAAATTTTGAGACTGATACTCATGGAGAGGAGTATAGTGAAACGAAAGCTTTGTTGTCTCCTAGGAGAGGTGGAACAGCAAGGATATCTGATAAAACGCGGCGAAAAGTGCAGTGGAATGATAAGAATGGGAAGAAACTTGCGGAGGTGGTAGAATTTGAACCGAGGTAATATATTGTTTACACGGTGTATTTTTTGGTTTTGTTTATGCTGTTGGGTCGTTTGACTGTTTGTTTGAGTTTTGAGTTTGTGGTTCTCGATAGCCTAATTATGCATACTCAATCTAGCTAAATGGTTACTTAAAGAAGGAACAATGGGTGAAAGCAGAGATTTTGTAGCAGTGTTGACTTTTGGATGAAATCATTGTAATTTATTCACCGAGTTGCTTTCTTGAATCTGTGGTCTTTAAAGTTGCTTTTACTGAGCACTTCTATCTTGTGACTAGTGGTTGAGAGAACGCCGTGCTATTTTTGTTTTTGTTAAGTTGCCTGTTGCTGGTTCCTATTCGTAGCCTATGGTTGATTTTGTTAAAGTGGGTGGAGCAGTTATGGCATGAGCTGAGCTTGACCTAGTTGAGTCAATAAGTTCTTGTTTTCTAGGCTTTTCTATTCACAGAAAAATCTTGCCATTTTTGGTGTAGTAGCTAGGGAAGCAGACTTAGAGAATATAGGTTGATATAATTTATAGATTCATTTCTGTTATAATTAGAGGCTTAATGACCTAACCTGACATCACTTGTCCTCCGTGATTTTTACAGATTAGCATTTTTCAGTTGTGTAATGGTTAGGTAGTGCTTAAAAGAACACTAGTGGATTAATTGTCAGCTACATCACGTATCTTCTAACTTCTGAATGATTAGTCTCAAACCACCAAGAATGCTTATGTTTATCATTGCAGTTAAAAATTACAGCAACTTTTGTATAGTATGGTTCTTACAGGTGCCAAATGTAGGACTTATTTTTTTGACTAGTTTACACTTGCTCTATTTTTTACCTTTTCGGACCCTGCCTCTAGCTTTTCATTGGTCTTTCTCCTTAGAAAGCCATTCAATCTATGTTCAGAACTAACTGTAACATCTACTTTCAGTTTTCACATGTTCTAGATTCTATTGATGGCTACACCCTGTCAGTGTTATGGAATCATCATTTGCTGTTACTTAATGCTTACTACCAAACTTACTGGATGGCTGAGTTTGTCTGTCCAGTTCTTCAACACATAATGATTGTGTCATGAAGAAATCAGTGAAAGCTTCTCTCAGTTTTCCTTTCTTTTTTATGTATTTCTTTGCCTTCAGTACAAATCTTAACATAATACTTTCTTGGCTCTTGACATGTTATGATATAGTGCAAAGAAATTACTGTAATTCTTAACTAACAATCTATAATTACTTAATCAGATGCACTAAATCTTTTGAAACTCTTCAACCTCCTGTTTTATTTCACCTGTATAAATACCTCGACAATAATGGGTAGGCTATGCTTTATTCATTTTACAGCTATTCATATTGGAAAAGCAAATCATTATGCTATGAACAATATCTATATATGATTTGCTTGGACATTGCAATTCTCTTTCTTATGTATCACTAAGTTACTGTTTCTCTCTCACTGCTAACTCTCCTGTTTTGAATGCAGTGAAGCAAGTGACTCCGAAGATGAGGATTCAGAATCTTGCATCTGTACCATAATGTAGACGTTTTTTCAGTAAACTGTCTATCAGTAGACTTTGCTGGAAATTAAGTTTTTCTCTTCAAAACATCATTTTGGTGAAAATTGGCCATTCTCAAATATCACTGTTGTCGGTATGGACCAAAGGTCCGAAAAGAAGCTAGGCAGTCTCCCATTGTTAGTGACATTTGGAGCAGTTCATCAAGGGTGACTTTTTATACCATTCCTTTATAAGGGTTTGCAGCGAGTTTCCACAAGCAGCAGAAAACTGCATGTATTATATGGCACAGATTGAGTCAGATAATGACAATGATGGCACCCTTGCTTCCATGGTATGTAATTATTGAGTACAATTCAGATTTTTATGCCTTTTTCCACGTAAGTTGATTTGTTACAAGTTGAACCACTGAGGAGACATGACTGTAATGTTAACAAAGTGGAAAATAATTTCATTCTGTTTGTTTCTTTTTCCTTGGCAAAAATCGAGGAATCTCTAGGACTGAGATTTTGTTCTTGCATGCTGATGGATTTTTTAGTCAATGAAATTTTGGTCTGAACCTTCTTAAAGTTTGTGCACTAATGATTCCCGAGTCTTTGGTTGCTTTAGGGTAGAGAGCTGTTTGAAATTAAGGTTTGCATGGTGCAATTTTCCTTTTATCAGGTGTATATTCCATTTAGCGAATTACTAAGAATGTTTTTTCATTACATGCTTAGTGATTTGTTAAAAGAAATATCTGTTGATTGTATGTTACAGTAAGATGCATATCCTATCATTCAGTTGAGGTTGCAAGTTTGTACTATGTGGGTTCAATTCCATTTTTATCTCAGTACTCGGGTGAAGTTTGAAATAGTTATCTGTTGCAATTAAGCTCTCTGGTTGTATTTGATTTTAGTAAAGCTTCTCTCTTGAAGGAAAAGAGAACATTTCAGAAACTTAATGGTAACAACAAAGAGCCAAAAGCCACATTCTCAGCACTCGGCAACACTATTTTTCAAAAACATCATGGTTATGCATTATAGTCGAAAAATAATAAAAGAATCAGAAACGAAAACCCAACAAGCAAAACAAATCAACAAACACCCCATATTGTTTCACGCTTGACAGACTATGAATCAAACAGTTGCAATTTATGTTCGCGGAACTGAACGTCTTGCATTTGACGATGTTTCATTATGTTGATTATGCCTTCAAGTTGGTGATATCTATAATTGGTACATCTTCTCTGCTTTGCTGCGAACATGATCTGCTGTTGTTGATGATACTGGTCTTGGACTCGTTACAGTTTGAGGAAGCTAACCAGTTTGAAAGGCTGGCATCAACTGCAATCTCGTGTAGTAGAGGCGTCGATTGGTTGTGTTTTGGTGCTAAATTGAAAGGATACAGATTGGAACTTGTCTTCAAATCAAAGGGTGCTTGTGCGTCTTGCTGTAGTCCATTATCCTCCTTTCTTAGAAGCTGCGGTGCCGCAGCTGTTCTTGACTTGACTGCTTTCCATTGAGTGAGATTCTCTACGGGATTCAACACAGAATTTACATATTGGCTCCTATCCCGGGCATTTCTTTTCGGGTCTCCATCTGTTGAAGCAGGAAGTTGCATTTGGATATGGTTGTTGATTATGTTTCTTTCCGGTGATTCCGCTGACTGACTGTTTAGTTGCTTCAAGAACTCACTTTGGCTTATTCTTTGATCATCAATGTCATTCTCATCATCATAATCATATTCAAATTCATCATCCCCATCATGATCCTCATCCAAGTCACTCCCAATGTAGGCCATATCCTCCTCCTCCTCCTCATCATCATAGCTATAACTGCAATTTTGGTATCTATGGTTGCTGGGAAATGGCCCCATTTTCGACACGGTGGATTTCTCTTCGGACAGAGTAGTATATAGGCTTCCGTTCGCCAATCCTTCACCATTCTTTTCCCCCATCTCATCCCCATCACTCTCCGACAATTGATATGCAGTTTCATCATTTTTTAATGGCTCATAGGTTTGAACATTCAGATTAAAGCTCACTTTCTTCCCAATTTTGATGCTCGATACCTCCTTAATCTTCTTGTCACTGCAACTAACATTAAAAAGTACAAAACAATTATTTTGAGCTACATTTAAAAGTTCAAAAAAAAGAAAGAAACCAAGAAAATCAACGCTGACCTGAGCTGAGAGACTGATGAATCCAAAGGCTCATAACTCCCAAGTCTCTGAGCAAATCCATGTATAAGCAATGAGAAAGCAAAATAAAGAAGTTGATTTGTCCTATGAAACAAATGAAAAGAAGTTGAAACATAGGCTTACATGGTCTCCAGGCAATACTTTATTGGCCGGTTTTCGACGTCCCCGTTTGCCGGAAAAACCAAAACAACCCAGAAAACACCCCATTACAAGTCTCTCTCTACTGAGTTCAAAGAGACAAAATCTTTGTAGGAAATGTTTTTGGTTGGCTTGATTAGGGTGGTGGTGAGTTCATGATAAGAAAGGTACCAAATGGACTGAAATAGACAGGGAGTGCGACACTAGAGGCAAATTTTAAAAAATGCAATTGGGCTCCAACGGTTTTTGAAAATAGGAACGTTGGAGTTTAATGATAAGTGGAAAGCGAAAGTGGTGGTGGGAGCACGAGTTCATTTAATTTTATTTAAGCGGGGATGGGGACAGAACAGCTTTCAACTTTGTCTCTTTGATCTCTTCAACAGCAAAAATGTGGCTTCGCTTGCTTTTATTTTACCTCATTCTGAATTGCTAGGAGCTAAAATTTACTTTTTAATATTAGATTCCGCTGCTTTCTTTCCTTGCTTGTTATGCAAAGCCAGTCGTCCCTGTATATGGATCGCATTTATATCCGGATCCGGCCCGGATCCGTAAGGATTTGGAAGATCCACATTTAGATTTTTTCGGATTCACATGTTAAAAAATACGGATCCAGTTACACAATATTTAAATCCACACGGATTTGGATTTGGATCCGGATCCGAATATAAATGCATCCAGAAAATTGAATATTGAATATTCGGATCCGGATGAATTTTATTTTAAATGAAAAATTAAATTTAAAATATATATTTAAAATTAAATTTTATTTGTAAAATTATAATGTTGTATGTTATTTATGTTGAATTATTAGTTGTTGAATTATGATTGAATTTTATTCGATATTATTAAGTGAATTATTGAATTGTATTTTAAATTAAGAATATATATATTAAAAATAAAAATTTATTTGTGGATTAAATTTATTTGATATTATCAAGTAAATTATTAAGTTTTGTTGTAAATTGAGAATATATATATATATATATATATATATATATATATATATATATATATATATAAATTGAGAATTTATTTATGAATTTGTGATGTTGTTGTATTTTATTCATGTTTAATTATTAATTTATGAATTATGATTGAATTTTATTTGATATTATTAGGTGAATCATTGAATTTTTAAAATATATATTAAATTATTTAATTTTAATTTTTACATATTCAGAATCTGGAATATCCGCCTGCATCCGTTACAAATTTTACCTACATCCGAATCTACATAATTTTTTTGCAAATCCGAATATAAATATGTAAATGCGATCCAAATTTTACCATCCCAGTCCCTGTACATCTTCATCTATGCTGAATCTTTTTCATTGAAATTTATGTGTGCGGTGTTTATAATATTTTTTGGATGCTGTATACTAGTACTTTTGCTAAACTCCAAGTTTGAAATATCATAAGTTTTTTTTATTGATTCCTGCATGAGATTTGTCATAATATCAGTTGGAAACAAACTATTGAGGAGGAGGGTTTTTTAAAAGAGTTGAAGAGTGTTTTAATCAAAGTTTAACGTGTTTAATGCACAATCAGCGAAAATATCTTTTGCAGATACTTTGATGCACTAAATTTCTCTCATTTGTCAGTAAACCTTAATAGTTTACTCGATTTTATTACGGGAAATTTACAAAACTAACCACATAATTTTCACAAATTTCATAACTAACCCTCCAACTTTATTTCTATCATAACTAGCCAACCATTGAAAAAATTCTGATTTTACCCCTCTCATTCTCCCAACTTCCTCTCCCGAATTGCTCAACGGATTTCTCTCCTCCAAGTGAAATTGTCATCGGCGGCGGCTTCCCACCACGTCGGAGTCCATCAACGGCAGCCAACATCACCCACATTACGGTTAAAATAAACAAATAGAAGATTAGTTTCAAAACCCTAAATTATTAGAAAAAATTATTGTGGATTATGTTTGAAAGTTTTTGTGTTGGTGATGGAAATGATTATAATTGTGGAGTGGGTGATGTTGCTCTTGGGATGATGGTGTGGGTGAGGGTGGAATGTGTGAGAGAGAGGGCAACCGGCGCGCTCACGTCGCACAGAAGAGCGCGCGACGTGCGGGCGACGTGCGCGCCCGATCGCCGCGTCGCGCTGTCGCCGCACGTCGCGCGACAAAGCGCGCGCGATCTTGCGTGCGACAGGCCCGCGCCTGTCCCACGTCGCTCACCTGTCGCCCGCTAGATCGCGCGACAGGTGCGCGGGAGCGCGCAAGATCGCGCGCCTGTCGCGCGATCTAGTGTGCGACAGGCTCGCCTGTCGTACAAAATTACAGATTTTGTATTTTTTTTCTTTTATATTATTAAATTGTTATAAATTTCATTTAACATGATAATGTTATAAATGTAACAGATATATGGCGAGTGAGCAGTCAGCAGAATGTAGAAATGAACCGGGCATTTTGAAGTTTGCTTATATCGATCACTTTCCCGGTCGTATCTCGAGTATGTGTAAATTCGATAAAATGGTGAAAGCCATCCACAGAAAGTTGACAAAACGGCAGTTGCAACTATTTAAGAATGACATATTTGGGCATTTCTTGGAGTGTCAGAGCTTTCCATTTAGTGGCGTAATTTTGCACAACTTGTTGCTGAGGCAAGTGGTGGATAAGGAACGCATTTAACATGATAATGTTATAAATGTAACAGATATATGGCGAGTGAGCAGTCAGCAGAATGTAGAAATGAACCGGGCATTTTGAAGTTTGCTTATATCGATCACTTTCCCAGTCGTATCTCGAGTATGTGTAAATTCGATAAAGTGGTGAAAGCCATCCACAGAAAGTTGACAAAACGACAGTTGCAACTATTTAAGAATGACATATTTGGGCATTTCTTGGAATGTCAGAGCTTTCCATTTAGTGGCGTAATTTTGCACAACTTGTTGCTGAGGCAAGTGGTGGATAAGGAACGCAAGAACAAAAATCAATTATGGTTTCAAATTGGTGAACATCTGATACGATTATCAGTTGGAGAGTGGTGCTTAGTTACTGGACTTTCCTATGGTGTAGATGTTGTGCTGAAACAGTCAAGATTTGAAGAGTTGGATTTCGAGGCAATGAACGACATTGATGCAGTTAAGATCGCACTCTTTTATTTTGCGGACAGAGTTCTGGATGGTCGAAAAGACCACTGTCAAATAAATTTCTCGTTGCTTAATGAAGTAGACGACATCGATCACTTCCGAAAGCATCCATGGGGTTATTTGTCCTGGCAAACGATATACGAGAGTCTCGACAATGCATTAGGCGGCAAGGATGAGAAATTTAAGGAGAGTCGCCTGACAAATCCAAGCCACAAAATTGAAAAGTACAATATGTATGGTTTCACGTCTGGGGTTCAAATGAGTTGCCAAAATTTTGCTGATAACTTAGTTTTTTAAATGAATTAGTTTTGTAATATTGAAAATTTAACTATAAGTTTTATGGATTTTGTACTTCGGTTGTTGCAGGCTTGGATTTTCGAAGCGATTGGAGGCCTTCCGTCTGCATGGGTCGTCAAGACGAAAACAAAGATTCCGCGAATCGTGCAATGGAAACCCATGTCTTCTTCAAAAATAAACTTTTCAGAAGTTTATTCATTTCTTAATGACAATTTTCGTCTTGTAAGTATTATTTATTAGTGGATGTATATTATTACTTTTCGTATTATTAAATACTATCATCAGACGAACTGAAAATTTTTGGCTGAATTTATAGGAAGGGAACATTCGGCAAACCCTTCAGCCAGATAAGATCGAGAAAGGGAAAAAATATTGGCAGACTGTGAAGGATTACGTGCCGCATATTCCAAGATAGGTCCGTAATGTGAGTATCTAATAGTGCATTAAACCACTATTATTTATTTGTTAATGGAAACTCTGAAATGGTTAAACTTATTATTTTCTCAATTTCATTGTTACTTTCTACAGCATCAACCTTCAATCAACGCGCTACCCGTTACAAGACAAACAAAGAAGTCTCACATTTCCCCGAGCCCAACACTTGAGCAGCAAAATGTTGAGGATCAGATACCTGCTGATGGGAATGAGGATCACATACCTGCAGCTGATTATGAGGACCAGATACCTGCAGCCGATTGTGAGGAGCATACACCGGAATCACCTGACACACGTTATTCAGAGGTTATAAATCATTTAATTTCCTCGTATATAAATCATTATATAGTCTCTCATTGGTTGTGAAATTAATTTTTTTTTTTTTGTAATAGTCGAGGACAAAGCATCATCATGATTACGTCAGACGACGGATGGATAAGATAGATCGTAACATCTTTGAATTGAAGACGGAGTTTGAGGCAGAGCGGAGAGAACATAAAGAATTTAGAGAAGCAGTGATGGGATTTATGGGTTCATTTACTAAATGCTCATCCGGCAAATCTCCGCGCGGACAGTCATATACGGTAAGCAAATATAAAATTTAACAATTGCATTCTTTTCTATTCATGCAGAATATTTGTTTAACATGTTTATCTTATTAAATTAACAGGTCCCGGATGACTATGAAGTATATCCTGATGTTGGCAATCAGAATGTTTCTTCTCCTATGTCATTGTATACATTTTATAGAGATCCAAGCGGGGAAAGCGTGCAGGTCTTCACTAAGGCGCCTCCGGGCATTAGTAAGTTTGGATGACCATACAAACAATCATATGTTTTGAATAGTCCATACTTGATTCCTCCATTCAAGCGAGGAAAGAATGTCATGCCTCTGCCTGCACCACAAATAATCGATCATGACATTGACCGACGAACAAGTGTGGATATAAATCCACTTAGAGGATTGAACGATCCAACAGTATATGATGAGTTCGACCGATGGATCGCTAGCGATATCATAGTGGATCGGATTGTCCGCCGGTCTCATTCATTATTCGAAACAGTTTTGGGCCATGCGGAGCTGGGGTGGCTAGATGACGAGGTAATTTCGACCTTTTCCACGCAATAGTGTTGATATCTTTACATATATATATATATAGTGAATTGACATATATTTGTTCTCGCACAGCATATTCATGAGTATCTTCGTCTGATAAGCGAGAAGCAACGGCAGTATCCAATTGCCTTATCCCAACGGGTCACACATACAGACACCTTTTTTTGGGTAATGTTCATTTTATAGAACTTTTAATTATAAATTAAATATATTTTTGGCTAATGTAGTAAATCATTAATAAATTTAATCTTTGATGTTATTTGTGTACTGGGTGTTCTTGAATCAGTTGTGGAACCACAGGGATTGTGCGCTCGATTCATTAGCATTTAACAATAGCTTGAATAGCTCTATTGGTGGGCGGCAGCACATCCAGTCAAAGCCATTCACGGAGGTCGATATGGTATGCATAATGTTGTGGTTTATACATAGTGTTGTTTGGTAATTTAGGCCAGTGTTATACACATCACTGATGACACATTTCCCACCATTTTTATATGCAGTTATTCATTCCTGTTAATCTGGGCAGCAATCACTGGGTCTTAGCCCGAGCGGACTTTCGCACCAAAAAAATCTGGATTTATGACTCCTTAATGTCGATTCGCGACAATAAGACCTACAAGCATCAATTCAAGCCATTCGAAGTAATATTCCATGTTTGGCTTGAATTTGTCGGATTCTATAACATCCGACAAGAGCTGCAGAGTGCTGACCCATGGAAAGTCATAACAGTAAAGGGTGTCCCGCAACAAAATCCTGGTAGTGGCGATTGCGGAGTTTTTATGTTGATGTTTATTATGTATTTAATGTTTGGTCGTAAATTTGATTTTGACGCTAGTCATGCAGAATACTTTAGGAAGAAGATTGCAGTGGATATATTTAATGGCGATATTGGACTATAAGCCATTGTACCCGTTACAATTTTGATGTATGGATAAATTTTGTGATGGACGTACAGTTTCAGTACATACTTTTTCATATTACATATCTATAGTATTTTAAAGTTCATTATAAATAAATGCCTAATAAAATTAAGTACAATTCACACTGCCCAAATTCATTATTCGTTGTCGCCCAAATTTAGGCGACAGGCTGCCTGTCGCACCAAATTGCAGTGACTGTGAATCTGTAATAACACAATTGAAGCACAACATAATCCATTAAGCCTGAAATTAAAAAAAAACAAATATTATAATTAAAAACTATAAAACATTAAAAAGAGAAGAATATGAAGCACATTTTATATAATATTATTATATTAAATGAAATAATATTTTTAAAAATTTTCAGAAATTGAAACTGTTTTTTGGTGCGGCGATTACTGTTCGCAAAAAATTTGGGCGACAGATAGCCTGTCACACATAGTTGGTGCGACAGGCAACCTGTCGCAAAATTTTCAATGGACTGACGACTGTCGACGCAGAAGACCTGTTGTAGCAACCAACAATGGCGCCAATAACAGAATTGGCACACCAAATCAAACTTCATACATATTTTTAAGTTAACACACGCCTCATAAACACTTGATTATTACAAAATAAAGCATAAACAAACAATCTAAGAAATATTTTTTGAACTTATGTACAATAGTTCAATTATTTTACCTAGGTTTTGGATTAAACTTGAATTTGGGTGTATTTGGTCGGAACTACTGTTTCTGTTGTTGCTGGCCGTTGCCAAATTCCGTCGTCGATGCTGAGTTCGAAGAGAAAACAACTTACGGTTTGGTTTGGTGAGGATAGAAAGCAACTTACAGTTTCAAATTTGTGAAGAGAGTGTAAACGAGTGTGCAATTTGTCTTAAATAACAAGGGTATTTTGGGACAATACCTATATGGTTGGCTAGTTATGATAGAAATTAAGTTGGCGTTTGTTTTTCCGTCTGAAATCTGAATAAATCTGAATTAGTCTGAATTCTGAATAGATCTGAATGTCTGAATCTGAATAATGTGTTTGTTTTTTTTATTTGAATCTCTGAAAATAAGTATTAAGTTGTTTGTTTTTTAAACTTAAAAATCTAAAAATTTATATTTTTACATTTGTACCCTTATTAAATTTAAATGTCAAATAAATAATACACTAAATACCATAATATTTTAATATTTATAAGTAAAATTATATTCAAGTGAATACATAATGATTTTGGAATTATAATATATAAAATACCATAAATTTTAAATTTATCACTAATTCTCAATAATAGTACATAATATAAGAAAAAAAACTAACAAAATGATTGAAATAGTTGATTTGTTATTTCATCTCGAAGTTATCTCATATAAAGATGAGATTATGTAGGATAAACGTCTATGGGTGAGTTTTGGAATATGTATGAAAAATAAATTATAAAATAGAGATATTTTTGACATTAGAAATTAATTGACTTAATTCAGATTCTTTTATTCAGTAAAAAGCTAAAAAAATTAGTTTCTTTTATTAAGTCAAAATTATCTAAAAAGTCCTATTAAGTTATAAAAACAAACACCTCTAATTAACTTAATTAATTAAGTTAAGTTACTTTAAGTTATTAAGTTAAGTTACTTTAAGTTATTAAGTTAAAAAACAAACGCCACCTAAGTTGGAGGGTTAGTTATGAAAATTGTGAAAATTTTGTGGTTAGTTTTATAAATTTCTCTTTTATTACAATGAAATCTGTTTGATGTGTTCAAAAACTTTAAATTGTTGTAGTTAAAAAATTAGAATGAAAGGGAACGTTTTCAGATTAAAGAACGACTCAATTCTATGGTAGTAGCCCTTTTGTGAACAAACACTGAAATTCAAATTGTTATTTTCATTCTTTAAAACGTAATTGCTTAATTCAAAATCATATAAGGTCAGACCAAAAATTGTTTAAATAGTTTATTTTAATACAATGTATTGATTTCAAGCTAGGAAATTATACACACATATATACGAACTTAATGTATGGCTATTATGCTACTAATTAGATAAATTGATCAGAAGTGTCATAATCAAATTAATTGCTTACTTTCTTTTAAAGTTCGTAAGATCCCATACATATTATTGAACATAAATGCAAAATGCTCTCAGTTCTTGTAGAATCGGATTATATTCTCAAGTGGGGACCATCATTTCTTGCATTATTTCTCCCCTTCAAAATTTTATATAAAATTTAATCTTCATCACTCTTAAAGTTGAAGGTTTGAGTCTTTCTAAATGTGTAAATAAACAATTTTTTAAAAAAAAATCAGATTCTTTGAATTAAACTTTAATTTTCAAGACAGATCCCAGCGGACATATGAACTGTGGTTGTAAAAATCAATTTTGTATTACGGAAATACGCATGGTTCCCATCACGTGCATATCACATGACAAAAAATGTTTCTACTGTCTGATTGATTCATTGTCTCTGGCAAGACTGTCTCAGTCAAGACCAGGGTTTCAACTTTCAAAACTCCTAAATCTTCCGAACCAACTCCCAAATCAAATCACAGCCGTCCATCGTAAGCCCAAGTAAATCACTGCCGTCCAAGTCTCATTTCCGTTCCGTCTAATTATATGCACACTTCACGATAATTACTCCCTTTTCCCCCCACTCCCTCCTCCCCCTCTCTCTCTTACCCTTAATCGCCCACAAAATCAGAAACCCTAGAAATGGACTCAGATCAGGGGAAGCTATTCATTGGTGGGATTTCATGGGAGACAAGCGAGGAACGGCTAAGGGAGTACTTCAGCCAATACGGCGATGTTTTACAGACCGTGGTTATGAGAGAGAAGACCACCGGTAGACCCAGAGGTTTTGGGTTTGTTGTTTTCGCAGATCCTTCGATTCTCGATCGTGTTCTTCAAGATAAACACACCATCGATGGAAGAACGGTTAGAATTTTATTAACAGTGTGAAAAAGTTTTGATTTTTGACTTATATTCGTGTTCATATAATGAAATTCTGGTCTGTTATTTGTGGGTTTTGGTGTTTATTGGTTTGGGGTTTCTGGGTTTTGCTAATTCTGATTTTACTTGGTGGGTGTTGATAGTTATTGTCTATCTGTGAACTTTAAAGTTTCATTTTTTTTTTGTTTATCTTTCTATTTGGCTTTTGGGTGTTATTATTAAGCTGCTAGTTATGTATATGCTGTTTATTTTTTATTAATTCTCGAACTTGATGGACTTTTTGTCTACTTTGATAGCTTCCTCTTCTATGTTCTCGTTCATTCGGCTATTTTTTGCTCGTAAATCACTTAATTGGCTAAGGAGATGGTAATATTGTGGTGAAGAGCCAAGTAATTCAGCTTCCGGCTCTTGTTTATTCATATTTTTTTGTCATGATTGTTTGTGTGCGTGGTGAATGGAATGAAAGTAAACTGTGGCCCAGGCAAACAACTTCTATGAACTCTAGCTGAACATTGATTCTTCATTTGAAAATGAACTATGGTAATAAATTTCATGGTAATATCATTTTACCTTTTGAGTGCAAAGATAGCGGAGTCTATATTATATTGGTTTTGGATGAGCCTGATGAGTTATTGAGTGATTTTGAGACCTTGATAACACAATTAGTGGGTTTGAGACTTTGATAAGTTGATCTGTGTAATTGTGTGATTTCACAAGTACGAAATTAGATTTTTGTTCATTGGAACATCTTTTCATCGGGGTTTTAAGATCAACTAGTTTCGTTGATTTTCAAGATGAAGTATTAGTTAAAGTGGGTACAAGTGGTATTGACTATGGCCCATGCCCACCCACCTTTTGCTTACAGCTTTTGATGTCCTCATCAAAGTAATTTTATTTTACTAATCTGGGAAATATAATTTTAAGTTTAGTGTATTCAAGCTAGGTTTTTTATAGATGTATGCATATCTAAAATGTATGTGAACTGTGGATCTCTGAACCTTTGCTTCAGTATATATTGTGTTTTTCTGCAGGTTGAGGCAAAGAGAGCTATGTCAAGGGAGGAGCAGCAAATCTCTGCCAGGTCTGGAAATACTAATTCTGGCAGAAACAATGGGGGTGGTGGAACTATCAGGACTAAGAAGATATTTGTTGGAGGGTTGCCCCCCACCCTGACTGAAGATGGATTTCGTCAGTATTTTGAAGCTTATGGCCATGTTACTGATGTTGTAATTATGTACGACCAGAATACTCAACGACCTCGTGGATTTGGCTTTATCTCCTTTGACACTGAAGATGCAGTTGACAGGGTTTTACAGAAGACCTTTCATGATTTGAATGGTAAGCAAGTGGAAGTAAAACGGGCTCTTCCTAAAGATGCCAATCCTGGTGGAGGTAATCGTAGCATGGGTGGTGGCGGTTTTGGTGGTTATCAGGGTTATGGTGCCTCTGGTGGCAATGCAAGTGCATTTGAAGGTCGTATGGAATCTAATAGATACATGCAGCCTCAGAATACTGGAAGTGGCTTTACACCTTATGGTTCTTCTGGGTATGGCGCATCTGGCTATGGTTATGGTCCATCCAGCAACAGTGTTGGTTATGGTGGTTATGGAAGTTATGGTGGTACAAATGCTGGGTATGGTGGCCCTGCTGGTAACCCCTATGGGAACCCAAATGTACCTAATGCTGGCTATGCAAGTGGTCCACCGGGTGCCCCTAGAAGTTCATGGGGCACACAAACTCCCTCTGGTTATGGTGCCATGGGCTATGGGAATGCTGCTGCATGGGGAGCTGGTGGTGGCAGTGGTGGTCCCGGTTCAGCACCTGCTGGTCAATCTCCTAGTGGAGCTGCTGGGTATGGGAATCAAGGTTATGGCTATGGTGGGTATGGTGGAAGTGATGGATCTTATGGCAATCCCTCTGGTTATGGGGCTGTAGGAGGGCGTTCTGGGAGTGTCCCAAATAGTAATGCTGGTAACCAGGGTGGGGGAGAATTACAAGGGAGTGGTGGCGGTTACATGGGAAGTGGCTATGGTGATGCCAATGGAAACCCAGGGTATGGAAACGCAGCATGGAGATCTGATCCGTCACAAGCCTCTGGTAATTATGGGACTCAAGGAAATGGTCCTCATGGAGGGCAAGTTGGTTACGGTGGATACAGTGGTGCATCACGACAAGCCCAACAACAGTGATTTGCTCCCTTGTAGCCAACTGGACTGTATCACTGTGCTAGACCCTTCTTTTTGGAGAGGAGGACGTCATGGTCTCCTTTTTCCTGCAGCATGGAGCACGGCTCAAGCTGATGCCGTTGCACTTTGGGACCGGTTGGATTGCTTGAATCCTAGTAGTTTGCTTTTTCTATTTTGCTAGTAATAAGAGTAGTTTCAAGGCATGCTAGATGCCCTTATTATACTTTATTTGCTATTGAGTGTAGTTTAAATTTGGCGTGCTTATAATTGTCTACTTCTACAGCTTTCTTTTTCTGTCATAGTATTCTAAGCTATAGTGGCTTGAGATTTCTTATGCTGGTTTGATTGCAGCATAACTTTTATGTCTCATCTTTCTTATGAAGAATTATATGCCACTAGAGATTCACTGATTGTAGCCATGTTTGATTTGATTTGCATATTATTAGGGTAAGAGATGTATTGAAGGCTTTTAAGCAATAGCAGTGGAGCTATGGGTCACTTAGGTTGAAGTTTTCATTGAGGGTAGGAGTAATCCTAGCGGTAGTTGACACTTGGTAGTGGGTAGCGATAATCATAGTGGTAGTTGACACTTTGAGGATGGCATAATCATTTTCCCCCTGTATTTGCGCTTGTGTTGTACAGGAGGAGATGCTCGTGTTCTGTGGTGGAGTCAAGTGTCCACTCATGGCTGAAACCGAGCTACATTATTTGGGTTGTTGTGCAATGTGGGGTTGTGTTCAGCGTGGAATGGCATTGGAAGAGGGCATATTCAGTTGAACTTGTGAACTAACCTGAGAAAGGCCATTCCCCAGCTTGGTGATGCCAATACTTTCAAATATTGCAGATTCTTGGCATTTCATTTTCCTGACCTTGGTGCAGGTTTGTCATGAGCTGATGGAATTTTTGAAGTGAACAGCCTAAGATTTATGTTGCATTAGCTATTAGCTGTTAGCTGTCTCTTTCAGAATGTCATCGGGACATGATTGTTTAGGATGCTTCCTAATTCATTGGAGTGGATCGTAATGTTTGATTCCAGATGTTAGATTCCCCCTCCAAAAAAAAAAATGCTTACAAGATGTCTTCTGAAGTTTTTGAATAAAGTAACAACTTCCACTTTGTTTGTGCCGGAGGATTTTTAATTTTACTTTTCCAAAGTCTAACCCTGAGAGAAGAGGGTTGATTTTGCTAATGGTCTTTAGCTCACACGAATGGATACAACTGTCTCAATTTCTTTACGTGGCTATCGATGATTTAAGGGAAAATTTATATTTGATCTTTTGCCCATTTTGTTTATCATGTACAAGTTTTAGCGTTTTCATCTTGGTTTTGTGATCGTTTAATGTTTGTTTTCGAAAGCATTGGATGTGAAGGTCGCAACTAGGTTCATTTGCTTGTCTGTTACTGTTGAGTCAAGTCCAAAGGTAGCTTGAAAATCTTACTTACAAGTGATGATCACTTTCAATCTATCCTACTATGTAAACCCAACAGCTTCTTTTCTGAGCAACGTTGTTTCTGGCCTCTGCTTTTTCGGGAAATCAAAATGTAACAAATCAAAATTGGGGGCTGTCTGTTTAGCACTCAAATGATGCAAAAGTAAATGTTGGATACTTGTCCCTAGTACGTGAAACATGCTGATTAAATTGTCTATCAGTTCAAAATTTAATTGAAGCATTAAAAAAAAAAAAAACTTTATAAAACCACTCGTACAAGTTTGTTTATGCCACCAATTCAGAACGCAACAATCTTATCATCAGGTGCTTAGCTACTTGTCCGATGAAGCAGAAAGCATCGCACGACGCTTTGCCTTTTGTAAAATATTTATTTGAGGACAGGTGTCAGCACATTGAGACATAAGTCGCGGACAACATGCATGCAAGTACTGTCAATCTTCGACACAATGATACAACAACGCTGTATGTGGCTTGCAAGCATGCCACGCTAAAGGTTTGTTTGACCCCCGTTTCACTTTTGCATATTTTGCTTCTACATATTTACTTTTTCCCCATAATAAGACAATCAGCACCGCCATAGCTCTCTCTTTAATACATGCAAGTGTGAGCAGCTTAATTTCCAGCAAAGAGTAAGAGACAAGGAGAGAGAGTAGTTGGGAGAAATGGATAAAGATTCAATGGCAACTGAAGCTCCTTATGCCCCTGTTACTTATGAAAGAAGAGTGAGTACTGCCTTGGAAGACAGACTACCAAAGCCCTGTAAGCTTGTTCGCTCAAGTTGATAAAATTCTTTCCTCAAAACACTAGATCTAGCCTTTTATCTTCTCATTACATCAATCTTTTACTCAATTGTTTTATACATGGAATTGCATACTTAGATATGCCAAGAGCATTGGAAGCTCCAGATACGTACCACCCAAATGGAACACCAGGGCACATGCATCACGGCCTCAGTGTTCTTCAGCAACATGTAGCCTTTTTTGACCAAGACGACAATGGAATCATTTACCCTTGGGAGACTTATTCAGGTTAATTGATTAAGAATGTGCCGGTTAATGTTATATAATAACACGAAAGATTACAGAATTGTTGACTGTCTAATTCATGTTCCTTGTTCATATTAACTATACATTTATACATATATGGTCAGGGTTGCGACAAATTGGATTCAACATCATAGCCTCTCTTGTTATTGCCTTTGTCATCAACCTTGGATTGACTTATCCTACTCTCCCGGTGAGTCGATGAATTAACCTTCTTATGAGATGTCCTGTTTTTCATTTAACTGTTCTTATTATCTCATAGGCCTAGTGGTAAAGCATTTGGAAGTTACTTACATATGTGTGGTATCTAGTTTAGGGCAACGAACGTTACAAAGTTTGTCACATATTACATATATTGGATTATTTCTGTTTCACAGGGTTGGTTCCCTTCTCCTTTGTTACCCATATACATACACAACATACACAGGGCCAAGCATGGCAGCGACTCGGGAACATACGACACCGAGGGAAGGTTAGACGCTAACACACACGCAGATATATAAAGATGTATTAGCAGGTTAAATTGAATTGCTCGCATTCATCCATTTGATATGTGTATACATATGTGCATCCAATGGAATCTCATCAGGTATACGCCAGTGAATCTTGAAAACATTTTCAGCAAATATGCTCGGACGGTTCCTGATAAGTTAACGCTAGGGGAGGTGTGGAACCTGACTGAGGGAAATCGTTTAGCATTCGACTTAATCGGCTGGTTTGTTTCAGGACCCTTGATACAATCACGTCGTTTGTATATCACAATGAACTATTAATTGCTTTGTTGCACTCTGATTATGTATACATGTTACCTTCATATGTGTATAATTACTTGCAGGGCTGTTGCTAAACTGGAATGGATTCTCTTGTACAGTCTGGCGAGAGATGAAGAAGGTTTCCTGTCAAAAGAAGCCGTGAGGCGATGTTTCGATGGAAGTTTGTTCGAGTATTGCGCCAAGATGAATCTGGGTGGTGAGGATAAGATGGGATAAAAGGGCAATGCCGGTCTCTCTGCGATTACCTTGTTTAAAATTGTGTTTAGTTTTGTGTAAATTGGTGTGGTCCTGTAATAAAGCTAAAGCAACATTGGCATGATACAATTAATGGATCTTTGTGTTGTGCATAATCTGTTTGTTGTTTCATAGTGTGTGTGACCTTCTCTATCTTTGTTTCTGTTTTCAAAAACTCAATTGTAGTCTGCATTTGATTTGTCTAGATAAGTCGAAATATTCTTGTTGAACACAGAAATCCTTTCTTTAATTATGACCTGCGTTCCTCCTACTTGGGTGTTAATAAATTTTGAATTTTTTATTTAAAATATAGGTCGGTCTATTCACATCATTCTTTTAATTGACTCGATTTTCAATTTCGTTACGTTCACAAATATGTCAATACTCAATTCCCTTCCCAACCGTTTTTCTGTTGACACATGGAACCGACAAAGTCAAATCACCGAGAAAAGCGCAGAAAGTGCCCTTTTTTTCTTTTAATCAAGACACGGAAAGTGCTTTTTTCTTTCCTTTTTCTCTCTCTCTCTCTCTCTCTCTTTTCTTTTAATCAAACGATGATAATGGCTAATATATGTCATGGCAGGATAGTGCTTTCTTTTTTTTTTTGTGTGTGTTTTGTTCAACAGTGATAATGGCTAATATGATATGGCAACGCCTAAAGTTTTGAATAAGAACAATCACAATAATTAAAATATAAAATAATAAATATGACTCCATAAAATAATAAGTATGATTCTATTAAGGATTTTTTTAATAATTTATAATAATCTATCTTATTTTAATTTTAATTTTTATAATTAAAATAAATAATTTATTTTGATTCTCATTTTATTTTAGTTCATTTCGATAACTAATTAGTAAATATATTATTAATTAGCTGTTTTTTTTAATATGATATCAAAATTAAGGAGTCAAGTTCGTTGATCAATAGATTTCTCTATCATGATTAATTACTAAAATGAAGAGGTTGGTGATGTGCATTTCGATTTTTGAAATCATTAAGTATCTTGTGAGATGGCTTTTAATATAAGCAGCACTTCAAATTAGCTTTATTTATTTCAATCAAACATTATTGAAAGCATTTCCAACTAGTATATCGAATCCACTAATTATACATTAACAAGGAATATATAGCATTTGAATCCACCAAAAACATGTATAAAGGTGCGTATTAAGACTGCTTACAACATCTACATAGCCTAAAGAATGGCTTTATTCTTTATATTAAAAAGGTTAAAGCTTACATTAACTCTTAAAGGAGCAAACTTAAACAGACTCTAACCAAACACAAACTTTGACTCTTAACAAATGCTTGTTTGCAGTTGTTTTAAACAGAAAACGAACCAAAGAGACCCATGGGACAAACCTAAAATAACTCTTTATTCTTGGCTAGCCAAAGCTACTTTCAGCTGACTCTTATTTAAACAAACAAGACAAACCTAAGGTAGCCATATCATGCAGGGGAAGAAAAGGAAAGCACCAGTCCATTGACCTAAATGATGAAGAAAGTCATAAAGATATAATATGAAGTTCATTAACCCTTGAGACAATTAGATAGAGTGCCATTCCTTCAACGATTTTGATGTTGGTCAATTATTCTTCATGAGATCCTCCATGAGAGGGAGGATCTTGTACACATTGAGTGGTTTTGTGTGGCACAAATCAAGACCAGCCTGCACAAAAGCTTCCTTCTCAATCTCTGAATTGAGTGAAGTGACCCCCACAATCTTAGTTTTGATTCCCATGCTTCGTATCTCCCTAGTTGCCTGCTTTATACAACAAAAAAAATAAATCACTAGACTTCACCATAACCCACCCCCCCCCGCCAAAAAAAAGGCTCGAACACATACAATAGCTGTGTATATATACTATATTAATAAACAAAATAATTGCCTTAAACTTTGTTTTGTATTCATGCCTGTATTTTTTAAGTTACAACTATTGTGGAAAAAATCATAATTACGAAATAAAAGTCAATGATATGTGCTAAATATAACTTCTTAATAATAATTTTGATAAAAATAATAAAGATATTGTAGGTTTATAATTACATAAGTGTGATATCAAATTAACTTAACTTTTAAATTATAATAGTTAGTGTTTACTAAATAATTTTATAATATTTTGAATTACAATTATTCAACCTCAATACTTGCCAGAGCCTTAATATTTAGCAATCGAAAGCTATATATCTTTTAAGTTAAATATTTCAATCCTCTGAAATTAATAACCATATATATACCTCAATTCCATTCATGACAGGCATTTCCTTATCAATGAATACAATATCAAAATTTGCCCCATTACGGAATAGATCAACAGCTTCTTTTCCATTTTCAGCTACTTCCACTTTGAACCCAAGTGACTTCAAAGCCATTGAGTGGATTGAACGGATGAAAGGATCGTCATCAACCACGAGTGCATAAAAATGCAAATTTTTGGCTGAGGGATTTCCCATGGTCTTTGCTTTCTTTGAGCTGGATTCACCTTCTCCAAGCATCATTTCGGCAGTTGAATTTTCCTGTGTATATGAAAATTAAATAAATTAACTGTAGAGTTTTGTTTATGATTAGTGCAAATTAACAATCTTTACAAGTTAATTTATCAGTAATGTTCTCCTATATTACTTAATGGGAAAAGTAAAAGAGTATAGTTGAAATTGAAAAGTGTAATAATATTAAGTTGATCACAATAGAAGTGGTACAAATAACGAATTTAAAACAAAAAAGAATTTATCTTTTAAGTACTACAACTACTCTTTATGAATGATTATTTTGGCATTTTAAGTAAAATCATTGAGTTTGTGATCTCTAATGAAAATGAAAATGTTAAGGAACGTATATCTGGCAAGTAAAAATTTCTCTATATTGATGCTAAAATGTCAATTATTGTAGTATGAAAACCCATGAAGAATGCTTAAATGAATCAAACAATAAGAAACAACTACTGATTAAGCTAGTTTGAAATACCTTATAGAGTGCCAAAGAAATGAGACTGAGATAATGCTTATTTCCACAACTAGTTATGGTTTATATAAGCAAGCAAAGGTGTTAACGTCCTTATCATGCTTTTACTAAAGCAGGTTGTATTTGGGATTTGCAATTTTTAGTAGATATTATGCTTGTTAGGTTTGCCGAAAATTGACAATTTACATTATTGTGAACATATGTTGTAATCTGCTAAACTAGATTCCGTATCCGATAAAATTTAATTTGAGAGATGAAAAAAAATTACTACTCAAAGGTGTCGTACTTTTTTAGAAGGTCTGATAACATTATTAAAGCTATCTCATTATCAGATACGCAATTAAGACCGTAAAATAGGATACCTATATAAATTATACATAATTTATTCATTAATTTTGATCATACTTATCTTGGAGTTATCAGCAAATAATTTATTGTATGTACGTTTAATGGTTTATTAAATGATAAAATCATAATCTTTTTTTCTTTTTTCTTTTTTCTTTTTTCTTTTTTCTTTTTTCTTTTTTCTTTTTTCGCTCACTGTTTAGGAAAATAATAATCTCAAATAGTTCTCTTAATGGGATTTCTTACTTAACAACATTACAGAAAAATCTTGAGTGCTCTTTGGAGCATTACACACGTGAAAAAATAAAACGAATATTGGAAATAGAGCGGATAAGCACCTAAGATTCTTTCTTAAACTTGAACAATGAAAGTATATAACTGTGCGGTTTAGAATGTAAAAACAATGGCTTTACATAGATGATAGTGATAGATTTCAAGTAATCAAATTGGTCACTAATCATATTTTGAACATGGAAGAGGAGTGTTTATGTATAGGAACCCCACCCCACCCCCGCCCCACCCCCCCCACCCCAAAAAAAAGGGTCAACGTAATTTTACATTCTTGATTTTGTTCATTCTTTATTATTTTGTAATATAACAAATACATTTTTGTTCCCGACTAATACACAGTTGTTAGCTTGCTTATGAACGTTCAATAAATAATATATGAGATTTTACCTTTATCCAGTTATAGTGTCCATAACATAAATTACATGGGGAAATTTTCCTAATATTAAATTTTAAGATGGGGTTATTTGAACGCACCCCAATACTCTCCACATCCCAAAAAAATTAATAAATATATTTATTACATAAATATCTTTAAGTTAAAGTACTATTATAACCCAATATTATAAATTTTAATGTATTTCTCTCTCTAACGTTTTTAAATGTACACCCTTTAATTTGTCGCTTTTTTCTCTCTCTGTAATTGTTTTTCAACTTAATGCTGGATTTTTAATTTTTGGTATTCATTCTTATATTTCGTAAAACTTCACTTAATTTAAGTTTTCTTACAATTAATTAGCTCTATTTCTTAGGTTTTTGGGAGATTACTAATTTCTTCCCCATTAAAATTAATATACACTCTTACTCCCTATTATTTTTATAATAGCTAATAATCCCTCTCATAGTATAATTCTATAGTATTAATCTCATTTTTAAATGCACTTTAATTTTTATTTATTATAAATTAAATAAATGAAAAAATAAAATAAAAAATTTAAGTACTAAAAATAAGAAATGTATGTTTTGATCTTAATAAACTTAATAATAAGATATTTTCTTGTTCTTTTTTTTTTATATATTTATTATAAGAGAATGTTTATAAAAAAAATAAAAATGTTTTATTATTTTTTATTCACATCAAGACATGTATTTTTTTATTGTGAATACTTAATTTTTCTCTTTCAATTTCTATTGATATGATTTGTTTAATTTATAATAAATATGAACAAAAGTGTATTTGAAAATAAAGGTAATACTGTAAAATTATACTATTAAGGGGTTATTAGCTATTATAAAGACGGTAAGAAATAAGTGGTATATATTAATTCTTATAAGGGAGAAATTGACAATCTCCTTAGTTTTTATTACTTATAATTGTAAAAGAGATTGTAATATTTGTAAATATTGAAGTTTGAATAATAGAATTGTTGCTGTATGTTAACGGCTAACCGTTTTTTGTTAATGGTGCGCCGATAAATTCCAGAGAGCATGTTGTATGTTAACGGTGAACCGTTTCGTGTTAACGGTGTGCCGATAAATTTCAAAGAGCATGCTGTAAGTTAACGGTGAACCGTTTGGTGTTACTGGTGTGCCGATAACATCCAGAGGCAATGTTGAAGTCACTGAAAATTAACGGTGAGCTGATAACTTCAATCGGCTAACCGTTTTTTGTTAACGGTGCGCCGATAAATTCCAGAGAGCATGCTGTATGTTAACGATGAACCGTTTCGTGTTAACGGTGTGCCGATAAATTCCAGAGAGCATGCTGTAAGTTAACGGTGAACCGTTTGGTGTTACCGGTGTGCCGATAACATCCAGAGGCAATGTTGAAGTCACTGGAAATTAACGGTGAGCCGATAACTTCAATCGGCTAACCGTTTATTTCCTGAAGACAGTTAAATTTCAAACCGATTTGTGTCTTTTTGAAGAGTTTTTGGTCTTTTGAGTGTGTGCCATAGTTAATGGTTGTGATCTTTCACTAAAAGACTTATTCTTCAAAAAGAAAAACAATGAATTACAATATATAAATACAGATTTACAGATTAAAACATATATGTTCTGAGAATACAATTTTCATTTGCTAAAGATTGTATTCAAGGTTTGTTGTATCTTGGAGGTAATTTGCCATTCAACTCTATAGCAAACCAACTGTGGTGAGGGAAAATAAATCCTTAAAGGAAAGTGTATACACACGCCTCAAACCTCTCTATTTCGTTTCCCTTGTTTGCCTCCATATTGCTACAAATTCTCCAACAATCTTTAAGGTTTTAATTTTGTTTGTAATGGAGGCTGAAAAGACTCTGTCTTCATTCCTAAATCCTAGTGTCCATCTTGATCGTTTTGATGGCACTAACTTTACTCGTTGGAAAGGGAAATTATTCTTTCTTCTAACCGTTCTCAAAATAGCATATATTTTTTATCCAAAATTGGAACATTTTCCAGAATCTAGCGAAGATGATACCGAAGTTGTTAAGGCTGCAAGGAAACAACGTAAAGATGATGAAGTCATGTGTCGAGGTCACATACTCAACACTCTCTCAGACAGGCTCTATGATTTCTACAACCCGATGTCTTCTCCTGTTGAAATATGGAATGCACTGGAGTACAAATATAAAACAGAGAAAGAAGGTACGGATAAATTTCTTGTTTCTAAATATTTTGAATTTGTCATGGTAGACACAAAATCCATTCTTGATCAAATACATGAATTACAAATCATTGTTACTAAGCTTCGAGAATTAAAAGTTGAAATTTCTGAATCATTTCAAGTTGGGGCTATTATTGCTAAATTGCCTCAAAGTTGGAATGGTTATAAAAAGAAACTTTTACATAGTAGAGAAAACATAACTTTAGAAGAATTACAAAAACACTTGGTAATTGAAGAAGAGACAAGGTCTCGAGATTCCAATAATAAGAATGATTCTACTAAGGTTCATGTTGTTGAACCTAGTAAATTTTCAAAGAATTTCAAAGTCAAGAATGACAAGAAATTTAAAAAGTCCAATAGCACACAAAAGTTTTCTGGATATTGTTTCTTTTGTGGAAAGAAAGGCCATCGCCAAAGTGAATGTAGATTCAAGAAGAAAATGGAGGAAGTAAATACTCAAAAAGCCAATGTCATTGAGGAGAAAGTTGAAGAGATTTGTGCTATGGTTTCCGAGATGTAAATTGGCATGATTACTGAAACCAATATGGCTGAAACTAAGTCCTGCGAGTGGTGGCTTGATTCAGGTGCCACCATTCATGTTTGTAATGATAAGAAATTTTTCTTATCATACAAAGAAGAAAAGGAAGAACAAATGATTCTTATGGGGAACAATAATGCCACCATGGTAGCAAGAAAGGGAATAGTTGAGATTAACTTCACTTCTGGAAAGAAAGTTACTTTGTATAATGTCTTTCATGTACCTTCCATTAGGAAGAATCTTGTTTCTACTAGTTGTATGTGTAAGCATGGGCTTAAAATTGTACTTGAGGATAGTACTTGTATTGTATCAAAGAATAGAATATTTATTGGGAAAGGGTATTCTCGTGATGGGATGTACAAACTCAGCATTAATAATAATAGTATCAATTTAGCTTACATTGTTGAGTCTTGTGATGTTTGGCATGCTAGATTAGCACATTTAAATTTTAGATCATTGAAATATATGTCTAAGCATGGATTAATTAATTGTAATAATATTATCCATAATTATAAATGTGAAATATGCATCCAAGCTAAATTAACTAAGAAACCTTTTCCAAAAGCCGAACGAAATACTCAAATATTGGATTTGATACATACCAATATTTGTGAGTTTAATGGCAATTTAAGAAGAGGAGGTAAGTGATACTTTATCACTTTTATTGATGATTGTTCAAGATACACATATGTGTATTTACTTAGAACTAAAGATGAAGCCTTTGATAAATTTAAAATTTACAAGGCTGAAGTTGAGAACCAAAAAGATAAGAAAATCAAAATGATTCGAAGTGATAGAGGTGGTGAATATTTCTCAAATGAATTTGATAATTATTGTGAAGAACATGGAATTATTCATTAAATAACAGCTCCATTTACTCCTCAACAAAATGGTTTAGCTGAAAGGAAAAATAGAGGTATCAATAGTTTAATGATATAGATGTTTTGAGATATTTTAAAAAATATAAAAAATAAACAGATACTAAATATAGTGACTAAACAATCTTTTACCCAATAATATATAGCTATTAAAGAAGAAAATTATCTACACATCAGCTTATCAAACACCTACACCTAATTTTACAAATGCAATTTAAGCACGAATAATTTATACATCAGAGAGAAGTGTCATGCATGTAAAGCAAAATTAAGCAATTCCCTCGAAGGTTGTAACTGACTCTGATTATTTCCTCTCACAATGCTATGTTAAGACTTGGCATCTGGACATATAATAAGCACTTTTTGGCTCTCTTTTTTATAAGCTATTTTTTTAATGAGTTTTATTCAATATGTGTCACATTATATTTCCCTGATGACAATTAAAAATAAAATTAAAATTGTTATTTTGAGAACAGACAGATAACATACAACAATCAATACTCAAACAAAACCAATGATTCATTTACTAAACACTGGAATCAAAATGGGTTGAAATGAAAATAGGAAATGTGAATTAGAATAAATTGTTTATTTGAATGGTAGGAATATAAATAGAAATGAGATAATTACCATTAATATGTTTACTTTGTCTTAAAGTTAGAATCAAAATGAATTATATTGTTTCAAATTACTAAAAAATTCTCAATAATAATGACAATAATATTAATTAAAATAGTAAGTAATAATAATAGTAGTAGTAGTGTAGTAGTAATAGTAGTAGGAGGAGGAGGATTGAAAAACATAAAATAATAATAAATTTTAATAATGATAATATTGATAAAAATAATAGTAACAATAGTTAATAATAATTGAAATAATAAACTTAATATATTTTAATGATGATGATGATGATGATGATAATAATACCGATAATTATAATAATAAATAATGAATAAATTGATAAAAATTAAAAAATTTTAACCATATTCATATTAATGAAATAATAAAATTAATAAATTTGAACAACAACAACAACAACAACAACAATTATTATTATTATTATTATTATTATTATTATTATTATTATTATTATTATTATTATTATTATTATTATTATTATTGTTAAAGGGGGTATTTTAGAAATATTGAAATGTAAATGGAGTGGAATTGGAAGCTTAGGGAATGAGAGACCCATTCCCAACCCCCTCCCCCTCCATGGGAATAAATTTCACATTTCTCATTCTCAAATGGTGGTGGGCCCATGATTCTGATTCCGATTCTGATTCCGATTCCCGCCTTTATTTTGCGAAATAAACATTGTCAATGATTCTAATTTTGAATTTCGATTCCCTAATCCGAAAAGTAAATCCACCATAAAATTCTTAATCAATAGCTTGTGTTCAGTTGATAACTTCAATTAATGACTTGCAATGAAAGCGTCAATTCAGCAATTCTAATATATTGGGGATGAAACCATGAAGCAGTTTCACTAAACAATTTAACAATTCTAATATGTTGGAGATGAGTCCATGACGCAGTTTCACTAAACTAAACATTATATGAAATAATTTCATTTCCTACATACAATAAACTTTTCCTTATATGGCTCAATTGACAGTCCAAACTCTTAAAAATATTCGCTAGAAGTCCACATTAACATGATACAATCAGTTGGTAGCATGAACAACTTCTAAACCAATATGCCAGTTGAAGACTTGAAATACTAACTAAATGGTTCTACTGATCTATAATTATACTTTGTGATACAGTAATTAAATTTAGACTACCAAATAATCGTTTATTACTTAATACCAATTTGCAACGTTGAAACTAAATTTACAGCTACAAGATTTAACGAGTCACTAGCAAAGTCGAAGGCAGTCATGAAACTAAATTTACAATTACAAGATTGAACGAGTCACTGGCAAAGTCGAAGGTAGTCACTCGGTATAGGCTTTGAGACTGCGGAATATCAAGGCCACAGTGGCGGATGACATGCTAGATAACGGATATTAAGACCCCAATTGACAATACCATACATTCACAATAGGTGTTTATCTCGTGCATAGCTGATTGTAAATTAGCGAATGGATTAGTTCATTAACGATTTTCAAGGTAACAATACTCGTGTATTTTTGCATGAGAGAATTTTATTTGCACGTTTTGCCCAATATACCTTCAACCATCAATAGAAACTGTATCTTTAATTCTCTCCAATATTTAAATATTACTTACTATATTTATAAAAATAAATCAAGTCTTTTATTGACTTTTCCAATATGTATTGCATGTTAAAAATATTGAAATACATTTTCATGAGAGTTAAAATCACATGCAAACTTTGCTTCTTTTCCTATCTATATGTAATTGATAATTATACTTCAATCTGGTTTTAAAAAAAAAATAATCGAACATTTTTTTTAAAAAAAGACAATTAAACTTTTTTTTTCTTAAAATAGATATTAAATTCTAATCGAAATTAAATTTTTATATATTTTATCTAATCAAATTGTGAAAATAAAAATAAAATTTAAATTACTTTCCTCTTCTTCATTCTCTCCTTCCGACCAAACACCACGTTAAACTCCTCATCAAAGTCCCCATTTTCGTCTTAGTACTATTATTTATGATAAATTTATATTTATTCACTCAAAAATTTAATTAATTAATTTATTTATTTGTAATGGGTGTTTTTTGCGCGCTTCAGTCGTATCTATTTCTGTTTGAAGAATCGACAGTAGCTTCAATAAAGTGGTTCTGAGGAAGATGTTTATGACTAAAGTCAACAAGCCACCACTTCAACGCTCCCAGGCCATCAACTTCCTGAAAAAAAAAAAAATAATAAATAAATATATTAACTTACTTATGAGAGGGATATACCGATAATTATAAATTAAAAATATATTTTTTAAAAAATATAAAGGCGTAAAAATCTTTTCCAGAACATTAAGAATTTTTAATCTCTTTCCTTGAGGACTAACAGCCAGTTTTCCTTTTCAAAAAATAATAATTAATAACCTGAATAATTGCTCCGGTCAATGGGACCCCAACGACATCGGACGGCTTAGAAGAAAGAAATCAATACTCACATCACATAATTTCACAAGCTTACACGTGGCGGGCTATCAATGTGTTGTCTGATTAGATCTTAAGGTGCGTTCGGTTACCGTACTCAATTGTATAAAAATTAAAATTGGATGAATTACAAAGGACTATAGCGTATATTAACGAGTACTTTAATATTTTTATATAAATTATTTATATTATTTGAATACTTCTACTGGAGACTGAAGAATGAAGGTCATTTTGTAACTGAAGGATACAAATCCGTACGGGTGCATTTTCGATTGATTTTTTAATAATTTTTTTAAAATTTTGAAAACTACTTACTTCTCTCAACCAAAAAATGAAAAATTAGATGATATAATGCAAAAATAAGTAATAATATTGCTAAAAATTCTTGTATATATTTTTTTTACACTGATGTGGTATAATTTAATTGGATGGATTAGATATTTTTTTATGCACATGGTTTATTTTTATTATTTTATATTGTTGTTCAATGAATAAATTAATGTTAAATTAGTTTATGTAAAATAAATTTATATAAAAATTTGTAACTATATCATTACTCTGTAAAAATTATTAGAAATAAAAACTCAATAACACTGTAACCATGTAGCACTAGAAATTGAATTCAAAATAAAAACAGCATGAAAATGATATCAAGATCGACAAGAGTCCAAGCAGAATAACAAATAGCAATGAACATGTCGCTTTTGAACCTACCAAAAAGATGTATTTACATATGATTATTAAAACTACACTTGCAAAATCTATACATGGCCTTAAAAAAAGGCTTTATTCGTTATAACTTTATATTGAGAAAGGGAAAGTTTACATGGACACTTAGCGAGACACATACTAGAACAAAGAACTCTAACCAAACACAAACTTTGATTCTTAAGAAATGTAAATTTGCATTTGTTTTAAATCGGAAACAAATTAATGAGACCCATGAGACAAACATAAAATATATAACTCTTTACTCTTGGCTAGCCAAATCTACATTCAGCCAACTCTTATTTAAACAAACAAGACAAACCTAAGACAGTCATTTCATCAGAAAAAAAAAAAGAGCACCAATTCATTGACCTAAATGATCACGAAAATTAATCATAAAAGATATAATATGCAATTCTTTAACCCTAGAGACAATGAGATATAGTGCCATTTCTTTCAATGATTTTGATGGTTATCAATTATGCTTCATGAGATCCTCAATCAGAGGGAGGATCTTGTCCACACCGAGTGGTTTGGTGTGGCACAAATCAAGACCAGCCTGCATAAAAGCTTCCTTCTCAGCCTCTGAATTGAGTGAAGAGACCCCCACAATCTTGGTTTTGATGCCCATGCTTCGTATCTCTCTGGTTGCCTGTTTTAAACAAAAATAAATAAATAAATAAATAAAATCACTAGATTTTACCACATTTCTGCATAACAAGGCTCGAATGCAATAGTTGTTTATTTGTAGTATAAAGTAAATACAATAGTTGCTTTAATACGTTGCAGTAAAAAGCTATATATCTTTTAAATTAAATATTTTAATTTTCTGAAACATATATTCTTTACTAACGACAAGATGAGAATGCCATTAATAGATAAAAAAAAAAATACAAATTTAAATACACTAACAAATAAAAAATACAGTTTTTAATATATTAAAATTTATAGTTTCTGTATTTTAGTGCTAAAATAAAGATACCTTCATTTGAGAAAGACTATGTATGTATGTATGTATGTATGTATGTACCTCAATTCCATTCATGACAGGCATTTCCTTATCAATGAATACAATATCAAATTTTGCCCCAGCACGGAATAGATCAACAGCTTCTTTTCCATTTTCAGCTACTTCAACTTTGAACCCAAGTGACTTCAAAGCCATTGAGTGGATTGTACGAATGAAACGATCATCATCAACCACAAGGGCATAAAAATGTAATTTTTTGGCTGAGGGATTTCCCACAGCCTTTGCTTTCTTTGAGCTGGATTCACCTTCTCCAAGCATCATTTCGGCAGTTGAATTTTCCTGTATATATGAAAAATTGAATAAATTAATTGCACGGTTTTGTTTATGTTTAGTGAAAATTAACAATATTTTCAGCAGGTTAATTCATCAGTAATATTCTCCTACATTACTTAATGAGAAAATGCTAAAGTAATTAAAAGAGTAATTGAAATTGAAAAATGTTCCAATATTAAGTTGATCACAATAGAAGTGGTACAAATAACGAATTTAAAGCAATTTGTATTTTAAGTACTACAACTACTCTTTATAAATGATTATTTTGACATTATAATTAAAATCATTGAGTTTGTGATCTCCAATGAAAATGAAAATGTTAAGGAACTTGTATTTGGCAAGTAAAAACTTCTCTATATTGATGCTAAAATGATAATTATCGTAGAATGAAAACCAATAAAAAATGCTTAGATGAATCAAATAATAAGAAATATTAAGGACTCAACTACTGATTAAGCTACTTTGAAATACCTTATGGAGTGCTTAAGAAATAAGACTCAGACAATGCTTATTTCCACAACTAGTTATGGGTTTTTTTTTTTTTTTGAATTAACTAGTTATGGTTTATATAAGCAAGAAAAGGTGTTAACGTCCTTATCATGCTTTTACAAAAGTAGGATGTATTTAGGATTTGCAATTTTTAGTAGATATTATGCTTGTTAATTTGCCAAAAACTGAGAATTTTCATTATTGTGAAAGTATATTGTAATCTACCTAATGAGACTCCGTATCCTGTAAAATTTAATTTGAGACCTGTAAAATTTAATTTGAGAGATGAAAAATAAAAATATTACTCAGAGGTGTCATACTTTTCTAAAAGGCCTAACAATACCATTAAAACTATCCTATCATTAGATACGCAATTAAGATTGTAAGACAGAATACCACCTGTGCTTATACATAATATATTCATCAGTTTTAATCATATTCATCGTGAAGTTACTTGCAATTAATGTTATTGTATGTGCCGCTAATAGTTTATCGAATAGTAAAACTATTGTCTATTTCTTTCTTTCTTTTTTCTTTCTTTCACTCATAGTTTATAAAAATAATTACCTCAAATAGTTTCCTTAATGAGATTTCTTACTTAATGACATTAAAGAAAAATCTTGAGCACTCTTGGAGTATTACATACATAAAAAAATAAAATGAATGGAAATAGAGCAAATGAGCACCTAAGATTCTTTTCTTAAACTTGAACAATGAAAGCATGTAATTGTAGGGTTTAGAATGTAAAAAAATGGCTTTTCCTTTGAAATGCTTTTAAATATATACAAAAAATCAATAAATAAATTAGTATTCAAATTGAAAATGATGTTCGGTCACTAATTATGGTTTGAACATGGAAGAGGAGCACGTATGTATAAGAAAAAAAATTGGTCAATGTAATTTTACATTCTTGATTTTGTTCATTCTTTATTATTTTGTAATATACAAATATATTTTTTCCCGACTAATATACAGTTGTTAGCTTGCTCATGAACATTCAATAAATAATATATAAGATTTTACCTTTATCGAGTTAGCTAGAGTGTCCATAAGGTAAATTACATGGGGAATTTTGTAATATTAAATTTTAGAGTAGGGCTATTTTAACTCAACCCAATACTCTGCAAATCCCATTTTAATAAATATTTCTATTACATAAATATCTTTAAGTTAAAGCACTATTTTAACCCAACATTATAAATTTTAACGTGTTCCTCTCTTTAAAGTTTTTAAGTTGACATGCTCGTCTCTTTTTCCCTGTCTGTAATTAGTTTTCAACTTAATGCTAGGTTTTTAATTTTTGGTATTCATTCTTACATTCTGTAAAACTTCTCTTAATTCAAGCTTTCTTTCAATTAATTAGCTCTGTTTCTCAATTTTTAGGGAGATTTTCAACTTCCCCCTACTGGAATCAGTATATATATTAGTTACCCTTCTAATGTTTTCAAAATAGCTAATAATCTCCTAACAGCATAATTTTACAGAATTATAATTATTCTTATTTTTAAATGCACTTTTATTCGTATTTATTATAAATTAAATAAATCATATAAATAAAAAATTTAAATATTAAAAATAAGAAGTATATGTTTCGATGTGATTAAAAAATTAATAATAAGATACTTTTTTTAATACCTTTTGTTTTTTAATATATATATATATATATATATATATATATATATATATATATATATATATATATATTGATTTTAGTAGGAGAGAAATTGACAATCTCCTTAGTTTTAATTACATATAATATGTATGATGCAATGCGTTTTGTGAAACTTCAACAATTAGGACTGCATAACCAAAAACAAAATTGTTAATTAATTTGAAAAAAGTTTTTTCAGAAAGATAATAAGATTACAAATATATTTTAAGTTTTATTGGTACTAGGATTTATAAGACTTACCTGACTTAGACCAAAAAAAAAATGGAGTTTTAAATGAGATACAGTTTTCAATTACGGAAGAAAAAGAAGAAAATCTACTGGAAAAATTCAGTAACGGAGGATTTGATTTTAAACCCATAACATAAGACAAAATAAGAAATTAGTGCTAGAATTACTAATAATTATAAAAATGATAAGGACATATTGGGTAAATTAGTGGGTTTATATAGTAAAAGATCAAATTTAAATTTTCATAATTGGTTTATTAAGTATATGAATTTATTGAGGATTATGGTTGGTTTAAATAGTCTATCCTAATCAAATCGTGCTCAAAGTACAAGGAAAGTGCAAATAATCCCACCCAAATAAATTTTTGATCCGCGGCTTAGTTGACATTTTGCATTATTTGTATTGTTTGCATTAAATATATGTATAAGTAAAAACAAATTCGCTTAAAAAACAAAGAAGTATCTTCAGAAGTTAATGATGTTGAAGTCTGGAGTTAAATTGTTGGTTATCTGCACTTTTTTTTTATTATAATGTTTTTGCGTGTTTAAATTCTTACAAAGTATAAAGGAGATGCACGTAAGCGTGTGCATAATTTTATGCAGTCAATGCAAAATTGATGACATAATTACCCATTTACTTTCATTTGCCAACGACCGATAGGAATTATAATGAAATGATGTGACATACAAAAATAAAGGGTATTATTGATAATCCATACTAGCGGCAAAAACCGAAATTATCATAAAAGTTTTAATCAAGCACAAAAAGTAAGAAAAGAGACACTTGTCCCCCTCAGAAAAGCAAATATATCAATCGCTCCCAAAGGCAACTGACGCTGGCAAAGCTCGAAATATAATTTTATATCAATTCTATAAGAATATTATTATTGGAAAATGAAATTACTTATGATACAGTTGATGGAAGGAAAAAGTATACTTACACCTTTGAAGTTTTGAGAAATAATCATAAAGACCATAAATTTTTAATAAGGAACATCAATATTTTTTTTTATCATAATATCTTTTAATTCTATAAATTTAAAAAAAAATTTCCTAAAATTTTATAATAAATTAAAATATGGCATAAAAATAAATATAATAATATTTATTTTAAAATAGTTTTAATATTTAAAAAATATTTTTATATTTTACAATCAGTTAGACCTATTTTATTTAATTAAGGTAATTTTTGGTAATAAATAGAAACATAATATTAAAATAAATAAATCAAAATTGAAATTATTTTGAATATTATGTACAAAGTAATTTTGATATTATTAAAAGGGAGATACTATGTTAATTGTGAAATCTATTTAACCAAAAGGTTTATTCAAAATCTTTGTAATAAGTACAATTATATTATTAAAATTTTAATATTATTTTAAATGTTAAAAATAATTTAATATTAATTGTCTACCAAATATATTATATCATTTATATTAAATTTTTATTAATTAAAAAACTTTAAAGTCAATTTTTTAATTACTCAATTCGAAGGATATTATGGCTTAAAGGGGCTCTTAGTATCCTTCTTTGAAAATTTAGAGATTTTTGTAATTATTTTCTCAAATTTTGAGGGTGTAGGTGTCATTTTCCTTGCAATGAAAATAAATCCATTAGTTACAAATAACGTAGTGAATATAATTTCCTCGCAATAAATTTTGAAGCAAAAATGAAACTAATAGCACGGCCAATTCTGCTCATTTTTTCTCTTTGACTGAAAATAAATATCGCATAAATTAATTAATGAAAATCAAACTTGCACCGCCAAATTAATTTTTTTAATTTGCACCGCCACGTTTTCATCTACTATAATTGGACGGTGGTGATTTCACATTAGATATCAAAGAATTTTTCTATTAGAAATATTTAATTTGCTACAATATTTCGATAATATTGCTTATTATAAATGCTAGAAAAATAAATAAAACAAGATACTTTTATTGACTTCTCCAACATATCATGCATGTTAAAATTATTGAAAAATATTTGAGTAAGAATCACATGCAAAATATGCTTCTTTTCTACCTAAGTGGCTTTATAAAATAGGATAAATATTCATTTAATCCTTTTATTTTAATTTGAGTGTTTGTTTAATCTAAATATTTTTTTAAAACTCAAAATACCCCGATCTTA
Organism: Luvunga scandens; assembly: GCA_030449905.1. NCBI lineage: Eukaryota > Viridiplantae > Streptophyta > Magnoliopsida > Sapindales > Rutaceae > Luvunga > Luvunga scandens. The sequence goes on from JASUUG010000478.1 coordinate 6,453,698, forward strand.
AATATGTCGTACTATTAATTAGCAAATTAACAAATTATTATTTATTAACAAATTGACTAATAAATATCAATCTAAGATAATGAGTATCTTTTGTGTTACTACAACAATCTTATTAATTATTATTTATAAATAAATTAATACCAATCAAATTTTAAGCAATGTTGAATTTTCAAAAGGAAAAAAAAAATTAATAACTTGAAGATCGCTAATTAACTGACAGTATGTATCGTAAACATTAATTGGTGTCAGTTCGGTTATAAATTTATGGTGCATTACTAAAATTAATGTAGTACAAGTTAAATAGTTAATCACACTGCCTCAGGCTTTAGAAGTACTTATGCTACATGTACTAATTTTAAGTTGGCATTACTTAGAAGTGGCACAAATAACGAATTCCAAAAATTTGAAGCAAAAAAACCTAAAATTATTCGAGAGAAAATTTATTAATTAAACACATTTCAAAAAGATTTGCAATGGAATCTGAATCTGAATTCAAATTTACATATCAAGCAAGAAAATCTTATCAACGTTAACGGAACTCCAAGCTTTCATACGATATCCAAAATTCAGAATAATAAAAATCTAAATGAGTTCTCAAAAATAGCTTTACTACCATCCATCATAAGACTTGATAATTTTTTTTTTCGGTTTTAGAGTAACCTTAATGTGGTTTGATAGAGAAAATACTATTTAAAAAGAGAAAGTTAGGTGTTGTCTTAAGGGTGTAATAAGCCTTATTTCTGTGAGTTGATCAGGATATAAAAAGTAAATAAATACTTGCTGTTATATGCTTCGGAGTGTTTAAACACTTGAGGCTATATTTAGTACACCCGAGAATGATAGAGGATATGAATAATATCTAACTCTTAAACAAGAGAATTGGCTGCACTTCAATCTATCAAACGCCTAATTTTACTAATCCAATTAAACTTGAACAATTTATCTTATCAGAGAGAACTGTCATTCATTAAAAACAAAAATTAGGCAGTTTCCTGTAAGGTTGTAACTGATTCCATTATTTCCTCCCACAGTAAGCACTTTTGGTGTGTGGCATATAATAAGCACTTTTGGGCTCTATTTTTGACAAGTTATTTTTTGGAAGGAGTTTTATTCAATATGTGCCAGTGTCACATTCTATTTCCCTGGTCACAATTAAAAATAGAACTGAAATTATTATTTTCTGAACAGACAACAATGCTCATATGTTAGAGATGAAAGCATGAAGCAGTTTCACTAAACATTATATGAAATAATTTCATTTCCTACATACAACATAGTTTTTCCTTGTATGGCTTAATTGACGGTCCAAACTCTTAAGAATCTTCACCAGAAGTCAACATTAATGTGATCCAATCAGTTGGTAGCATCAACAACCTGTAAACCAATATCCTAGTTGAAAACTTGAAATAGTAACTAAATGGTTCTCACGATTAGACTCTATGATATGGTAGTATGCACGATAAAAATAAATAAATAAGTGGATACTGGAATTTAAAAGCATATTCTCTATACAATACTGAGGCATGAATTAAAATTAGACAACTACGTACTTAATAACTTAATACTAGTTAGCAATATTGAAACCAAATTTACAATTACAAGATTGAACAAGTAAAGGGCAAAAGTAGAAGGCAACCACTCAGTATAGGCCATTGAGACTGCTGTAAACAATGACATGCAGACGAGTGGGACATCAAGGCCACCGTTGATTGAGAATGACTTGCTCAAGTGGGATATTGAGACATGATGCAAATTAGGAATCCTTATCATATTTGGATTAGTTTCCTTAGTAGCTAAAGTTTAGGACTTTGTTTTTCTACCTAATTTAAAACTTTGTTTCCCTTTTGCTTTATAGTTTAAGATAATTACTACTAAAATAAATAGCCCTCCCTTATAGCCTTTTTCAGTTTCCAAAGCTGTATGTGAGTTTTTGACTTTAGTTAATTATCGTCATTTTACAAAACCAACAAGTCTTAATCCCTAGGTTCACGATATTCTCTTTAATCAATGTGAATTTAAATAGTTTTTTTTTATTCCAATACTCTCAAGAATCAATAGAATATTTAAATATTAAACTTCCTCAACATCAGTTTGATATCAAAGCTGAAAGCCTATTCTCAACTATCCGCAACCACCTACCCTTTTGCTTTTTCTTGTTTCCCTATATTCCCAAAACATCAAGAACAAAAAAAAAAAAAGAAAACCCAGCAAAACCCAAAGCCACTGTAGCAACCGCCGTCTACAGTTGCTAATTTTCCTTCCTGTTGCCATTTTAATGACCCGCCACCGCCATCACATTCAAAGTAAGTCGGCCACCAAAACTCAACTTGCACACCACCAATCACTGCTGAAATCGTCAGAATATGCCAAAATCCCTACAACATTATCGTTGACCAATCACTGATTCCACCATGTTTTAACCAGCTCCACTAGCATCAATTAGCTCCTCTCTACTAGCTCGACCTTTCTCACCATTCCTCACTGTCAACTAACAAACCAATTGCTGAAAATCGAAACCAACACCAAACCATCGTTATTATCTCCAATTTCTAGCCAAAACATTGTTTGTTTAAACAAACCACCATAGTCATTATATTCAACAACCATAAATCTTTCAAATCCACCCATTGTTGCCTTATTTCTGACAATTATCTTTGGAAACTCAAACTTTTACTTAATTATTATTTCACCCATAAATTTTTTTAATTTTTAATTTAGCCCCCAACTCTTTTAAACCCACCCCCTTTCTTTCCATTTTCACTTAACTTTATTATATTGATATTAGGCCTCTAAGAAAAGCCCATAGGCATTATGCCCTTGAAGTAGCAACTTATAGCCAAGATAATGTTGCTAGAGATGAATCTATGGCTAGCACGATAGCCAGGATTGACATGTTAGCTACAAAAATAGCAAAGTTATTTGCTGAACATCATTGTACACCAAAACGCGAAGACAAAACAAGTGAAAACTTCGTTAACCCATTCTTTAAGTGTCAATATAGAACTAAGTCCATCAATGATAGAAGATGGGAATTTATGTTGAGAATTGACATTCTTAGATTTCAAAGAAATGACCAACCAAAAGAATTATTGAATCGAATTAATGCCATTGAGGAAGTTCTTGAATACAAGGAAGTTGTTGATAATAAACTAGTCTCACTTATTGAAACTTGGTTTTGTTGTAAAGCAGTAGCTTGGTGGCAACAAACAAACTTAGAAGTATGAGGCAAGGCAAAAAGAAGATTGATTCCTAGGAAACGTTGAAGAAGCACTTGTGTAGAGCATTCTTACCTCACAATTATGCCAAATTGTTATACTAAAAGTTGCAGAATATAAGGAAAATAATCGATCAATAGATGATTATACCATAGAATTCTATTAGTTGATAGCATGTAATCACTTAGCAGAGATGGAAGAGCAATAGGTTTCCCACTACATTAGAAGCCTACGATCACAGTTTCAGAATCAGTTGAATTTACTTGATCCATCCTCTATCTCTGAGGCGCATTAACAAGCTTTGCAATTGGAGAATTAATTTAATCAGTGTACTAATAACTCAAAGTTTGGAGGTTCTCAAAGTGTTGTTTATAATAATTCATGTCTGACTTGCTAATTTCACAATTTCATTCCTCCACATCCTCTAAATAAAACAAAAAATCTAATAAAAATGGTCAAATCAGCAAGACTCAATCCTTGGGCTCAAGATTATATTACTTTAAGGATGGGAAAAAAGGACACTAAATAACAAAGTATAAAAACGGAGGAAAGTATTATAAAGGCTTATTCGTAGGCATCGAGAAAAGTGAAGAGCACCAATAAGACGAAACCTAAGAGCTTACTGAAGAGCCAACTTTTGATACTAGTGACAGTGCACAATCTATTGAACAACATGATGATAACGGTCCAATGTTGATAGAAAAATTGAGCATTCTTCACTTTTAAAAGACAAGACAAGGACAAGTGATTACATCCAAATATTTTTCTGACAATTTTCATAATTGGGGGAAAGTATATTGTATGGTCATAGACTCAAGCAGCTGCAAGAATGTTATTTCAGAGAAAGCTATAACAAAACTAAACTTAAAGACAGAATCAAATGAAACTCTATGCAAGCTTATATGGCTAAAGAAAGGAAATCAAGTAACAGTATTTAAACGTTGCTTACTTTCATTATCCATTAGATCAATTTACAAAAACCAAGTTTAGTGTGACATTGTGGCTATGGCTAATTGTTATCTATTATTGAATAGACCTTGGCTGATCAAAACATAGTGCATGATGGGAAAAGAAATGTCTACAGTTTTATGTTTGACAACACAAGGATTGTTCTTCTATCTATCGAAAAGCTTACTATCAAACAAGACTTGGGTAATTATTTGTTAGATAAAAAAAACAGTTTAAATATATTGTAATAGAGATGAAGAAGGTCTATATTTTATTATGAAAGGAGAACCGCAATAATTTTAAGGTATCAGAAACTATAAAACCTATATTAGAGGAATTTCAAGATTTGTTCCTTGATAAGTTAGCAAAATGTTTACCACCTCTTAGTATATACAACGTCAAATTAATTTGGTACAAGGTTCTACATGACCAAATCAATCTTATTATCTTATGAGCCTTATCGAACATGAAGAATTAAAGCGTCAAGTGGAAAAGTTATTAGCAAAAGGATTTATTTGTAAAAGTCTCAATCTTATGCAGTCCTTGCTTTGTTAATCCTAAAAAAAGATGGTTCTTAGAGAATGTGTGTTGACAGTGGAGTCATCAATAAAATTACAGTTTGGTATTGCTTTCTAATCCCTTAATTAAATGACCTATTAGATCACATCAATAGAGCAACAGTTTTTACCAAACTTGATTTAAAGAGTGTCTATCATCATATTCGAATATTGTCTAAATATGAATAGAAAACAGCCTTTAAAACCCACGAAGGATTATATGAGTGGTTAATAATCCCATTGGGCTTATCCAATGCTCCAAATACTTTCATGCGTTATAAATCATGTTCTTCGCCTTTTAATTGGATAGTTTGTGGTTGTTTGCTTTAATGATATACTTATATATAATACAAATTATGAACTATATGTATAATATTTAAAAGAAGTACTTTCAACTTTAAGAGTAGTAAGCTTATACACTACAGTAAACAAATGTATTTTCTTAACAGAGAAAGTATTAGTTTTAGAATATATGGTGTCAAAGGATGGTATATTTGTTGATCAATTGAAAGTGGATACTATTCGAGATTGGTGGCAACCAACTACTTTATTAATTGGCATCTTTTTACAGGCAATTCATTCCTTATTTCAGTATTATTATAGCATCAGTCACAAATTACATGAAAGCAAGACAATTCTTTCAGACAGAAGCAGCTACTAAGGTATTTAAAATTATCAAAGAAAAGTTGACTATTATCCTAATACTTATTTTACCAAACTTTTTCTCTTACTTTTGAGGTACATTATGTGCATCAAAAATAGGTATCTAAATTGTTTTTAGCCAATCGGATAAGCCAATAGTTTATTTCAATTACAAGTCAAATAGAGCAAAGACACGTTACAACATTTATGATATGAAATTTTATACAATGGTCTAAGCATTAAAACATTGGCTTCATTATCTAATTCTACAAACTTTATTTTATACACTGATTATGCCTAACTGAAACGTCTTAGTAGTCAAGATAAGTTTTCTCATTGACACGCCATGTGGACAACATACCTTCAATAGTTTACTTTCATAGTACACTTTAATGAATCAACACGACAACAGTTGCACTTAGTCGACTATCTTTCTTGTTGACAAAAATACATAATCAAGTCCTTAGATTTGACATATTTTGAGAACTATATGTTACTGATCATTTCATTACTCATTTATTGAAAAACATTACCGCACGTTTTCACTCAGACTATAATTTACATGACAGATTTCTTTTTAAAGGTAATCAATTTTGTGTTCTTGACTTAAGTTTGAGACTAAAGATTGTTACAAAATTATATAATGAAAGGCATACGGGTCATGAAAAAACTATGTTCTAACAGCCAATTCTTATTTTAGTCTACTATAAGGCGTAATGTCTATTATTATGTCGAGACTTATCGCATTTTTCAAGTTTTTAACGGTATTGCACCTAATGCTGGATTATTTATGTTGCTACCAACTCCAATACAATCTTGTGCTGACATTAACATAGATTCTGTTTTGGGATTACATAGAGAAGTATAGATTCAATATATATTGTTGTGGATCAGTTCTCGGAAATGGCTCACTTTTTTGCATGCAAGAAGACTACGGATACTTTGACTGTCGCTCGCTTATTCTTTAAATAAGTCTATAGATTGCATGGTTTATCAAGTTATATAGTATCTAATTAAGATGCACGATTTCTTAGTCATTTTTTGAGGATATTATGGAAGTTGACTAACACTTGCTTGAATTTCGAAAATGTTTACCACCCACAGACAGATGTTCAAACTGAGGTTATCAACCACTCTTTGGGAAAAAGTCTACATAGTCTAGTTAACGATATCTTAAAAACATGGGATCAGAAAGTTATGCCAAGTCGAGTTTGCTTATAACTGTTATGTTAAGTGTAATACTAGTATAAGTTCATTTCAGGTGAATTATGGATATAATCCATGAGCATCCATTGACTTAACCTTAGTTCCGGATATAGTTCGCAAAAGCAACAAGCTAAGGCAGAAGACTTCATTGACCAGCTTCAAAAAATTCATATAGTTACGCAAGAGTCTTTGAAGAAGACTACCAAAAGTTATAAAATTGAGAAAGACAAAAGGCATAGAGCTTTAGAATTTCAGGTAAGAGATCTTGTTTAGATTGTCCTAACCAAAGATAGGTTCTCAATTGGAGAATACAACAAGCTTTCTGTTAGGAAATTTAGACCTTTGGAAATTATAAAGAAGATAAACTCTAATGCCAATAGATTAAAGCTTCCTACTCATATATACACCGCAGATGTATTCAATGTCAGGCATCTCATTCATTTCAAAGGTGATAATGATGAAGATGTTGTCATTGACAATTCGAATTCAATGGTAAATTCTCTCCATCCTAGGGTGAATAATGCAAATTAAGAATCTTTATCACACTCGAATTAGTTTCCTTATTATCTAAAGCTTAGGACCTTGTCTTCTATTCTAGTTTAGGACATTGTTTTCTTTCTACTTTATATTTTAGGATAATTACTACTAATATAAATAGCCCTCTCTTATAGCCCTTGGAGGCAGATTTAAGTTCAATAATATTCTCAATTTCCAAAGCTCTGTGTGAACTTTCAAATTTAGTTATTTCTCGACATTTTGTGAAGTCAATGAGTGTTAACACCTTGGTTCATGGTATTCTCTCTTGAATCAACATGAATTTAAATAGCTCATTTATTCCAGTATTCTCAAGAATCAATAAAATATTTGAATGTTATACTTCTATTGTATCAGTTGGTAGCATGAGGAACAATAATGTAATCCGATTAGTTGGTAACATGAACAACTTCTAAATCAATTTCCTAGTTGAAAACTTGAAATCGTAACTAAATGTTTCCTACTATTATACTCTATGATATAGTAGTATGTACGATACAAATAAATAAGTAGATACTGAAATTTAAAAGCATATTCTGTATACAATACTTGGGCATGAATTAAAATTAGACAACCAGATACTTATGTATTAACTTAATACCAGCTTATAGTATTGAAACTAAATTTACTATTATAAGATCGAACAAGTCACCATCAAAGTAGAAGTCAACCACTTAAGCTAGTTTGAGATTGCGTTTGAAATTTAATGAGCTGATTATTTCATAATTTTTTCTAAAAATGGTGTTTGGTAAATTTTATAAAAACAGCTTATTTCAATTTTTTACTATTTTGTCAGCAGTTTTTAAAAGCAAGTAGAGGGTTGTTTTCAAGTAGATGGTTGTTTTCATAAGCAACTTATTCAATAAGTTACTACACCTTTTTAAAATTCCTATTATAACCCTTGATTTTAATAAAAAAGACAATTATATCTTACTTATCCATAAACTCTAATATATAAATCATACCTTTATTTTTATCATATTTTATGTAATAGATTATAAAGTTCTTTAGAATTTTTTTTAATTAAGTTTTTTAATGTAATTTTACATATTTAAGAAAAGAAGATATGTCTAAATAATTTATTAAACATACTCTAAAAAAAGTACTTAAAACTTATGTTTATTTTGGTCATTGTATAATAAAATAACATTTTTATAATAAAATTTATCAAACATATGTACTCTACTTTTCAAATTCATAGCAATCGCAACAACAAATTTACCAAATGCTAAACTATTTTTTTAATCAACAACTTATTTCATCTTTACAGTACAAACAATTTATTTCATCAACTTCTACAATCTTAAACTGGCCCTTAGTATAGGCTATTGAGATTGTTGTAAACAATGACATGCAGAAGAATGGGACATCAAGGGTATCGTGGAGAATGACATGCTCGAGTGGGATGTTGAGACCACAGCGGACTATATCATGCATTCAATAGATGTTTACCTCATGGATAGATGATGGTAAATTAATTTGATGATTTTCAAGGTATTAATATTCTATTTGTTTGTTTTTTTGGGCGTGAGAGAATCATGTTCATATGGTTTGCCCAATATACCATCCACAGTCAGTGTAAACTGTATCTTTAATTGTCACCAATATTTTAATATTATCCTATATTTGTAAAAATAAACCGGATAAAAAGATTTTATCGACTTTTCCAATACATGTTACATGTTAAAATATTGAAATATATTCTCACAAGAGTTGAAATCACATGCAAAATATTGAAATATATTCTTTTATACATTAACGAATAGAAATGAACACGTAGCTATCGAATCCACCAAAAAGAAGTATATATGTGAATTATTAAAACTATACTTAGCAACATTTACATATAGCCTAAAAAAGGCTTTATTCTTTACAACTTTATATAAAAAAAGGTAAAGTTTACATTACCTTTTTTTACAACTTAACAAGACACAAACTAGAACAAACTCTAACCAAAACTCAAACTTCGACTCTTAAGAAATGCAAATTTGCATTCGCTTTAAACTGAAAACAAATTAACAAGACCCACGAGACAAATCGAAAATATATGAGTCTTTATTCTTACGTAGCCAAATCTCATTTCAGATAACTATTATTTAAAAAAACAACACAAACCTAAGATTTTTTTATAATCTTAATGTTTAAAATAAAAAAAAACACCAATCCATTGACCTAAATGACTAAGAAAATTAGCCTTAGAAACAATGAGATATGATGCCATTTCTTCAATATGGTGATCAATTATTCTTCAAGAGATCCTCCATAAGAGGGAGGATCTTGTCCACACATAGTGGTTTTATGTGGCACAAATCAAGACCAACTTGGATAAAAGCTTCCTTCTCAGTCTCTGAATTGACTCAAGTGACCACCATAATCTTGGTTTTGATGCCCATGCTTCATATCTCTCTGGTTGCCAGTTATATACAAATTAAAAAGAAAATAATAAGACTCGAATGCTATAGTTGTTTATTTATACTATATAGTAAACATGATAGTTACTTTAATATGTAGCAATAAAAAGCTATACATCTTTTAAGTTAATATATTTTAATTTTCTGAAATTAATTAATTATATGCATATATATACCGCAATTCCATTCATGACAGGCATTTCCCTATCAATGAATACAATGTCAAAATTTGCCCCAATGCAGAATAGATCAACAGCTTCTTTTCCATTCTCAACTACTTTAGCTTTGAACCCAAGCTACTTCAAAGCCATTGAGCGGATTGTACGAATGAAACAATCGTCATCAACCACAAGGGCATACAAATGTAAATTTTTGGCTGATGGATTTTCCATGATCTTTGCTTTCTTTGAGCAGGATTCACCTTCTCCAAGCATCATTTCGGCAGTCGAATTTTCCTATATAGATGAAAATTAAGTAAACTAATTGTGGAGTTTTGTTTATGATTAGTGAAAATTAACAATCTTTTCAGCAAGTTAATTCATCAGTAATGTCCTCCTACATCACTTAATGGAAAAATGTTAAAGAAAAATAGTATTGAAATTGAAGATTGTACTAATATTAAGTTGATCACAATAGAAGTGGTACAAATAACGAATTTAAAGCAAAAAAAGCATTTATCTTTTAAATACTACAACTCTTTATGGATGATTATTTTGACATTATAAGTGAAATCATTGAGTTTGTGATCTCTAATGAAAATGAAAATGTTAAGGAACCTTATTTGGCAAGTAAAACTTATCTATATTGATGCTTAAATGATGATAATTGTAGTATATAAACCCATAAAAAATGCTCAAATGAATCAAACAATTAGAAACAACTACTGATTAAGATAGTTTGAAATACCTTATAGAGTGCTTAAGAAATAAGACTCACACAATGCTTTTTTCCACAACTAGTGATGGTTTATATTAGCAAGAAAAGCTGTTAACATCCTTATCTTGCTTTCACTAAAGTTGGATGTATTTAGGATTTTCAACTTTTAGTAGATATTATGCTTATTAGTTTGCCAAAAACTAACAATTTACAGTATTATGAAAATGTATTGCAATCTACTAAATTAGATTCTATATCTTGTAAAATTTAATTTGAGAGGTGAAAAAAATCACTCTAAGGTGTCATACTTTTCTAGAAGGTCTAATAATACAGTTAAAACAATCTTATTATCAGATACGCAATTAAGACCATTAGATAGGATACCTACACTTATACATAATTTATTCATCAATTTTAATCATATCCATCATGGAGTTACTTGCAATTAATGCTATTGTACGTACCGCTAATAGTTTGTTGAATGGTAAAACTATGTCTATTTCTTTTTTTTTCTTTTTTCTCTTATTGTTTATAAAAATAATTACCTCAAATAGTTCCCCTAACAAGATTTTTTACTCGACAACATTAAGAAAAATCTTGAGTGCTCCTAGAGCATTATATATATGGCAAAAAAATAAATGGAAATAGAACAATGTAGCACCTAAGATACTTTCTTAAACTTGAAAAATGAAAGGATATAACTTTGGGTTAGAATATTAAAAAAATTTATTGTCCTTTGAAATGCTTTTAAATATATACAAGAAATCAATAAATAAATGGGCAAAGGGCACCTATACCCACAAAATATGAGGAAATGATCACAAAGATCCTAAGTTTTTGAAAAGGGGCACCAAGACCCCTTTTTTACCTAATACCTTTGATTATAATAATTAAAAAATTGACTTTAAAGTTTTTTAATTAATACAAATTTAATATAAACAATATAATCTATCTAGTGGACTGAAAATATTAAATTGTTTTTAACTTTTAAAATAATATTAAAATTTTAAGTAATTATATTTATTTTAATAATATTTTGTATTTATTATAAAGATTTTAAATAAATCTTTGGGTTAAGTAAATTTTACAATCAACAAAATATCTCCCTATTAATAATATTAAAACTATTTTTACATAATATTCAGAATAATTATAATTATAATTTATTTATTTTAATAATATGTTTCTATTTATTATTAAATATTATTTTTAATATAATAAAATAGGTCTAATAGATTGTAAAATATAAAAATATTTTTTAAATATTAAATCATTTAAAATTTATATATTATTACATTTATTTTAATGCTATATTTCTGTTTATTATAAAATTTTGATGTCAATTTTTTTGGTTTATGGAGTCAAAGTACATTATGATCAAAAGGAAGTCTTAGTATTTCTTATTAAACACCTGAAGGATTTTGTGATCATTTTCCTAAATTTCAGGATTTAGGTGTCTTTTTCCCTAAATAAATTAATAAATTTGTGCTTTACACACATATATACATAAATAATGATGACAGATTTCAAAGTTTTAAGAGCTAAGCATAGGATATAAAAGTTGATAAGAGAGTGTACTTGATGCAAACTTTGTAAAGTTAACTTAAGTAATTTACATCCATTTTTCTCACCTAAGTAACTTGACATCATAAAAATGTTTACAATAGAACTCTTCTTTTAATTATTTATGTAATTGCAGATTTGCCATTGGTGCAAAATGTAGTCCAATCAAAATTAATGTTCAGTCACTATTTATGTTTTGAACATGAAGAGGAGTACGTATAGGGAAATAAAAGTAGGTCAATGTAATTTTACATTCATGATTTTGTTCATTCTTTATTATTTTGTAGTTTAAATAAGGGAAAATTGTCAGTTTCTCTTATTGAAATTAATATATATTATTTAACTTTTCATAATAGACAACAATCTCTCGCATAATAATTTTATTATATTATTCTTATTTTGAAATATACTTTTATTTATATTTATTATTAATTAAATAAATCATGTAAATAAAAATTAAAATAAAAAATTAAATACTAAAAATAAAGAGCATAGATTTCAGTGCGAAAAACAAAAATAATAATAAGATATTTTTTTCATACTCTTTGTTATTTAAAACATTTTTCTTATAATAAAAATATATTTTATTTCCCCAAGATAAGATATTAAGTAAATGACTCATTAATTCCTCTTTTTCTTTAAATTTTTTATGTTAGGGGTTATTGGTTTTTGTGAAATAATAGGAAATAAATGGTATATATTGATTTCAATAGAAAAAATTGACAATATTGCTGTAAACAATATATGTTTATTTCCTAACTAATACAAAATTCTTAGCTTGTTTATTAACGTTCAGTAATATGAAAGATTTTATTTAGTTACAGTGTCTATGACGTAAATTACACGGAGGATATTTTAGTAATATTAAATTTAACTAAGCCATGTTTAAAGTGCAAAATGGCCCTAAGCAAATAAATTTTTGATACGATCGCCAAGTTAGTTAACATTTTGCATTATTTGCACTGTTTGCAATAAATATATGTAAAAACAAATACGTTAAAAAAACAAAGAAATACCTTTAAAAGTTAATTAAGTTGAAGTTTCTAGTTAAATTGTTGGCCGTCTGTACTTTCGAAGTTGTGATAAAATCCAATCACGTAGAGCTTGGTCATGAAGTGTAAATTTTATCAATTTTGTAAGCATTTTATCATACTAATAAATCTACTTCCTCATTGAAAATGATGGAAAATATCTAAGTTCATAGGCCTAATTCATACTAAAAGGTTAGCTCATGAGTTGAGAATTCTCTTAAACTTACATTATTAGGCCAGTTGTAATGTAAAAAGATAGTATGAACCCACTTATGCATGAGTTTAACTCTAATATTATTTAAAAGCCAATGATTCTAATTCATACCTAAAAATTAACTTAAGAATTGAGAGTTGCCTTAAGCTCATATCAGTAGCTCAATAACTATTTTTCGTCATGTGAGATAATATTTACTACAAAAAAAGATAAATTGATTTTACTTATATAATTAAAAAAATAACTTGAAAATTTTTTTAAAAAAAATTGATGCAGCCAGCGATGAAGTTGAGATTCAGTACAATGAACAATATGATAATTTTTTTTTATTTCAACAACATTTATCTGAATTTGCATAAGGTAACTTATAATCCAACAACTTCTATAACTGCTAAACACCTTAATCATTGATATTTATTGACAAAATTGTAATATACTCCCGATAGGTTTCAGAAAGCTGAAAAAAACATGAATTCACAAGTTAATTGAGAGAATACAAAATTAATGGCTTGTCTATTGTTGTCTATTGTATTTTGAAATTTAAAAATACTGGAGTACATAAGAAAAGGGAAATCCTGTATCAAAATTCTTTAACACGATGCTGCATTTCCATTTGCCATAATTGGTTTCATGATTTTCTCCTTGGAGATTTTTCGCACACTGGGCATGATGTTTGGACGGGACACCGTTGGAGATTGTTGCCACATCCCAAAATGGAGATTGCTGCCACAACACAATGTTTAGAGAACCCATGGACACGATGAACGGGAACGGGGCACAGTTTGGAGATTGATACCACAACACAATCTTTAGAGACAGCGTAAAATCATGGAGACAATATAGGGAGATCGATGTTTGATACATTTGTGTATTTTATGCCTCACATGTCTTTGTTTGGCAGTTAACATGGCTTGTATCTTTAATTTTCTCCAATATTTCAATAATATTATTTACTAATAAGTTCGAAAAATAATTAAAACAAGATATTTTTATAGGCTTCTCCAACATATCGTGCATATGTTAAGAATATTGAAATATATTTGTGTGAGAGATGAAATCACACGCAAAATATGCTTCTTTTTTTCTAACCTATCTGATAATAACAATTTCACTGCAGTTTACTAAAATATCGCAATTCTCGAAAGGAAACAAAAATTAATAACTTGAAGATCGCTAACTAACTAACAGTATAGAGCATTGGTTCAGTTACAAATTTATGGGCCAGTCCTAAAACTAAAGAAATTCAAATCATACTGCTTCTGGTTTAAGACGCACTCATGCCGCATGTAAAGTCAAGTTGGCATTAGAAAGTGGCACACATAATGAATTCCAAAATAAATTTGCTAACAAAACCCTAAAATTTATTCCCTAATTAATTAATTAACCTGCTAAAATTATTCAACAGAAAATCTATTAATTAAACGCAGTGTAAACCAGATTTGCAATTGAATCTGAATTGAAAACGACATAATATAAATAAATCATGAAAATCAAATCGAGGTCAACAAAACTCCAAGCTTTCATACAAAGTCCAAAATTCAGAATAACAAAATCTGAACAAGTTCTCAAAATATCCTTCCTTCCATCACAAGACTTGATACTTTTATTTTATTTTACTTTTTGTTTTTAGAGTAACTTTGATGTGTTTTGAGAGAAAAATTATTATTTATAAAAAGGGAAAGTTACATCGAGTGTTAGAGACATAATAAAACTTACCTTTGAGAATTGATCAAGATACGAAAAAAAAAATGAATAAATACTTTCGTTATATGCTATTGCTATTTAAAAACTTGAGAACACTTCGGTACAATCGAGAATGCTTTATGGGTAATAGTTCTTTTTTTTTTTTAATATTGGTTAGACACTAGAGTATTAAATTATATCATATTTACAATAACTGTCATTGTGGCAAATGAATACATTGATATTTAGAATCAGATATATACAACTGAGAATTACAATATTACATGAAATTCTTTATTATTGCAAGTGATGTCACTATTGTACTCACTTCTCTCGACTGAACTCGCTCCTCTCGACTGTACTCGCTTCGCATTGCGAAAGATATCACTACTGCACTCGCATTTTGTAAGGGAGAAATTTTTTTTATAATTTTTCCCCACAATCATGTATAATTGTAAGTTTAAAACACTATGGGAGCTCGAACCCATGCTCTCACAGTTGCGAGAGCATGGACTTTTGCTACTTGTCCAAAGGCCAAGTGACTTGGGTAATCGTTCTTAAACAATAGCATTGGCTACACTTCAATCTATATCAAACATCTAAACCATGACGGGACAAAACAGGACAGGTGCACTTTCAGTTGATTAATTTTGATGAATCATTTTTTTTTTTAATTTAAATCTCGAAAACTAACTTAGCAATCACTTCCTTCAACCAAAAACGGCAAATTAGATGGTATAACGCAGAAATTATTAAATTTTAGACAAAGTGGTTATGCTTGTGCTGATGTGAAAGTGAAACTAAGGAAAAGGAGAGAACGTCTACTGATGTTAACTTAAATTTATTGTAGCCCAAATCTGTCTTCGCTCCACTCCGTCTACCTACAGACCTGTTCAAAATCCAAAGTACGCCGAAACAGTCTTAAGGTTGCCCCAAGCATATTGCATATCTCTTACTCCTGTGACTATGTGTTAATGACTATTTTGGCCTTTAATCAAAGGTTTACTTTCCGGTTAAAAAAAAAACAAAAAATATTGCAACCATATTATTGCATTGGAAATTGAATTCAAAAACACAAACAGCATGAAAATGATATCAAGATCAACAAAACTCCAAACTTTCATACCACTTCCAAAACTCCAGAATAACAATATCATAGAGAAAGTTCACAAAAAAACTTTACTCCTTCCTACTATAAAACTTCACCAGAATACTTTTTAGTGCAACAAAAAAAGATGATATAAGTTATCAGTCTTGAACGTCTTAGACGATAGCATTGGCTGCACTTGCAATCCTCGGCCACAGATCAGCACACTCCTTACCAATTGGACCGGTGATGGCAGAACCTAAATACAACAAAACCAATACAACAATCAACAGACACCATATTAAAGAAAAACTGGGTTGAAATCAAATGAAACACAGGCACATGATATTAAAATGAGTATTGGCTATACCCTTCATTTCTCCCTTTGGATTCACAATAACACCTGCATTATCTGCAAACATACAGGATTTTCATTGTCAGAAATTTGGAAGAAAACATGCCTCTATTTCCATGGCTTAAAACCAAAACCGTAAAGGAACACCAATCATTGACCAACAGAGTAGCTTTCTGGCTTAAAGGAGCAATGCAGACAATTAAGAAAAGTTTGAAGGTTAGGTATAGTAAACAATGATTATTGCTATAGAAGTGTAGAGCCCAAATGGAGCAGAAATGAGCTTCAAAGCATCACCACATCTGCAACGATGGACACAGTTAATTTTCCAGACTTGTAACTGTATCAACCGTTGAAAATTGAGGTGGATACCTGACTTATGTCTGGTGATACAGAAGAAGAGCTTGATCCAAAATTGAGTTTGCAAAATTCAAAAGCATACTTCAAAATTACAAGTATTCCAACCTTGACAGGGATGATAACCAATCATTACCATCCGGGAATGGGGTAAGGTTGTGTATTTCCATATTGCTGGTTATGGGAGGTGCAGAGAAACCTAAGATCAGAAATCCTCAACACCACATCACCAGCAACCTGACCATGTAATACAACTTCAAAAATATTTCACACAATTTCAAATTCTTGTAAAATAGCAGCCAAAACGAACGGCTAAAAAAATGTGTCGAATTGCGAAAAGCAAGATTCCACATGAAAGATACCCAACTCGATAGAATATTCGACCATTAAGTTAATATTGCTGGTTCCAGGAAGTGTCCAATCATAGTACGTGCAATCCCACAAAATGATGCAAGATATGCATGCATCAAGGCACCCCTTAACCAGCAATACCTGTTTCTTTGCTTCAGCTAGGACAAATCATGAAGCTATTTTCTGTTTATCAAAATCAATATCTGAAAAAACTAATAAGAAGAAGACAGAAACAGAAAACAGAAATCAAGGAAAACACACCCAGTATTCATTTATCTTAACAAAAAACATAAGAAGCAACATAAATGCTGAGTCCCAAAGAAAAAAATAAGCTCCCCGATGCATCAACAAGCCAATATAAGAAACACTCTTAACACATTTTGTTACATAAATATCACACCGATCCATTTCCTTCAACCTCCAAAAGCATTGATTTGAATGCAACCACAAGAATTTCCAGTATCCAATATAATAGAAAAACATACATATGTGTAAATGACATACAGAGTAATGCAGTGCTATATTAACAAAATGACGACCCAAGACATATCGTATACAACCAGTAATGTATAGATATTGCTCTAAAAGAATAACACAATAAACAAAATGTCTCAACGTTCGCCACAAACCAAAAAGAATGCAGAAAGAATAACTACCCTCAAAGTACATGAAGACACCATCCTTTCTGCGCCACGGCTTGCGCTGCCTTACAATGACGGCGGGCATCACCTTCTTCCTAAGATCAGGCTTCCCTTTCTTCACGGTAGCCATGACCATGTCTCCAACACAGGCAGATGGCAAACGGTTCAGGCGACCCTTGATTCCCTTAACTGAGATGATGTAAAGGTTCTTTGCCCCAGTGTTGTCAGCACAGTTCACAGTTGCTGCCACTGGCAAACCCAGTGACATCCTGAACTTGTTACCTGCTGATCCTCCACGTCCTATAAACAAAAGGAGACGCAAGTTTTGGTATATTAAAAAAAATCTTAAAAAAAATAATTGGACCATCAAACCCATATCGAAGACAACGAATTTCATTTTACATCAAACAAAAAAATATATAATTTTTTCCTCCTAAAACCAACAAGAAAAGCATCGGTTCTCATCTAATTCATATTATTTTAGGTGCTTTTCTTTTTTTTACAGGATCTAACATAAAAACCTACTTATTTTTTTCACTACAGACACAACAAATTCTGAAAAAAAAAAAATATTTCATTGTTTTAGTCTGAAACAAACAAAAAATCAAATTATCCATGTCATATCACAAACAGTTAAGATGGTTCTTAAAACAGCAAGAGATCTAAGCATATGAATTTGTTCCAATCTTTTTTTCTTTGACGGGAACCAAACAGAAAATGAAGAAACGGAAGTCATAACTTGATAATACGAATAGTAAATGAAAATGAAAATAACGTAACAACAATTTAAAGAGTGAAGAACTGACCTCGCTTCGACATTTTCGCAGCTCAAGGTTACAACAATAGGGATCGGGGCTAGGGTTTTTGTTCCATTTATACACTCAGTGGTTACCTAGGGTTTTTGTCATAATTTCACCAAATGACAATATTAACCCTAGCCTTTTTGTTTAATACCAGATTGGTACTGATGGGCCTTGCCTTCTTATTCAATTCCCCTTTCTCTGTGGTACTGGGCTCAATGATCCAGAGGTAATTACACTCCCTAATTGATTATTTACTTTTAAAAAAATTAGAGAGAGGAAGAAAAAAGAATTAAAAAAAGAGATGCGGCTAAATTCAAGAGTGTAATTTATTACATTTACCCCAAAAAAAGTGTAAATTATTAATGGGCATTAACCGTAACATTTTTTTAATTCATATAAAGTGATTTTTTTCCTCTTAAAAAAGATAACTTTCGATTTTGTTACGTTTGATTGAAATAAATATAATCCAAATAAACATTTGAAGGGAAAGTATTTTCGTTAACTTGCTGCACTTTTCATGAATGTATGACACTTCACGATATGGACACGCTCATCACACCATCCGTGTGTCCATTCATTAAATGAATACATCTAAACTTATTTTGAGATTCGCCAATTATAATAGAGATTAAAATAACTTGAAACACGTGTAAGTTATTTGTTGGACGACCGTTTCATATAAGCTTTTCTCTGCAGCTTGTCATGAATTTATACTTTTACATAATTTTTTTCATTGTTCTGCTCATATGCTACAATGCTGGCATATACGAATGCCATTTTACTTTACATTTGAACAAACCGGGATAAAGTGGTACCTGTTTCGTATTCTTGAAGCTTTAGTGCATAATATTTATTTATGGATCCGCCTAAGCTACAACTCTTGTAACTTACGTTTCCTTTTGTTTTTTTTGATTTAGTTATTATAAAATTTTATTGAGATTCTTACACTCTATTTTGTTTACAATTTATTCATAAGTATTATGAAATTTTCTACTTACAATATAAAAATTCAATTTATTTCCTCACACTCTTTTTTATTTTTTATTTTTTATTTTTGGTAAGTGTCAAAAGAATTTTTATTTACAACCATAACATAGTAGTTATCATAACATACCAATATTAATAAAAACACAAAAATATCCTTGAATTAGTACTAAAAAAAACACTTTTCTCTCTTGAAGAATTAAGATATCTCATCTTCCATCACTTATCATTAAAAAAAATTTCCAGAGATATTACTATTCATCTTCTTTATAATATCATCTCATAATAATTAATACTTTTATGATAAAATAATTAACAAATTCCCTTTGAATCCATCCTTTTTCACTATTAATTTTTCTTCACCAGCAACTTTTATTGATAATTAAAGCCACCATTAGACTCATTGGAGAGAGAGAGAGTAAGAGAGGGGAAGAAGAAATGGGAAAAAATAAATGAAATGTTTACAATTTTATAATGCATTTACTAAACGGGAATTGAAATTAAGTAGAATTAGAATGAGATAGAATCGGAGTAGCTGGAATTGAAATGAGAAATTGTAATCAGAATAATTTATTTACTTGAACTGCAGGAATCGTAGTTAGAATGAGCTGTATTGCCATTGATGTATTTATTTTGTCTTAGAATCAAAATCATAATGAGTTAAATTGTAATAAATTACTATAAAGTCCTTAATTAATTTTTATCATAATTATTATTTTGTATTTTTAATTATTAAGATTATTGTTATCATTCAAAAATTAATTATTAATAATAATTATTGTTATTAACAATTTAACTAAAAAATTATTATTAATTATTGTTAATATATTAATTAATTATATACTTTTTATTGTTGTTAATAATAATAATAATAATAATAATAAACCATTCAAAAATTATAATTATATTTATAATTATTATATAATTATATAATTATAATTATAATCCATTTAATAATATTATATTTTTTAATTAAATGAAGGGTATTTTTAAAATTTAAAAATTATAGGAGTGAATTTAATACTCAAAGGACTTTAATAAGGTAAAATAAATTATAATGACCTCAACAAAATTTTATGATAATAAGTCAAAAAAGGCAAAAGCAGCCGTAAGTTACGTGAGCTGTAACTTAGGCGGATCCTTTACTAGTGGCACGACCCACTGAAGAAACTTGAACAAACCAATTAATCTACCAAGATACTTCTATGCATATGCCGAGTACTTTTTTGCTCAGATACCATAGAAGAGAAAAGAAGAGGGAAGGTAAGGGAAAGACCTGAACACGGCTTATTAGATCAATAGTGCAGATTGATATTATTTTCATTTGGGTTGACCATAAGAATATATGTTGCCAGTTTCTTGCCTACATATAGTGAATTCTCAAAAAAGTTGTTAAAACTGCAAAAGCTACCTTAGCAAAAATTGGCTCTTCAAAATTTATTAAATTGGTTCTAAAAACACACTAGTTAAAAACTCTTTCAAACTCATGTCTCACACGTAAAAACGTTTTTTCAACACATTAACAACTAAATGGGCCAATGAACACCGTGTTTAAAAAGAAGCTTTCAGAAAATTAGTAAAATCTCTACTAAATTCTTATTATTTTTGTCAAAAACAAAACCCATTTTTCAAAAAAAAATTTCTCCAAACTCTTTTTCCTTAAATAATATATAAGAACCGCCTTTTTGTTAATGTTTTAGATATAATTTATACTTTCGTTAATTAGGCAAGACTTCTAAACCTGAAAGATAAATAAAACTCAAAGAAATTAAATTTACTTACTTGATAAAAGCTTTCTAATTGATGTCTAAAAGATTGCTAAGTGTCTATGAATAAAAAACTTTTTATTGCTTTTGCTTTTATCACAAAGTATCAACTCTTTGATTTTTTTTTTCTAACCTTATCTCTTAGTAACTTGAGAGGTCCATACATATACATTTTGAGGACTCAATACAATTATTGATTTGATGTACGAGAGACGAGGTTTTAAAATTACACTTTACACCTAGCAATTTGTCAAAAAACTGTCTAAAAGTAAATGACAAAAAAGTTAACTTTATACTATTATTTTGTGATAACTCACTGTTGGTAAATAGTGACTGATTACTTTTTTTTAAGCTGACTCGCTGTCAATAATAAAATAACAAAATGGAAAAGATGCCTTCATAATTTTTTTTTATTGGGTAGTGAGTAAAAGAAGGATATTTATAAAACAAGACTTTGATAAAAACTGACTACGTAGACTTTTGACTACTTAATAGTTGACTAATATATTTTTGGAGGTGTTGCTTATTTGTCCATCATTGCATCAACATCCGCTATGTCTTCATCAAAAAATTGATAACTCATACCTTTTGATCCTTCTTCTGACAATGGCATGTCATTAATCTCAATTAGTACCTCAAAGTATTTTTTATGATTTTTTGGATTTTCAACTTTTATCTACAGTGAAGGAATAAATTGTTCTTCATGAACAAGATGCTTTTGGGCTATAATAATGTAATATTGTTCTTAGGTTATAATCTTGTCATGAGTATTAACCCATCCATAGAAGCCTGCCATTTCATGTATTCTTCTATATATATCTTTTGCGAAAAAACTGGGCTTATCATGATAAATTCTTATTTTGAATTTCATGGCGTCTTCGCTTATAAAAATGGCATGATATGCTAGTAGTATGACACTGGTTTTTGTTTTATTAATTATTTGAGATCTTGGTAGTATAGAACAAAAATTTATTATCAATGGTGTAGATTTTATAATAGATAAAACTCTGTTTAATATTGGTGGGAAAATTTCAAATTTGTTTTAGGTTTTGGCTAAAGAGTAATCAAAGGAAATAGTACGAAACTCGTGTCTGAGAAGGGTAATATTTCTCAGTTCTAATCATGTGGATCCAAATTCAATTAAGAAATTTAACTTACTATAGAATAATTACTTGGTTAAAGTAACAAAGTTTATGTGTAGACTTCCTACTTTTTTTTCTTTTACAATGTCTATGCTGTCACCAAGGAAGAAATTTAATGAATTTTTATTAATTGTCCTGCTATGGTATGATTAAATAATTTTTCTAGTGATTATTCTTGTTTTTAGGTTTTTTGATGATCTAGTAGTAGAATATTATATTTATTTTGTAATATAATATTTTGTCTAATTAACTCTTTTACAATATCTATAATGTTCGTATATATTTCAAATATCATCTCTGCAAGCATCCAAGAAATATGCTTGACGGTAACAGAATTGCTGGGACGAACAAAATGAACACCGGTAGGAAAATGTCCACTGAAGCAGCGTTCCAGCTTGGCAGAAACCTTCAACATTTGCGTAACATCAACAGGCCACAACAGAATAATCAAGCTCCTGTCCTGATGTTTCAGAAACACAAACCTCATCTCTAGCTCCTGTGTTCTCAGGTGTGCCAGATGGATGAATGAACCAAGACTTTACCAAGACTGCAATTTCTGCGGAAAACGAGTGAAAAGCACAAAGGCATACGAGTTAGCTTCAGCAATTGCACATATGTCTGTGGAAATATGCTTGATGCCATACATAATAATTACCAGTCACTATTATGAAAAATCCCGAGGAAATGCTCGGTACATTAATCTAGCAAATATATGTTTCTAGTTGCACAGAAGAAAATCTCTTGAATCTGCAATCCCATATCCAGCAGTAAAACTTTTGAGCCAAAAACAAATTATGATGATTAATATCCCTACTTTTGAAACTTAGGTCTGAACACAAGAAGAAAGAAAGAAAGGAGCGAATTAAAAGAAACCATACCTTATGAAATGACTTAACTGTGTGCATAATATAAGAAAGCAGCTGCATGAACAATCCAGCCGGTTAGCCTCCAGCAAGCTTGATTGCAACTGCAAACCCACTACCCTATTTGGAGAGCACGTGATTTAACCACCCACTTCCTAAAGCATGTGATGCAGAGATCTCCCCCCCCCCCCCCACCAAAAAATCTGGTCTCGACAACGGAAGCCCCTGCTAGCTCAACTATTTACAAGATGTATTTACAAGAAGTGAATAAGCCAGCTATAAAGTGTCTTTCAGAGGCATTTTAGACAATTCATTTTTGTATCAAACTCATCCAAAACAATTCCCAATCTTACTTCACAAATGATAAGTAGTTCTGGCAAAACTCTAGCTACAAAGCACTAACATAATAATAATTGCAGCTTTTCTTAAAAAAGTATAAATAATACATGTATTTTCTATGCTTTAATTGTTATCGACACAACACATCATGGCAGTCCAATGGCATATCATGATACTGGCCATTAAGAGAACTAGGTATGCATTCACCTTCACAAAATCTTCCAAATTTCATTGAAAAAGGAACACATTACAATTACATGCTTTGTTTTACCATAAGAATTGGAGGGTAAAAATTCCCAATCAGTAAGGCTAACCTAAGCTATTCTTACACTAGACAAACTGCAACTATAAAACATAATCTCTATTGATGTATAAAATATTTTAATTTCGACTTATGCATTGATGTAGTACGGTAGGAGTGTCACAACTACTACAAAAACCTCAATCCTGGTCCTGGATACTGCTAGTTCAACTCTGTACATTTTTAGGTCGGAGTGTGGGACTTTGAGAATGAATAGATGCCACTGCAATTGAGAAAGACTGCAAAGCTGACAGAGTTGAATGAAAATGAATAAAATATAAATCATCACGGACATTCACCATTCTCAACGTGGGAGCGCCTTGCTCAGAACCCTGAAACATGGAAGTTTGGCAGGGGTCATCTCAATGCTCATTCAAGTACTCTTACAAACTAGTTATGAAATTTTTTTCATAAAAATAAAACAAAATATCAGACAGACTATGGAACTTTTTATTCGACTGTCAAAACAACAATTTCAGTAACCATCTCACTATTTAGAGGAAAATTATGTTTCTTTTGCAGTCACATGCAGTCGCACTACAGCTAATATATGACAAAATAAGCACAAATTATATGTACGTGCATATGACATATAACCTTAATAAAAAAATCATTAAAAAACCCATGAGAATCAAATAATTGCAAGTGAAGAGAAACACAAAACGTTCTACTATATTTTCTTTTTAGCCACCACTCAAGCCCATATTTAATGTATCCCTTTAGGTTTGAACACTTGACCTCTTGCTTCAATGGCAACAGGCCAAATGAATTATCTTTTAGGGATACAAAAGGTATAACTGTTGTGAGGAAACAGGAAGGAGCAAATTTATCAGTTCTTTGATCTTAAAGCCATTATTAAGACTAATAGCCTCGACCTTTTTGAAATAAAACAAGGGAAAAGTACCAGGAGAAAGACTCACTTTTACAAAAAAATCAAATGATTTGCACTCATCATCCATGTCTGCTTGAGATATGGCCCCTTTTTTGGTTAATCGGGTACTGAGTATGGTTAGGGGGCAGCCAAGGTCCCAGCCACCACAGTCACAGCATCCGCCAGATCTCCATCTCTCAATGAGACCAGAAGGGCCCCCATTTCTGGTTCTTGGCCCACCATGAAAACCAGCTGGGATTACAATATCCATACTTGTTGGGCAACCACCAGTATCCCGTGCACAAGAAGCAGAAGGTGCAGAAGTTTTCGGTGTTTCAACAGTTTTCTTGACCCCTACTTTCTTCAAAAACTTCATGCCCCAACCTCCAACCTCCTCCTGACGATTTTCAGGGAGATGTTCTTTCACAATGATGGCAGCCAATTCAAGATTTGGTGGAAGATGGTTTTCCAAGAGGCAAGCTGCACCAAGTGAATCATCATTGCTGCCTAGATTTTGGCATGGCTCCCAAGAAGAATTTTCATGTATAGCACTTGACCCACCAAATTTAGATAAAGTTCTACGCTTGAATGACTGGGTAGTTCTAAACACATCTACCACTTTCTTAGACAAACCCTTACTCTTCCTTGCATCCTGGCTTGATGTTTGCATACCCCCTACAAAATTCTCATTACTGCCAAACAAAGTGAACTGAGTTTCCATAATTTTTGAATTGTCCGGGCAGAGACTGAAAGAAATTGACACCTTCATCTTACCAACAAGGAGTGACTCATTATCACAAATCTCATGTTCCTTTTGGCCACCCTTTCTCCGATGGAATGAGTACATATAGTCCAAAGACTTACTATTCCCCGACTCACTGTTTGACAAATTGGCCACAAAGACCTCCTTCCGATCATCAATGGAGAAAACAAAATGTGGATTCCCACCATCCCACAGGCATTGGAGAACTCCCAGAGAAGTAGAGGTAGAAGCCGATGAAGAAGACTGATCAGAACATGTGGAATTCGTGCTTGAAGCAGAAGCAAGTCTCTTATGCACAGTCTCAGATCCATGTTTATGGTTTCCCAGCATCCGTGTTTGCTTTTCTATCTTCTGTGGTGAATAGCCACTAAATCCTCCAGGAGATTTCATAAAATCATAGCTTATCGACCCTTTAACATCATTCACACTTATCCTTCCGAAATTACCGTCACCATCTAATTTACCTAGTTTGCTCAGCAGAGGGCTCTTCAAAATATTTATCATACTCTTGCTACCCATAATTGAACCCACAATCCACTGTCCTGCAGGGCTAATAACCACACTCTCACTCCCAGTGATCATTGGACATTCAAAAATGAACCTAGCCAAATCACATGCATTTTCGGTTCTACATTTAGCTACATTCGTGTCATCCCACATAAAGCCCATCTTCGCAGATCCCAAGTTCACAGAGATATTGCATTGAGCTGCTTTTGACGCACTCTTATGTATCAATTCCAGGCAACGGCGAAGATATCTCTCATCCAGGGTAACCATATGCTTTGGAATCTTCATATTTAAGCCATGAGTACCTCTAAAGAAAAAGTTCTTTATGCTACTTCTACTACTGAACAATTGCTTAACATTTAATATCAGAGTATGTTGTGAATTTACCCGTTTCACCAACCTTCTAGACTTTAATTCAGAAGAATCCAAACCATTTTCTCCAGCTGGTTCGTTACCCAAGCTATCAAGTGAATCTTCTTTTTCCTGGCCATCATTTCGAGTATTGGCCAACTTATTCTCCATCTTCAGCCCCAATAATGCCTATTAATTTCAGTGAAAGTTTATCTTCATCTTCCACCTCAGATTAATTGATAAGATAGCAGACAGCTGTGAGCTCAAATTTCTTAGTTTCACTGGGAATCTGAAAATAACATGAATGATTAGCACCTAAAAAAGGAAAAAAATAGCATTGAAAATTAAAAGGCACTAATTACAAATAGATTTCAAATCAATCTCAGTGTTTACAAGGCAGATGGCTTACAAGCTCAAAATAAATTCACTGTATAAATATGATAACACAAACCCAGTTATGATAATATGCGTACCAAATGCCATAAGTACTTTCCCTAATAAAATAACACTGATTTTTGGGAGATATAACATACACCATATCTCAAACGACAAACAAAATAAGTGGACATTAATCAATTCAACTCAATCTATCATACACATCAAGCACATAGAGGATATTCACAGATAGTGAGAGAGAGAGAGAGAGAGAGAGAGAAGATTACAAAAAAATATTACAGACGTGTTCAAGAAAACCGTAGTACTGCAGCAAATCAAAACAAATTTGGTTTTTTTCTTTGTTTTTGTTTTTATTTCTTTTCCTATTCAGCTCAAAGGAACCCAGCCGAAGCTCAACTCAGCAAAACAAAACAAATATCCTTAGCCCTCGAATGTCCAAAAGATAAGATGAATAATGAATAAAAGGGATGAGGCCAAAGCAGAAAGATGCAGGTTTTTTCCTCCAGTACCACCTTTTTATTAACACAACCCCACGACTACAAGCTAAAACATAATTAATTAATACAAAGCAAGCCATAAAGTACCTAAATGCATCAATAACCAAAAAAGTTGCAAACTTTTGATGAATTAAATAAATAACAAAGAACCAACTTTTTGCTTACCAGAAGAAATGGATCCAAGAAACCACAAAACCTTCTACAACCCACGTCAAATACAAGGTCAAGCTGTAAGAGAGGCAGCAGCCCTTTAACTAATTATACGTCGAATTCAATTCTGAGCTCGTCCACTAACCAACTCTTAATGCACAAAACCAACAATGTACTTTAGGAAAAAAATGGCAACTGTTCTGTTTTAGACAACAGTTTCTAGATTTTTTGTCACAAGGGATGAGAGAAAAAAAGTGGAGAAAAAAGAAAAAAGAAAAAAAAACTCAAGCTACAAAGTTGGGGGCGTCAGCCACGTTTGTTTGTGGAATTTTGGCTTGTGGGGTCGTTTCTATTTTTAAATTTAAATTTATTTTCCACTGTTTTTTGTCAATTTAATTTGGGAGATGCTAAAGCCATCGATAAGCAAATGAGCTGGGACGCACAATAGCAATACGACTCCACCAGTAAGGCCAGAACAAAAGGGGCCACTAGTTGCAGAAATAGAGGCGAGCACACCAGCTGAAATGGACGTTTGTTTGTCAAATTTATAAATAATTTTAAAATATTTTAAAGATTGTAATTTTGGAATAATTCGAAGTTAATCCTTTTTCTTACTGTTTTTATTTTTATTTTTTAATTTTCCCATTGTTTTTGAAATTTTGGATTTTGCTCAGATTTTTGGGTGGCATGTGATGAGGGAGAGAGAGAGAGAGAGAGAGGAGATAATGTGATGAGTAATTGGTCAAGTACAGGTAAAAATCTAGAACCCGTGTCGTGTCTTCTGGTCCTGCTCCTCCCAAGTTTGTTTAGTTTATTTATTGCTGCTCTCATGGTCTGGTTTTGAAATGTGCTCATATCCTAGTTGTCAACTGGGCGGCGTTAAATTGATATAATTATTGTTATTTTATATAAAGTCAGTTTCAAAATTCAATTTCTTAAAGCGACACTATCTTAGGAAGTATTTTTCAAAAATATCTCAAGGGGATTGTTTTTATTATTTTTAAATTAAATACAAAATAAATAAATAAAAAAGTGGAAGTAAGTGTACGATGCTTTCATTGGACTATGCCATTTAGACAACAATCTAATAAAGTACAATCTCTATGTAGCGTGCATTAGTGTTTCCTAATCTCACCCAAAGAGATTTTACTTTCAATAAAAATATCACTGGGAATATATGGAGTTCCCATTTGTTGTAAAATCATTCTTAAAGTTTCTACTTTCCTAAGTCTTTATTTTTTTTTTATTTTTTTTACAAATGATAACCAATTAAAGGTTAAGACTTTAGCGAACTTCTATTTTGATAAATATTACAAAAATTAGATTTCATTCGAATTTTACAAGAATTAATATTTATCACTGATCAATATTCTGTACAAAAACTTCCTAAAATATAATTAAATATAATCACCACTGAGTTTCATAATAATTAACCCATTGTATAGAAAGAACTGTATACTCTACTTTCTACATCTTCAAGTTGAAGATCCTTGAAGTGGAGAGAGAGTGGTTGTTGATGGTCTCAACTCTCAGGGCATAAATTCAAAGGATTCAATCATGATTTTATGAATAGTTTGCGACTGGAAATGGAACTTCCACTAGTTGAAGTTAGGTGCTGTGTCGTTGGACGAATAGGGGTCCCCATTCGCATGACAAAAGGTTTCAATTGTAAGGAATGCTTCATTAATTGGGTCTAGAATTAATAAACTCAAGAATTGACCCTTGTGTAAGGGTAGTGCATTGAATTCTCAATCTTCAAGTTACGTCAATAAGATGGTGAAATATGAATAAATTGCATACGATCAACTTTTGTTATTGCTTTGAGTAATGAGCAATCTATCTTATTATTTTTTTAAAAAAAAAAAAACGTGTTTGTGTGTATATGATTTCATTTTAAATTCAACACTAGATCATTAAAAAAAATAATTATGGGAACCTTATAGTAGTCGCATAGTAAATCAACTTTTCTTTTCTTTTCTTTTTTTGATAAAAGTAAATTATTTTTTTGGTTACTCACATAAATAATCGGTAGGGTTCAAAATTTCTTACGTGCATAGTATAAATTGATTTTTCTTTCAAACATTTAAAAATAAAACCGTTCTATCTCCTTATACATAAAAGAAAAAAATTAATAAGAAGAAACATTCCGAAATATATAATTTTTACCATGGAGATGTCTATATATATATATATATATATATATATATATATAAAGTTTTAATTCGTCATTAAAGCGTGACAAAAACAAAATGAGTTTAAAATTTGCGCGTGGCCCCCAACCCCAAACACACCCCCCCCCCCCCCCACAACAAAAAAAAACCAATTTTTTTCTTTTTTGTTTTTTTGATAGACCAAATGCCACTCACACAATTTTATTAGATTTAATTTGAAAACAAAATTTTATAACAACTATTTTTGTAATTTGCTGAGATGCCCAGTTGTACATTGAAAATAATAAACACGTCTTTTAATTTCTCCAACACAACACAATCAGAGCCTATTTCACTACTTTGAAATTGTCATTTGTTTAGACTTTAGATTATAAGTTACTTTCGGCTGCCAACTAAAATGGTATGCTTGTCATATAATTCCCTCTTAAATCCCCAAATTCCCGGTAATATTCAAAATTATACGCAAAAGTGGGACCGACTGAATCTTTTATCATAAAAATAAAATAGAAAATAATGGTAATTATGGACTACATGCAGTTAATTATAGTTTTAAAAGAATTACCGAACTTCCCCTATGATTAGGTATAGCCAACAAAAGTTAATAAAATTTGACTATGATCATATTTAAATTTTGAGAAGCAGTACCCACAAAATAATATACCCACGTAATAAAATAATCTAAGCTTATAGTTTCAATCAATTGTTGATTGACAAGATTTGTTTCTATATGAAGGGTCTAAGCAACTGCCTCATTGAAAAAAATGAAATGCTTTTTGTTGTTTTTGGGATCGAAAAGTCCACATTCTACATGCTACCTAACTTTTTGTAGGATTCATTTGTCAAAGTTTTGGAGAGCAAGTCCTTGAATTTTGGCATTTCAAACTATATAAATAGTAAGCACTTTGATTTTGATATTTAAACTTGTCACCTGCGATGAAGACTTATTTCACTTGCTCTCCTTTGAACTTGATTTGATTATCAGGGAATACAGACCCATTAATAAATAAAGTTTAATATAAGAGTCAACATTGCCCATTACCTTACTATTTATTTAGTGCTATTCAATTTAAATTTCTTTTCCTCTAAAAAAATTATGACATTCATCAATTAGTTTGTAAGGTAATACGATCAATATCGTTTGGGATAAAAAAAAAATTTAATGTTTATTATTACTATTAAATTCAAGTTTATCTTTGTTGACACGACATCTTTGAATTAGACATACTTTTAAATTAGCCATACTTTTTTATTGATACAAATAGAAATTTGTAGTCAAAATTTGCTCCTCTTCTAGATAAAATTGGATGGAAAAGTTATAATTGATCAATTTTTATGCTTAATATAAGAAAATGCAGATTTATAATCTGATCATTAACGTCATTTCAAAATTATCCAAAAAAGCGATATTATGATATTTATATCTATGGTCATAATTTAGGTTTAAATTTTATAAAATAGGGACGTCCGCTCCGGATAACTTGTATATGATTAACATATTTTTAGATCTAAACAAAATGGCAAAGAATTCTCTGCTTTTTTATTTTTTGTTTTCAAGTTTTCCTTCAAATATATGATTATTGGGCCACGCATGCTCAAGGAAGCACAGTCAAGACAGTATTAATAATATAAGGGCTCCATATTCATTTCATGTCTTTATTTGAAGCATTGGTTGGGCAATTTTTTTTTAGAGCCTTTTATCTATAAGGGCTTCGAGCAATTTTTTTTGTTTTTTTTTTTTTTATCAAAATGCGCTTTGCGATGGCAAAAGGCTCTTAGAAAAATGAAAATCATGGCCCACGTAATCACATGATTCAAATCTCAACGAAAGATCAGCTACCCACATGCAGATAGAGGTGTGAAATCGGTCATGGGGTACCTGCTCGGTTGCACGCGGCGGGCCACAACTCATGTTTCTTCCAGTCAATTGGGCTCGTAACTCGAGCCAGCCTCAGATTTTTTTCATTAAAATAAAATCTGCTTAGATGAATTGCCTGCCTGAATTTTGTTCCCACAAACAAAATTCAAAAATTCAAAAGGACGTCGTGCTAGATGCGGCTTGTTCTCTAACTCGAGCACCAACTTCGAACAAATCAATTTTTGTTTTTTTCCTTTGAATTTTATCTTGCCTTTACAAGATCGGACAATTTTGACTGAGTAAATAAAATTGCTGATTTTTTTTTTTTTATGTAATATCAGACAATTAGTCATTAGAAGAAAAACTCTTTTAAACAAATGGAATTACAGCAAGCCTTCGGCTTCACGTGCAAACTGAATAGAGAACGTGAAAAATGATGGTGTTGGACTCACAAAATATAGCTCTATCTTATTTAATTACAACGGAGGAAACCCTATACATTAAAATTACATTAATTTTGTGGAAACTAGCACTTCAGCAGGCCAGTAAAGTTGCTCAGATGGTAAGTACACGGACATATTGAACATAAAAAAGGGAAGAAGAGTAACCCATTACATATCTACAAAAAATTACGTTGTGCTTTTTTCTTTTCACTTAAGTTTCCATATAATCCTGACTCAGTTATTCATAGTAATTATATATATAATGACCCAATTATTCAATTTTTTTTTTAAATAAACCTGGATGAAAGTAAAATCCTGGCTGCAACGGGGTCCCTGCAAAATTGTAGATTTTTTTTTTTGGTTGCTTTGTGATGAAACCGCTCGTATATATATATATTTATATGTGTAATATGACTCTCAATCATATCCAGGACTGTAATGGATTTGAATAGTTGCTGCATTGGTTGAATGTAGTCACACTATTGATGTGTGCAAATATATCCGGATCAACCATTTCATCTTCTTCTTTAACAACTACCTGTAACACAAAAATTTAATTTAGGTTACAAGAACATATTGTAACAAACATTTTTTTTTAAAAAAAAGTTAATCATGTGGGTATTTTTTTAATTTTTTTTTTGTTTGCTTACTTCTTCATCATCATCCTCTTCATGGGTGCCACTAGTTGTTCTGGTGGTTTCTCCAAAATCATCATTCTTAGCAAACCTTCCTCTGACTCTAGGCCGGCTATCGGCCAGCGTTTTCCGGCAAGCATACTGCAAATTAATTTTCATGCACTTGATCTAAGTAACAATTTAATTTATGTACTAATGACATGAATTAAAAAAGAAAGTTGATGGGGTATTGTGTACCTTGATTTTTTTGCTGAAATTCCTCTCATTTCTCTTCTTCATGTACCTGTGAATCTTCTCTTTCCTTTGCTCAACAGATAATTTTCCCACCTTAAAAGTTGAATCTTCCAAGCTTGAGATTTCTGATGTTATAGGAGTAGAACTTACAGCCCCTCCCACCATTTGTTGGCTCTCACCACTAAGTGCCTTCTAACAAGAACCAGAAATTAATTTTGTGTAGGACTTGTACTACAAAAAATGCACAAATAAATTTTAGGCCTTTAAATGCATGTACCTACATATTGCCTTTTTGTTACATAATTAAGTAAAAAATTTGTAACCTTTTGTAACATTGTTGGGGGTGTGGCAGTATGTTACTTGTACCTGCAAGTCACCGGGATTCAACACACACTGAAGAGAATCCGGACAGAAAATTCCCCCATTATCACCTTGGAAATCAAATTCTTGAAATTGCAGCTCAGAGCCTCGGAGGATGCTTCCGGTGAAAATACCGGCGCCATCAGCGGACAATGCAGCAGTCATGGTGCCCGAGACAGGCATGTAAGTAGCCATAGCAGGGCCAAGGAAAGAGCATGAGGGGGATGAAGGGTTTAAGGGCACATAAGAAGGGACAGAGGAGAGGCAATCTTCTTCAAAAACGGAGGGCAATGGCGGATGATGGCCCAGGAGAGGATTGTTATTAACAGGATCATTAGGGTAGTGTGACACAGAGAGGCCGCTGTCAATATTAACAGCATCAGAAATTTGGATTTGATTAGGCTGCATTGAGGAGGAGGTAAAGTCAAATTGGAATTGCTGTGATGAGATGAATTGAGGGACTTGATGGAATGAAGCTGATGGGGAAAAGTTTATGGAAGCAGAGATGTCATTGTCGATCTCTTCTTGTGATGAATCAAAGATTATTGACAGGTTGTTGTTATTGTTGTTGTTGTCGTTGTTGTTAGTCGTCGCGGCGCTGGGGGCGGCGGCGGCGGTGCTAGTGGTGGTGGTGGTGGTTGCTGAGGTGGGTGTGGTGGTGTTGTTGTTGTTAGCATTGTTGCTGTTAAAATTGTCTATTTCTGAGGGCAAAGAGCTGGGATTGTTGTTATTGGTGTTATAAGAAGAATTGTCTTCATAGCAACCATTTGAGCAAGATGTAACCTCGGAATTCTGAAGAGTTTCTGAGAATAGATCAGGATCACAGAAATCAAATATTTGAGAGCTAATCGGGCTGGAAATATCATCCTGTAACAACACAAAATTAAAAACCAATAATGTTAATTATTAAGATCATCAAACAACATATATCTATGCAATTAATATGCAATATGCATGAGCATTATTCTTTCATTCACCTTTACATTAGCCAAACCGGAGACACGATTCTTGAAATTTTTCATTATGTTTTTTGAAATCTGATTCTCATATATTGATCATCATGATTTGAAAAAGAAAATCAAGGTTAAAAGGCTAAAAATATTCGCTATTATTTTTTTTCTTTTTCTTTTGAAGTATGAATGTGGAATTTAATCAATGAGAATAAAAAAAATCCTACTAAGTTCGTTGGGTGGAGTTGCTAAGCACCAATCTTATATCTATAATTGATGAAAAAACACACAGGCTCTGGTAAAACAAGATAACATAATACTGGGAATTTTACGTTAAGTAGAAAGATGTGCATATGTGCTGCATGTGACATGTATCAAGTAAAATGTGCCCAAAACAAGCAAAAAATTAAAAACATTTTCACAAGTGGAAAAATTAGAGTGTGTTATTTGAGTTCAATTTATAGAAATGGCCACTTAAGAGCAAACAAATGGAATTAAAAAGCACTTAAAGAACCCATTAATGTTGTGCACGTGAAGTGCCTTTTTCTTTTCTTTTCTTTTTAATTAATTAGGCTGGAGACTCTCTCTAATTGTTCTAATCTAATTGATCACAAGAATCACAATTAAGAAAAAGCTTAAACAAGAAGCATAAAAAGTCATACATATTCCAAAATGATCAAAAGGAAATAAAGGAAGGAAGAAAGAATTGAGGGGGAAATAATGCAGGATTTGATATTGATTACTACTTTGAAGATGAAGATGGTGGCCTTATTGAAAATGACACACTTTTGGTGGGCATATTATTAATTTTAGTTTAGAGCACACAAAGATAGAAAAATTGTATGGGAGTGAATGTTTGTCAAACAAGCTTCTTCCACTGAGTCAGTGAGTTTTATTTTTGCCTGTTTCAATCAAGTCACACACTGAATTATAATTTTTATTTATTCATTTATTTATTTGTATGAGAACGAAACCAATTGAAGAAAATGACACCACTAAAAGAAACCCCAAAAAAGCGGATTAATTATTGGGGTAAAAAACAAATACTTGGTTTAGGATTTATGATTTGCGATGTGAAAAAATGTTTCAAGAACTAAACTTGGGATTAATATTCAAGATTCAATCTCATAAAAGATTGTATATTAAAAAAAATATATCCTAGAAAAGAATGTAGAAATAATTTTTTTAATCCTTTTTAAAAATTGTATCTCAAAACCTTTTTCAGAAACATCTTATTCAAACACTTTTCTTAAAAAAAGAAAGAGAAAAACATTTCGAGGTACATTATATTTGTAATTAAAACAAACCCCTTGGCTTTCAACTAGAAAACAAAGAACAGAATTCAATTCTCATGCCTACAAATACAAAACCTAAACTGAAGCAAAAGAGAAAAAAAAAAATTAATTTACCTCCACGATAACTGAAAAAATAAATAAATAACTTGTCAAAGTTTAGAAAATTACAATTCGGAGCTGCTGCTGCTGTTGCTGATGATCAAACACGTCTTGCAACATCGTTCCTCTTGTCACCCTTCGACGTAACAATAACAAATAAAATTATCTGTAATAATAATAATAATAACAACAATCTCCTAAGCTTCAAAATGCAAGAGTAAGGACTCCATCACACAATAACTAGACACGTGATCATATACACAGGAAGACAGAACACATGACACAGAACAAGAAGAAGAAGAAGAAGAAGCTCATGCTCTCTTATTAGTTTCAGAGGAAAATAAAGAGGTGATAGTGTGTTTCTTTTTTTGTTTTGTTCTTTTGGGTTCTTGATTTTCTTCTTTGTTTTATATTTCGGACAAGTATTAAAATCTTTGCTAATAAAATGGGATAAATGGGGTGTCAAAAGTTAGTTATAAATAGCCGTTGTTCGATTTTAATTAATTAATTAATTAATTGTTTATTTATTTTTTTATTTTATTTTAAGGTTGTCCGTACGGGTCTTTGCCAGCCTGGCACTTGTCTTGGCGTCAACCCGACACTCACGGGCTGCCGATAGTTCCCCAGGAAACGGCGCGGCGTCCGACACGCGTCCATCTTGGTGACGTGGCATAATTGATGACGTGGCCGTGGTACCGGTCAAACCAGAATTCAGGTTGACCAAGCCTCCTGTACGGTTTCAACTTTGATCACGGTCCCTTTGCAGTCCCCCCTAAGTGAAGTTCCAAATATAGCCTTTTGCCTTAATGAAAAACACTAATTTTCTCTCACTTGTCCCACTAATAAAAATGAAAGATATCATATGATCATATCTCAAAGAAAGGATAAGAACACCCCATAATTTAGTAAATTAATCACATAAATTTCTTTATTTTTTTTTAAAAAATTTCGCATGTCCCCTCTAAGAAAATTGTAACTTTTGATTATAGTGACCCAACTGTGTTTCGTATGAACATAATTATCTAAATGAATTTTATGTGATCATTTCTAAAAATCAAGTAATGTTATGTGATTATTTCTAAAAATCAAGTGATGTTTTGATAATTTTATAAATAGTATATACATAATACACGGCTCCATAAAATTTTAGATCGTTGAAACATTCTAATCCTAAAGCTGTGTTGTTTTAACAATTTTATGAGAAGATTTTGGTGGAATTATTAATTAATCCCACTGTTGGGTCATGGCAAAATAATTAACTTCACTTACAGCTCAAGAAAACCATTTGGAATTTGAATAGTGTGAATTGAATTGAACAGCTTTGAAAGTGATGAGAATAAAAGAAGAGTTTGTTACCACAACGATCAGTCAATCATTACCGCGTAGAATATTGCATACGTGGAATAAAATTGTTAACTTTAGACCAAATACATAATTTGATAGAGCTAGGATAAACACGAAGAAGTTACATCACACATGCAACATATGATTCCTAAAGTGACATGATCATGATTGATCTAGCAAGATCAACTTTCGAAATATATGCTTTTCAACTTGGAAAAATCCTTTTGCAACCATATGAATTGTGGCTATCATCGTCAATCTCACTGTTTGCGTTCAAGATTTGAACTTGTGCATTTGGTCTTAATTACTTTCACGCATGCTATCCGCATTTTTTGATTGTGAAAGATCAATAAGTTTTGATACACGATTCTTTTTTAACTTTTGAGAAAAAGAAATTGATGGATTAGTCTTAAATGCGCATTTTGAAACTTAAAAAATATTTACTGCAACATCTTAGATTTAATAATAATTAGATATTGCAACATCTTCCATTTTACTCAGACAATCCATTATAATTTTGATATTAAATTTTACAACTTAAAATAATTATACTGAGGAATATAATTCATAACTTATAATTAAATAAGTTAAAAAACCGCCCGCTCATTAGTAATGTGAGATATCGTATCCAGAACTTTGATAACTTTTCCTTAAAAAAAAATTTACTTGCATTAAGAGAAAACAATAACCTAAAGTACGTGGTGTTCAGTCTAACATTTCATGATTAAGTTTTAGAAGTTCAAAATATTAGAATGATGAATTGGGTTTTTTTTTTTTTTTTGGGGGGGGGGGGGGGGGGGTACCGAAGTGGAGGGCTAGAAAAAGCTTGAAATTGAAGCTCATTGTCACCCTTTTCAATCAAGAAATTGACATTTATCTTTTAATGTATGCCCACATTAAAAAGAGGCAATCTCAACAAAAGAAAATGTTTGAACAGAGCCACTTGTACAGTTATACGTCAAATAGAGGTTGAAAACGCCATAACATTAAGTGCAATTCACTAAAGTAATTGCCACATTTTCGGAATCCAAAATTAACTTTTATGTCGTGCCTTTTTTATCATATTCTCCTTTAGTATGGGTGTACTTCAAATTTTATTCATAAATTCATGTTAAATGTTTATTTTATTCAGTCATTGTTTTGAATGGAACTTAATTTTCTTTGAAAGAATACATGAAGAGAATCAAATAGACTTTTAAGTTGATATTATTGGACCTATGGGCGTTTATTACTTGTTCTTTCGGTGTAATAGTAATATGAAAAGGACCTTGTTTATCCAAAAAGAAAAAAAAGATGAAAATGACCTTGTTCATTTCCGCAACTGGGTAATTTTAGTTCTTTGATTAGCACATCATTATGAACATATCCTTTATGCGACGTGCAGTGGCGCAATGGCTCCACTTTATCACAAAGAACATTAACAAAAAAATGGAAAGTTACATTCATTCAATCAGCCAATATGCAGTGGACAGACGATTTCTTCAATTTATTAACTAAATTTTCATATTAAGGCAAAAAGCATGAATTTTCAAGAGCATGATTTTTCCCAATAACTTTTTCAGTCTGTATGGCCAAAACTGTGCATGTGTAGATGGAGATGTAGTTTCTTTTTTCCTACATATATACAGTGGAAGATCAATCGTCTATACGAATTATAGAGATGTGATTAGGTGCATATGGTCGCCCATCATAAGTTGCGCAATTGCATGCACTTGATCAATTTTCACGGATTATGCATGGTACAAAGAGTAAATTAATAGTAATAGAGATTTATATTAAGTAGGTATGCGTGGGCGCACTTGATTAATCTTCATGGATCATATATAGAACGAAGAACAAGTTAACTCCGATAGGGGTTTACATTAATTTCATAGCCTTTAGTTGCAGAATTTCGTTTCCTAGCGTGATCCCATGTGCAAATTAATTTCAATTGAAATCAATCTCATAAACTTATATAGAGTATCTGTCACATTATTAAAAAGGTTTTCAGTATTTTTTTTTTAACAAATTTATTTCTTCACAAATGATTGATTATGGTAGAAGCGGAACTCTTCTTCATGTAAGTTCCATGTAAGTTCAACTAGTGATTTACCACTAAGTTATTTAGCGGTTCTTTAAGCTGTTAAAGAGCTGACTTGTCATTTATGAAGCCTTAAAAAGATCAAATAGGGACACCCATGTTAGAGCATAAAACTTTTTTTTTTTTTTGGGAGAATAGTGCATAACACTTAAATTCAAACAATAAAATAGGTACAACAAAATAGGTAAAGGAAATATGATTTAGTAGAACCTTAACTAGAAGAAACTAGAATTAAAAAAGACATAGTTGGTTGAAGAGAATTTTTTATTATATAATTATTAGACAATCTTCCCATGAGAAGGTAGCCAATTATTCGATACTAAAAGTAAATTGATTTCCTTTTTGAGATTATAAAAATAGAGCTTTTATTTTAATATAAACATCCGCATATTTTAAAATGTAAATTTTAAATACATAATTGACTCGTTGATCTAATAGAAGTATATTATGTTAAACTATAATTATAATTAACTAGACATAGTCATTTAGGATCAAAATTTTATTCTGGCAGAACTTCTCTAAATTCTAACATCCAAACGTATGATGACAACTATAGCACCGAATATCTCTTTCATTTGGAGTATGGCCTTGATGCTTTCTCCGACAGAATTTAATCAAAAGCCAGCATGAGAGCATCACAAGATCAAGCAGAATAAAGCTCAAAACCAAAAAGCAAAATTGGCTCCCAACTTTGACAGAATTGCATCATCCTAATCAACTTATCATCGACATGCCTTGTGTTCGTGTGTTTCCTCACCCACCTAACCGAGAGTTTTGATAGATATGTGCTATATTCTAGTCATATTATTACTTTCATTTATCGCCAAATTTTACGCTTACTTTGGCAATTCAAATACCCTTCTAGAGAGCCTCCACTGTGCCTGTATTGGCCAAAAATTCGAGTGCGGACGTATATATTATGGGTGGGTTTCTTCTGTTAGATAGTAGTTAATTTATTTTTTGGAAATAAAATATTCTAATTTCGAATCAAGAGTTATGTTATCCTAAAAATACGGCTCTCTGTTTTGTCAATGAAGACATACGCGTATGAAACATATTCCTGGCAACGAGAGGACGTAAGGATCAATCACAAGTATGGTAATGGCTCACTGATTAAACCTAGTCACATGGATGCCATTTCTATCCGGCCTCGCAGATTCTATGTAGATATCATTCGTAACAACGAACGATCGAACATTAATTAAAGAGACCTTATGTCGTGTGTGATTATGCTTTTGATCGTCTGCAATGATTTTTTATCCCTTTACCTCTCCTCCAGGATCAGTACAGGATTAGTACTCGGATGGCCTACAAAACAAAGCCGGAAATCATTCAGCAAGCTCTGTGGAGGCAAATTGTATTTTACTATGAACTTGTCTTGGATGAACAAAATTCTTGACTACATCCCTGACCAAATCCATTTCTTTAAGAGTTGGACTATCGGCGCTCCTCTAGTCCCCACATGAAAATCTTTTTTTTTAGTTATATTTATTTTATTTTGAAAAATATCCCTTCTTTTTTTTTTTTTCAAATACACTTCTAATCATTCATTTAATTTTTTTTTTATTTCTTTTGCAATCTTATTATTACCGTGCACACAAATTAAGGGTGATGAACTTTTGAATGATAATCATTGGATTCAATCACACATATTTTAAACTATAATTTGAAAACAATCTTAAGTGCAAAAACATTTAATCAGTACAAAATATGAAAAGAATAATAGCTTATTGTAAATTTGTGTAATTTATCTCAATTAAATAGGAAGTAGTAGGTAGAAAATTTAAAAGAAAAAAAAAAGTATTTATTTTGAGTAATTTGTTAAAAAAAAAAATATTCTACACATGTTTAGTTCTTATTTGTCCTTAACTGTAATTTTAAATTTTATTTGAAGTGAAGTTTTATAAGAATAATAAAGAGGTGCAAGTGGCTTCACTCTTTCTTTGAAGTTCACAAGATTTGTTCGAGAGAGGAACTTAAAACTTGTAAGCAAAGCATAGGCATAAATCTCCGTTGTCTTCTGATTACTAATTTTCTATGTCCTTCACGAAATACGATTGTACTTAAAGTTGATCAAGATCATAGAATAGATGCAATAGACCTATATGCTTAGGATTGATATGCAATTGGATGTGAGAATCAAGTTGCTGGGAGAATTAATGCAGATTTAAAGCAATGCACAAGTAAATGTGAGACAATCTCGCATGCAAGGACACATATAGCTTAGCATTTAAACATTTTTTTACATGTGTGTTCGTGTCCATGTCCCTTTTGTGTTCTGCCTTAAGTGGTTTAAGCCCTAGACCTTTTTCAAAAATTGGCCTACACGGATGGACACCATTCAATTAAAGAAATGAGAAAGCCATGTCTGGGCAGGCTGGCACGTTTGAAGAGAATTGTTCTTCTCTCCACAATCACAAAGTTATTATTGGTGCCTCTTAGAGGTGCTTCCTTGTTTCAAAGAATGCTTTATTTGTGAGAAGAAAATGAAGTGGTTGATTTTGTGTATCTTCAAAGATTTCTATCAAGTGGTGTCTGCTCTTCTCTGCGTACTTTTGTAGCAAACGCCAATTATTTTTGGTATGGGTAATTATCTTAATTATTATGTCAAGCATGATATATATTTTCTAATCTTTCAGTTGGTGAAATTACATCCCTTTCTGAACAAGGTTAGCTTGTTTTTATTTAAAAGTAGTATAAGGTGATTTTTTTTCTCTTTGAATATATGGAAGTAGATTCGGCTTAAACTAGGTCCAGACATTTTAGTTGTACCATAACGCAATTGATTTAAAAATTCTAACCAAATTTCTAATTGTAAATAGGCATTAGTGATAAAAGATTTTCTTCTAAACATTGAGACAAAGATTTGCAACTTAAATGCTACACAGTCATTCACCAACACTTAGAATAAAAAATTTGGGATAAGTTTCCGAAAAAGTAGTATTATTCCAAAATACGGGGAGCACATTCATTTTAGTAAATCTTGGTGCTGCCTTTTAAACCTTTTTGTATTTAGTTTTCTTTTCTTTCTTTCTTTCTTTCTTTTTTTTTTTTTTAACTAACTTAGATCATTTTTATTATGAAACATCTTGAAATTTCTATCATATTATAAGACTTACCTAACATATTAATATTTTGGATAGACATATCCAAGCCCATCCATAATTGGAGGAGAGCTTATTTACCCCTAATCGCAATTGTGGGAGGAGAGAGAAGTCTTTATGTTGCTGCAAGGGACTCGAACCTACTGCTTCAATTATAAAGGGACATAACATCAGTTTGAAGAATTTTAGTCGCATGCATACTAATATTCATGGTGATAAAAATATAATTGTTCATCTTAACAATATTTTATGTTAATCTACTATAAATAGTAAACTTGGTTGACAATATGTTGATTTTGTAAGATTTTATTTTAATTTTTTTTTAAAAGAAAAAATTAGGTAGGCGAATGGGCAAATCCCAAATTAATTTTTACTTTAAACTCATCGTCTATATATTATGTTAAAGTTCAAAATAATCATGTTGTTGATTTATTATGGATCTAGTGGTCCGGTGGCAACCATTTGAAGGCCACCGTTTGACTCGCAACATAATACTCAAGCTCAATTTCTTCCCATTTATATATAACATGGTAGTAGTAGACGTATCCCAACCAATGTGAGTAGAGTTAATGAAGATAGTTTTAGTGGATTTGTTATTGTAAATATCAGTAGGTATCATTGTTATTAAACCCTAATCTATTATATTCGTAGCTCTTTCTTTTATGAAATTATAAAAGAAAGGACAAAAAAACTACATAATTAAATATTACTATCATCTAGATTAATTTTATTAAATTGTAAACATGATTTTTCATAACTAAATTATTATTATTAGGTAATTTATTTCTTCATTGATTCAAAATTATTTTGATTTTATTAAAAAATTAACTATATCACATATTAGAATTTAAAGATAATTAGGGTTCATTATTTTGTGAAAATATAATAATTTAGTTAAATCATAATAGTCCTTTTATGTAATTTCCTTTAGTTAAAAAAGTTGGGTTATATGTGGATATTAAAGTGTGAAAATCATTTCTCAAATAAAATAGATTGAAAAAATTGAGTAAGAGATGAAGAAAACAGCAAATTTAGAATTTAGTGGGGTCTATTGAACAAACTGACCAGTGATCATTGTATTTTAAGCGAGGAGGCCCAAGCCCAAAACATCAAGACGAAATTGTTTTGTTACTATTTAAGTATCCCTCGGGTCCGAAGCCCAAAAGAACTCCATACGGCGAGTCGTTTTGGTTCTATTTACGTATCCCTAAATATCAACTCACTCCCTCCTCCCGCTTCCTCTTTCTCTTTACCCCTGCTGCTTCATCCATTCTACTGGCAATCGCAAATCAAGTAAAACACTAAAGCAACGTCGTTTCGCTCCTCGCAGGTCAACTGAAGCAACCAGTGCATTCTCACTGCCACAATGAATTGCTCAAGTAACTCCCTCTATCTTTCTCTCACTTTTTTTTCCCGGTTAAACGCACCGTTTTGTAAACTAATTTCTTGATTTCTTTTGTTCGTCCGTACAGTATCCGGCGAGGTGCCGGAAGAGCCTGTCGTTTCGAAGAACTCAGGTTTACTCTTTGAGAAGCGCTTAATCGAGAGACACATATTAGTATGCTTTTTTTTCTTAACTTTTCTTTTTATTTTTTAAAACTTAAATTCTAGGGTTTCGGTTTCTGTTTCTGTTTCACATTCTTTAGTTAAACATATAAGCTATATGATTTAATTTTCTTGTCAACTGAATTTAGGGCTTCGTGTTGTTTATTGTTTAGTTACTTACAATGTTTGAACTTGATTTTAATTATGAATTTCGACTCGTTATGGAGGTTTAGATTTAATGGTTTAATTTACATATCTGTATCACAATTTGACAAGTTTATTTTATTATTTTTTTTGTGCATTAGGATTATGGAAAGTGTCCGATTACAGGGGAACCACTTACTATGGACGACATTGTTCCAATTAAAACAGGCAAGGTATGCTTGGCATCAATTCTTCTTGTTGCTTTTTTGTGGTTTGTTGGAAGTTCTCCTCTTCATTATTTAATGATCTCACGCGTGATAGTTTTTTTTTTAATGGCTTGCCGTGCAGATTGTGAAGCCCAGACCATTGACGGCTGCTAGCATTCCTGGGATGCTTGGAATGTTCCAGAATGTATGTGTTTCTGATTTATTACCCTGTGCCTGCTGTGTTAAATGAATTGTAAGGAGGTTTCAGTTCATACTTAAACAAGAATTTGACTTTTGACTTCATTTGTTTTTCCATAAATGTGTGTTTTAGCATATTACTAACTTGCTGCCAAGTGCAAGGCGAGATTACGTTACAGTTTTATCAGCTTGTAATAAGATCTGATTCTTATGGTGATCTTTTTCTTTCCATGAAACACACAGTTCAGTTTCCCAGCTTTTAGCCCATGTTTTTTATTCA
This sequence comes from Luvunga scandens, assembly GCA_030449905.1. Taxonomy (NCBI): domain Eukaryota; kingdom Viridiplantae; phylum Streptophyta; class Magnoliopsida; order Sapindales; family Rutaceae; genus Luvunga; species Luvunga scandens. The sequence goes on from JASUUG010000478.1 coordinate 6,498,042, forward strand.
TAATATTATGTTGTTTCTTTATCATTAGGTCTCTTCATTCCATGATAATTTAGAATGCATGACATGGATATTTTGTCTTAGTGTTTTCTTGCCAATTACTTTTATGCTAGATTTATCCAGTATGCTTTGCAAGATAGAGCTACCATAAGATTTTTGTTTTGAGATCCCTTGTTCTGTGCTCTTTTAATTTTCTTTTTCCTTTTGAAAAGTGAATACTTCTTTTATAAATAATGGTAATCGTACATTATTTAATGCCTTTTACAATTTTTTTACTGTAATATTGCTGATATCTTGGTGACACTTCTTCAAATTCACGATTTTAATTGATACTAAATTTTATATTTTAATATGTGATTCTTTATTATATTTCCTGACAGTTACATCATTTGTCTAATTGTAGGAATGGGATGGGTTGATGCTATCCAATTTTGCTTTGGAGCAACAACTTCATACAGCAAGGCAAGAGCTAAGTCATGCATTGTACCAGGTAATAGCATGTTAGGTTATGCCTGCTAAAGTTTAATTCTCATATTGTCTCCTTATGTGGGGCATTTATTGTATATGATTCATATCATCTGTTTGATGGCATTGATGTACATACTGTATTGTGCTAGCTGAAGTTAATGGGAATATGAGTTTGCTGCTAAATAATTTGATTTTTGTAGATAATTAGTTTACAGGCTTGCTGCTATCACTATGAAATGTATTTATCCAGAAAATACTTATCAAGCCCTTAGCATTTTTTCCCTAAAAAAAAAAGAATTGCACATTTACATTTGATGTCTCATTTTGTTTGACCATAGCCCAATAGAAATTGCAAATAAATCATCACTTGAGCAGCTCACTGACCCTAGCATATTGATTTGTCCTCAGCATGATGCTGCTTGTCGTGTGATTGCTAGACTTAAAAAGGAAAGGGATGAAGCAAGGTCTTTACTTGCGCAATCTGAAAGACAGATAATGCCTGCAGCACCAACTGCAGTTACATCTAATGCTGCTCTTAGCAATGGGAAAAGAGGTTGTTTCTTCTGTGCAGTTTCAGGTTTACTTTTGTTTCGGTTTCTTTTAGATTTGCCTTTTACTTATTTATTTTCTCATTCAATATCTTAGCCCCTGAGGATGAGGATTTGGGCCCTGCTGGAAAGAAAATACATACTGGAATTACTCCTGCTATTATTGCTGAGCTGACAGACTGTAACGCAGCTCTTTCACAGCAGCGGAAAAAGCGGCAGGTACTCTTTAGATGTGGATGATTATACTGACACAAGTTTCATCTGTGACTTTCTCTTTGTTTGATTTGTAATATCTCATCTATTTTCCCTCTTTGCCTCTTTGGTATGTTTTAGGCATTTAGTTCAGATCTTTTGCACAATATTGTTCAATGATCTTTAATTTCCGTTTGTTAGTATTTCTTTTTCTTTTTCATCTTTTCTTCTAATGTCTTTTTCTTTTCAGGTTCCTCCAGCTTTGGCTCCTATTGATGCTTTGGAGAGGTATACTCAGCTTGCGAGTCATCCTCTTCACAAAACTAGCAAGCCCGGTATTGTTTCTCTCGATATCCATTACTCCAAGGTATGTTATCCTGTCAGTTTAATTTAATTAGTGAAATCTCTGTAGTATTTGAAACCACATTTAGAGGGTCGTAGTAGATTAGCGTGCACGTAGAGAAGGCATATTCTGATTTGTTGTAGTTTAGTGTGCATGCAGTGAAGGCAGATTCTGATTTGTTATGGGAATGATGTATTAATTTCCATACCAGTGTTCAGGCAGGTCTTCAGTCCACAGCTCTTTTGTTGCATTCTCATGCTCTTGGTTTCTTAAAATCCTCTTCTAATCTACAACCTTTCATTTGGCAATAACTGTCCCTACACTTGGTTCAAATACCCCATTTCCTGTTGTTGAACTGTGGTTATTGTCATTTGTGAATCTTTCAATTGATCTTTGTTAGATGTCTATGGTAATTGCCCCTAACTCTAGCATTAGGCTTTCACTTCAAGTTATAGGCAGTTGCTCTTTCAGTGCTGCTATGTAAATTGTTGTTCTTCTATATCTGCCTCTTGAAGAATAGATTTGAATCTTAAATCCACTGTAATTTTACCATCCAAGGCTATGGCGCTATTGTGGGTTAAGGATTGTGTTGCCAGAAATGTGCCTGAACAACATACATGGATAAAATGAGGTGGGAGAAGATATTGAGATGTAAAGGTCAAATTGTAGATTTTTTTTTCTCAGAAGCTGGCTTAAGTGATACTTTTGTTCTGTTTAATAGGGTATTATATGAATTTTGTATAAGCTGAATGTAGCATGTGGGGTACTGCCTAAAATTTGTCATGTTGGTGGGCTATGAGCTGGAGGAAATTTTGATTTTTAACTTTGAAATGGTTGAGAAAGTGAGGGTTTGTTATTAAAAGTTTGTAAAGATGATTCCACTTGACTTGCCATGGAAATTGAAGATTTATTTCTGGAAATTTTGAATATTGACGGACAAAAGGGTTTAGCCTAATCTTGCACATGGACTCACAACTTCAGCTAGGAGTTTCAATATAAGTTTATAGTTCTGGATATTGATATGCTTTCTTGACACTTTGATATTAGTTAAAATTTTCTTAAATTACAACTCATTTATGATTCTAATGCCTTGGTTAAAGCTTTTGACTTCTTTTTTCATTTCTATTATCAGGATGTCATTGCAACTGGAGGAGTTGATACCAATGCTGTACTTTTTGATCGACCATCAGGACAGATCGTCACTACCCTGAGTGGTCACTCGAAGAAGGTTTCTTTTTCCTTTCTCCCTTCATATTCCTCTCTCTCCCCCGGTTTACATTTAAATTTTATTGTCTGAGACATTGTTACCTTGTTAGGTTACTAGCGTTAAATTCGTCACAGAAGGTGATCTATTCTTAACAGGCTCAGCTGATAAGGTTGGTCATTGTCAACTTTATCTGCCTCAGATTTCAAGTCTGGTTTGCTTGTGGTCTTCTCAATTTGATCTTATACAACCATTACATTTGATGGTTCTGAATCATTTGTTATATTTAATCTTATGAAAAATCTAGACTGAATAATATGGGGGGATGGTACAGGCTATTCAAATATAAAGTGGAAGTTTTGATTATCTATTTTTTTTTCAATAATTGATCCGTGAGACTTTTGAGGAATTGGGGTTTGTTTACTTTGTGCTTCTACTTTTGGATTGGGGGACTATGGCTGTACACCTTTAGCACTGTGATATGCTGGGTTGTAAGTTGTGAACATGTCATTACTGAGAACTTCAGCTTGACATTGCATACTTAGTTGAGATGCCGATTGTTATTCTGTAGCAGCAATGTATGAGAGGAAAATTAAATTATCCTATAAATTAGGACAAATGATAAACATGTAGTCAAGTCAGGATAGATGTTTCTCTTATGGCATTAAACAAAATACGATATGCCAATTGTTCTTCTATAGCAGCAATGAATGAGTGGAAAACTAAATTATCCTATAAATTGGGGCAAATGATAAATATGTACTCATGTTGGGATAGATGTTTCTCTTTCAGCATTAAACAAAACATAGATATATTAAGAACTGGTTTGATGGCTGTTCCGTTTCCATAATACCATATAACTTTTGTCTAGAAAAGTATGTTCAATGCTCATAAATTTTTCAGTGTTGGTGTTTTTATCACTCTTTCTGTAATGGGATGTTGTGCCACTCCTTAGTCACTTAGAATTTTAGCCTACTAGATTGTGATTTTAATTAGTATGTGTGAACTACTTCATTTTCCACTTTAGTTTAACATCTCTTTTAAACTTGATGTGTTTCTTCATATTGCAGACTGTTCGTGTGTGGCAAGGATCTGAAGATGGAAATTATGATTGTAAGCACACTTTGAAGGATCATACTGCTGAGGTAAATATGTTCTTTCAAGCATTATTTGTTTTATAGCCAGTGAATCTTGTAGCATCATGTATGAGTTACAGTTGCAAAATGGTGGAAACTGTGTACTTGAATTTGTTGTGGAGTGAATTATTGTTGATACATTGTAAAATATTTGATATCCTTGATGTCTTGATGACCAAGTTCCTATGTGTTGTGGACATCGTGACATGAGGCAAATTTTGTCAGATTAGCCTAGTTTAAAGTTTTTTTGTCCTTTCCATTTTATTCTTGTTTGCGAGTGTATGCCCTACATTTGCTCTTCAGTACTTTAGTGTGCTATATTTTAATGTAAAATGATATGCCTCAGGTGCAAGCTGTTACAGTCCATGCCACGAACAAATACTTTGTGACTGCTTCTCTTGATAATACATGGTGCTTTTATGATCTTTCTTCTGGTATATGTCTCACACAGGTCTGTTCTCTCTCTGTCTCCCCCCCCCCCCCCCCTCCCAGTTTCAGAGTTGTGAAAAAGTGTGATATTTTCTTTTTGTTCATTTAATAAAGTTGAAATGCTGAACTGATCATACTTCTTAAATTCCTTTGATGGAGTCAAGTTGCATAATCCATGATGCTATTAACAATAGTGATTTGTGTTGTATGAAATATTTTTTTTATGTGTTTGGTGGTGGTTAAAAATTATGGAGCAAAACAGGGTGGATTTTTAAACTTTTTCTCTTTTTCAGTTGTAAAGAAATTAGAGGGAAGGAAAGTGGGGTTATAGTGCCATCAGTCCAAGCCCACAAAACTTGATGCTTCTATATTTGAGGGGAAGATGGATTGGGATAATAAAGTTCTTAGAGGGGAATCTATTTATGTTGGTGAAAATGTAAATTAATGACATCTTCAAAAGTGTCCTGTGGTCAAATTCAACATATGATTTTTTTTAGTCTCAACTGATTGAAAAAGTAACAAAAGAAATTAACATGTTGTAATAAAAAATTTATTGTCCTCCACCTGTGGACAAGTGGAATAATATTTATTTCTGCAGGTTTCAGATGCTGGAACCGACGGTAGACCTGAGGGTTATACATCTGCAGCTTTTCATCCTGATGGTCTCATCCTTGGAACGGGCACCTCAGAAGCTCTTGTTAAGATTTGGGATGTGAAAAGTCAGGTAGTGAAATTATCTGATGCATCCTCTTGTGGTTAAATTTATTCTTCTTTACTTTCTTTAATTTCTTCTAATGGTTTACAGGCGAATGTGGCAAAATTTGATGGACATGTTGGAGCAGTTACAGCCATATCTTTTTCAGAAAATGGTTACTACCTTGCGGTAGGCTTTTAACTGTTAGAGTAAGTAGTGGATGTAGGATCTTACATGTCGAGATCTGACTAAAATGTTTGAAATGGACAGACAGCAGCCCATGATGGTGTGAAGCTGTGGGACCTGCGTAAATTGAAGAACTTCCGGTCATTTGAATCTTCTGATTCTGAGACACCTGCCAACTCAGGTATGTGTTAGCTTGATTTTTCTTGCTTTATAGCTATCCTCTTTTCTTTGCCATCGAATTATTTATATGCTCTCTATGCATGACTCATTCTATATGTTATTAATTCATTGTATGAACTCATTGGAAAAGTTTTGGAGCTTGCTTTTGCGATTAGTAGTTTATCATTAATACTTGTCATCTCCCTTTGTTCAACAAACTAAATGTGGTTTATGTGATCTTCTGTCCATGTTAAACTAAATCTCATAACTGTGTATAATGGGGCTTGATTTCTGGTTCTTGCAGTGGATTTCGACCACAGTGGATCTTACCTCGCAGTTGCAAGTGCAGATATAAGGTAGGTTTTTGTTATGGACCTTGAAGGGACTACATCATGTTTGGATATTTTTGTGATTGGAGTAGGACTAGTTGTGTGTATGCATTCTATAAAAATAGCCTGAAGATTATAAATTTATATCATATAATTGGTGAAGTTGTACAAACAAATGACTGAGTATTTCGAAGTCTCAACTAATCCGTAGCCTACTCTTCATATCATATTGATAAGTTACATGCTTCTGCAGAGTCTACCAAGTGGCCAGTGTTAAAGCTGATTGGAATTGTATCAAAACTTTTCCTGATTTATCAGGCACAGGTACTGCTTCTTTTATGTTTCTATTTGCACTTGGCTGCACCTGCTGTAGTTAATGAGTCCCTGGATTTGATTGATACTATGAAATCTTTTCTGTTTGCAGGTAAGGCAACTTGTGTGAAATTTGGTCCAGATGCAAAATACATTGCTGTCGGATCAATGGACCGCAATCTACGTGTATTTGGTCTGCCTGGCAATGATGCTCCATCAGAATCATAGAGCATTCTAAAACTTTAACCGATTTGAGAGGTGGCCGCCACCATTTTTTGCAGCCTCCATTAGTGTTTTTGTTCTGTTGGAGATGACGTGATTGGTGGAAGAGTCGTGCTAGTTCTGGTTCCTTACATGTCTCTGTTCCTAAATTGTGGCATAGCGATGTAGACCCGGTCTGGGATTCGAGGGCGACAAAAAATGGGGAAAAACTGTTTCTTTACCGCCAATCTTTTGTATCACCTTCACTGTTAAACTTTCAAAACAATTATCTTGTTTATTTTGTATTTTGTTATTATTTTTCGAAGAATCTCCTACTTATTAATAATTACGGATACCAACTTCCTTGTGAAACTAAATATCAAAATTGCTTTATGAGCACACCTTGGTGATTGCCATGTTCTTGGGGTTGCTTTTATGAAAATAAATGGGCACGTGCTAGGTGCACTACGGTCTTTTTGAGTATGTACTGAGTCCTCGAGTCAGAAAAGCTTGAGTGCGACCAACCGACAACGGCAAAGTTTTTCTCCTGAAAGTAGGTTCCAATTTTACTTTTCAAAAACACGAGAATCGTGTTTCAAACAACGAAAATGAATATTCAGTGGGGGTTTCGTGAACCCGCACCATTCCTCGTCAAACCACACTTTCTTGTTTTTCATTTTTCAATTTCAATTAATGTTTATAAACATGCGGTCTCATGAATGAGACCTAACACGGGCCATGTTGGTCATTTCGTACACCTAGTTTCGAAGTATCAATCCTCTCTATTTATATCCCATCCATTCTGGTGGCAAAACAAGCAATAGGAAACAGAAGAAAAAAGTAGCTAGAAATTAAGAAAGATCAATCATCTTGTCAATGGAGCAAAAACCAACAATGCTGGGGAGTTCTCTGGCGGTTCCTTACGTTCAAGAGCTGGTGAAAGAGCCGCTGACTGCAATTCCACCGCGATATCTTCGCCCCGATCAAGACCCTCCGTTCGTCTGGAACACCAATTTGTCACAACAACTTCCCATCATCGACATGAACAAGTTGCTCTCTGCCTCAGGAGATTCCATGCACTCAGAACTGGAGAATCTTCAACTGGCATGCAAAGACTGGGGTTTCTTCCAGGTACTTTGCACACTACTCTTCGCCTTAATGGTCCCTTACCTACATATCCGTTTAAATTTTTGGGTCAAATGTTTCTCTAACATAGCACCGTACTATCATAGCCAAAGTCTGAAACCTAGTCAAATTTCATGTAAGAGCAGGGGCCGAGCTAGGACTAAAATTTTAGGAGGGCCAACATTTTATAAAAGTAAATTTTTTAGGGGTTAGAGTTAAGAATATATTTAATTATTGAGTTCACTTACTAAGTATTGAACTTGCAGGGGCCAAATTATAAAAACTCTATTTTAATAGTTAAAATTATAAATACAACATTTATGTTTACGTAATTTTCTTAAGAGTCTTTTACAGGCACGGCCCCAGCACGTGTGTGAGACCACTAAGACTTGTACGCTAAATACAATTGTTGTATCCTTATTGATCGGCTTAAATTTTGGGTCAAGAAATTTTCCTAACGTTAATGCTTTAATCAATGCAGTTGATAAATCATGGAGTGAGCAGTTCATTGGTAGAGAAATTGAAGCAAGAGATTCCAGAGTTCTTTAAGCTTCCAATGGAAGAGAAGAAGAAGTATTGGCAACAACCAGGAGATCTCGAAGGATACGGACAAGCCTTTGTCGTGTCTGAGGAAACGAAGCTTGATTGGTCAGACATGTTTTATATGGCCACCCTCCCCACTTATCTTAGGAAACCCCATCTGTTCCCCAAGCTTCCTCGCTCACTCAGGTTTCTCCTTCTCCCCCTCTGAGTCTGCCTATTAATTTGTTCCTAGTTAATGTGCTGGAAGGTTAAATTAATTTTATGTTATATGATCTTGTAGGGACACCTTGGAAGCTTACTCTGAAGAAATGAATAATCTGGCCCAAAAAATCCTTAACCAAATGGCAAAAGCTTTAAGAATGGATCCAAATGACATGAAAGAGTTGTTTGAGGGAGGGCAGCAGTCAATGCGGATGAACTACTGTCCTCCATGTCCCCAACCAGAGCTTGTTATTGGCCTCAACTCTCACTCAGATGCTTCTGGACTCACTATTCTCCGCCAAATCAATGATGTAGATGGCCTCCAAATCAAGAAAGATGGGATGTGGTTTCCTGTTAAACCACTCCCTGATGCTTTTATAATCAACATTGGCGACATTTTAGAGGTAACTAATAATGCTTTTGACCCCTTCAATAATTTTTTTTTCCTTTTACGACCATTTTTATGGATTATTAGTGTTCCTTGCTATGATCCTGTAGATAGTAACCAATGGAATTTATCGGAGTATCGAGCATCGAGGAACTGTAAACACGGAGAAAGAAAGGCTCTCTATTGCCACATTCCACAACCCTAAACTGGAGGGTGATTTGGGTCCGGCGCCAAGCCTTCTCACGCCGGAAACTCCCGCATTATTTAGGAGGATAGGTGTTGCTGACTACTTGAAGGGATATTTTGGACGTGAACTGCGTGGGAAATCATATGTCGATGCCATAAGAGTTTAAAATGAGCTGGATAGCGAAAGCTTTTGATAGCTTCCAAGTTCCGTATTTGCAGACGTGGAAATCCAGTAATAATAATAATAATAAAAAAAAAAAAACTAAAATACAATAAGCGGATATAGCTCCGCCAATGTTTTTCATTGTATTTTGTTAAAGGTTCTTGTCAAGTTTCCTTAGCGGTGGGCTATAGCTCCGTTTGGAGTGTGGTGCTGTGGTTTTATAGCCGAAGCTGATGTGTAATAAAAGCTTTTCTTGTGAAATAAATACAAATTTACAATATTCGGTAAATATGATTTTTAAATAATAATTTTAGCAAAGATAATATAATTCAGAAGCATAATCCAATTCTAAGATTTAGAGTTGCCGAATTGATTGGGTTCATGTGGCATGCATCAGCATGTTGAATGAATTTCTAATGGACTTGCTTGAGAGTGCTGAATGTTGCTGATGGTAATTATTGAGAAGTATCACACAAAGGAATTTGTATCCATTGTTGAGATGACCATTTTGTCAACTTGTTATAAAGATATAATTAATAATTATTGGAGAAGAATATAAAATTAATTAAATCTTTAACCTTATATTATTATACATGCATCTCTGTAGGAGAAGATCATGAAGAGGTGAATATAAATCAGCTCAATACTAGATTTATTAAATCCTACACAAAAGAGTACAAAGAATGAATCATTATTTTTTTTGTTTCGTTTCTTTATTTTCAAGAAAAATTAAAAAAATAATTTTTGAGGTATAAGGTGTAGTAGAAGGGATTTATTTTCCAATTAAAGGGGGAAGAAATCACACTTTTCTGTGGTCGTGTAGGAAAAAGCAAATTGCAAAATTAATCCGAACTCTATGAGGCTTCATTTATATGTATGTATGTATGTATGTATGTATGTATGTATGTATGTATGTATGTATCAAACGAAGACAACCAATATCAAAGGAATTACAGTCACGGTGAAGGAAAGTGCAATTCCAAGAAGGAAAAAAAAAAGGGAAAAAGGGTATCCTGATGATATTTTGATACATGTAATGTCTCGGTTAACAATTAAAGAGGCCGCAAAAGCCAACATCTTATCTTATCAAGTAGATCGATGGAGATATTTGTGGACATATTTTGTTTTGAAATCTATGAAGATTATTATTATTCTTAGTCAAATAATGCCCAATTTCATATCTGGCATTGCATGACGTTTAGCTATAAGATCCTTGTAGCAGCAAAATGAGTAGGCTACCAATTTAGAACAACAAGTTTACCTTAATGATATCGGCTGCAGAAATGACTCTAAAGATGTTCCCTCACGCCTTTCACTCATGCACCCGCACCACCGTTATTGAACTTTTTTGCTTACTTATGATTTTATATATATCCAACATGCTACGACACACATTGCTAGAAAAATGAAAACAGACCCTTGCACTAAAGAAGGACTATATATATAATCAATCGTTCTCTAGTGCGATCGCTCTTATTTTTTTTAATGCCAAAATACTATTAAATCATATGGTTTAACAAAGTCAAATTTCAATGCACTATAAAATTGTAAGGTTCAATAATATACCTGCATTAACTCTATTAAACTGCCTGATTTAATAGCATATTCACATAAAAAAAAAATAAGGGTGCTTGCATTAAAAAAAGACTATATATATATATATATATAGCCTAATAGATTTACCAATTCAATTAATGAATAGATAAGTCTGCCCAACTGCTAGTCTACCACATCTTTTTTTTTTTTTTTTTTTTGAAAATGGTTATGGGATCTGCTTGCAATATGCCTGGCAAGAATAATGATGTTTACGCCCAAGGATAAAAAAAATACAAAAATTAGCATAAAAATTATAAGAGACTAATGAAAAACATTATTTTGTAGTGATTTTTTTTTCTTAAATAGAATTATTTCATATAATAAAAGATTTTTTATGCTAATTTTTATACATTTATCAAAATGCATTTTGTCAAATTAATGGGCTGGAAAATAGCCAGCAAAGAGATGATAACCAAAACCTGGAAAATAGAAGCCCTTAACGGCATGTCAAGCAATGTCGATAATGATGTTGAACAATAATTCAGCACAATGATGTATGAATTCTACCATGTGGGGTTGAATGTTCAATCGTTTTGGAAGTGTTGGTTTTATAACACTTGTAGGGGAGAAATGTCAAAACTAGACGGGAGATTCTGCCAGATTTTCAGCATAATTTTACCTGTTCTGTTTGTTTTTATTGTTCTCAGAGAATATTGTAAATGTTAGCGTATTTTAAATGGCGTTCAAATAAGACCAGAATTCATTTTGAGATGCAATCAAGTCAATCTTTGCTAAATTGTTTCCGCATGAATCCGTGCAAGGGCGTGACTGCGCGAGTGATTGGACTTGTCAAAAACACAATGTTCAAGAATTTTCTGTCATACGTCACAACAATCAGTTGCTTCGAGGACTATAGTTGGAATGACTGCTGTGTGTTTATTAAGTTGGAATTAAGGGCCATTTTGGGATTGCGGAGGAGGTGATGAAATAAAGCTAACTTTGTCTTTGTGCGAGATAAAATAAACTGCGATTAAAAAAGTAAACGATGTTTGATAAAATGTGTTGTTGCAGTTGCGGTGGGTTTAAAAAATAGAGTATATACGTTTGGTAAATTTTATTACGAAGTGCTGTTTTATTATATAATGACAAAAATAAACATAAGTTTTAATTATTTTTTTTTATTTTTAGAGTATGTTTAATAAATTATTTAAATATATTCTTTTTTTTAAATATGTAAAATTATATTAAAAAAACTCAATTAAAAAAATTTAAAGAACTTCGTAATTTGTTATATGAAATATGATAGAAATAAAGGTATGATTTATATATTAAGGTTTATGGATAAGTATGATATATTTGTCTTTTTATTAAAATCCAAGGTTATAATAGAGATTTTAAAAAAGTGTGGCAGCTTATTGAATAAGCTGCTTATGAAAAGCAACCCTTTATCTGCTTTTAAAAGCAGCTGACAAAATGGAGAAAATTATGAAATAAGTTACTTTTATAAAATTTACCAAACAATATTTTAATAAAAAATTATGCAATAAGCAGCTTATTGAATTTCAACCGCAATCCCAAACTGGCCCTAAATCGGGTTAAAATCGAAATGAATTAAAATAAAAATAAATAATAAGAATTAAAATAAATTATTTAATTGGACGGTAAGAATTAAAATTGAAATGAGATGGATTGTTATTAATGTGTTTGAATCGGAATCGGAATGTATTACATTGTAACAAATTACTATAAAGTACTTAATAAACTATTGTTATAATTATTATTTTATATTTTAATTATAGTAATTATTTATTCAAAAAATATTATTGTTGTTGTTTTTGTTAAAAATATATAATTAATTATATTCATATACTAGTTAATTATAATAATTATGATAAAAATATATTAATTAATAATAAATAATAATTATTCAATTATAATAATATATTAATTATTGTGACTATTTATTAAAAATTATAACTATTAATGATTATTGTTAATAATAATTAATATATTAATTCTTCAATTATAATAATTATAATTATTATTAATTAATATAATTACTATTAATAATTATTGTTAATAATATATAAATATATAAATAGTGATAATTATATTAACTAATAATAATATATTAATTATTCTGATTATTTATTCAAAAATTAAAATTATTAAAAATAATTATTAAAATATTAACTAATTAATTATAATTATATATTAATTAATTATAAATTAGGACAAAGTGCGTATTTTTAATTTTAGAGAGGGATAAAATAGTCAATCTTGAGAATGAGAGACTCATTTTTATCTCCCCCTTGGGAATAAGTATTCCATTCCTCATTCCCAAATTGTGGTGGGCCTCACAATTATGATTCCAATTCCCGACTTCATTTTGCGAAGTAAACCCTATCAATGATTCTGATTTTGGATTTTGATTCTACAATCTGAAAAGTAAACACAAACTAAGTGTTGTGCTCTGATACCTCTTTTTGTGCACGAAATATGGAATCAAGCGCACCAAATAATCATAAAAAAATAAAAGACACAAGAATTTAATGTTGTTTGACAATATGCCTATATCCATGAGAGCAAGAGAATATAATTGTTTTATTAACAATTATTAGAGTATAATATTTGAGTAAAATAAATCAGACTTTTCAGAATCAAAATACACATAGTACTCTCATACACACTTGAAAAGAAAAAACCTGTCAATTGTATACACTCTCCAATTGCTCACTCTTTTAACAATTTTAAAATTAAAGTGTTATTCTCTCAAATTTAGGATGTTACGGCTCTATGAATGAAGCTCTATTTAAAATTTAGATTTATTGCTTAAAAGTCTCAAAATTAAGTAGCAAAAGTCTTGCAATTCAGCACCGAATCAAGAACAAAAATGCATATGGCGTACCTTCAATTTGTCAACTGTGCATAACCACCAAATTGAAAAATAAACAAACCATCGAATTTGAGCCACAAATCTTGACATTTTAACTTTCAACAATTCTCTACATCAATAAAGATTTGTTCAAATCTAAGCCTACTACCAAATCATCCCCAAAGTGGCTACATTTCTATGACTAGTTACGTATCCAAAATTTAGGATTAAGCCAACTACAGTTCAAAATTTTCCAAACTCAACACATTCAATTGATTTGAATTAATTTCAAGCAATTTTAAAACTTAACTCCAGAAATCATCTTTGTCAACATATCCGATGGATTATTTTTAGTATTGATCTTTTTTAACAATATAATATTGCTCTCAATAACGCCCTTCACAAAATAATATTTCACATTCATGTATTTGGTTTGAGCATGATATGTTTAGTTCTTCACCAAGGATATTGCATTTTCGTTATCATAGAAGATATCAATACTTTCTTGAATTACTCTCAAATCACCTAACATGCTTTTCAACCAAATAACTTCCTTTATAGCCTTTGTTGTTGCCACACATTATGCTTCCATAGTGGAAAAAGCAATTTTCAAATGTAGAATACTAATTAGACCTTTACCTAATGTAAATACGTAGCTCGTTGTTGATATTTGCTTATCAAGGTCTTCGATGAAATTAGAATCATAATACCGCAATACATTATTGACTATAATCCTTCTTGAATAATAATTAACATTACTTATCACACGCAGATATAAGAGAATTCATTTCACCACAAACCAATAGTTTTTACCTAGATTATGCATGTATAGATTAACCATACTCATGGCTTGAGATATGTCCAGTGTTTTGCACACTATAGCATATATAAAACTATCTCTAGCACTAGTATATGGAACATGAGTCATGTAGTCGCACTCCTCTCAAGATGTAGGATATGAAGAAGAACATAATTTAGAATGAGGAGCTAAAGGAGTAAATATTGGTTTGGTTTTGTCATCTATACCAAACTTTTCTAACACTTTAGTCAAACAAGACTTTTAAGTCAACCATACGCTCTCATTTTTTTTGTCTTTACGAATCTCCATCTTAAGTATTCTCTGTGCATCACTCAAGTTTTTCATTTCGAACTTGAAAGTTAGTTGTTTTTTTAATCTTTCAATTTCACTTTTATTCTTCAAAGCTATGAGTATATCATCGACATAAAGCAATAGATAAATGAAAGCTCTATCTTTTAGTCTTCTAAAGTAAACACAGTCATTGTGTTTTGGTAAATTTCTACCCTTGTACGAATTGATCAAATCTCTTGCACCACTACCTTGGTGATTATTTCAATTTGCACAAAGATTTAACCAATCTACACATATGATTTTCTTTTCTATCAACTTTGAAACCATAAGACTGAGTTATATAAATTTCCTCCTTCAAATCTCCATGTAAGAATGCCGTCTTAATATCCAATTAACCCAACTCGAACTCATATTCAACTACCAAAGCAAATAGAATACAAATGGAAGTATACTTTGCAACTCGAGAGAACACTTAATTATAGTTAATAACTTTTTTCTAAGCAAAAGCTTTTGCTACAAGCCTTGTCTTGTATCAAAGATTTGTTTAATTTAGAGAAACTTGCTTCTAGGTGTACACTCATTTATTATTAATAGTTTTTTTTTTTCTGTTAAGTAACTCTACAAGTTCCCAAGTTAGATTTTGATGGAGAGACTTTATTTCTTCTTCCATTGCTAACTTCCACTAACCACTTTCACTACTGCATATAGCTTCATTGAAAGTGTTGGAGATATCATTATCAACAACCAGAAGTACATAAGCTACACCATGTCTTTAGTAAGCTATCCGGGTTTTTTTATTACTCTTTTCGATCTCCTTACTACTATATTATCATTATCATCTTCTACATCTTCAGTTGTTTCTTTCTCTTGTGGGACATCAATAGAAATAACTTCTTCTTCAACTTTGGGGTCGCCTATAAAGTTGAACTAATGAACTCTGCTCTGATGTAGAACTAACTGGTACATATGGAGTTGTATCAAATTACACTTGCTGCAATATCGTATTGGTCTTGTTCTCCACCTGCTGAGAACTTGAAGCTTTCAACATAGAAGCTTTATCAAAAGCGACATATTTTCTGTACACAAACTTTTTATCTTCGAGATCCCAAAGGTTAAAACCTTTAACTCTACTTTTAAATCTTACAAAAAAAAGATTTTTTTGCACGAGGATTGAGCTTATCATTCTTTATAGGATAATAAGCTAGACATCTAAGTACATGAATGAAGTCATAGTCTTGTGCATACTTTCCAGACCATATTTTCATAGGAATTTTACCGCTAATTATAATAGAAGGCAACCAATTTAGTAAGTGACTTGCGTAGCTCATGACCTTAGCTTAAAACTTTTTATCTAAACCAGACCACATTTTCATAGGAGTTTTACCTCTAATTATAATAAAACGTGATAACTCTATGAAATGAGAATTATCAATGACACTTTTGGATTTAAATCAAGATTACTTAAAGAGTAAATGATGTGTTTTAGTTGCATTTTAGTTTAATTTTGCATATTTATCTATTTTTAGTTATTTGTAATAAATTAGGTGATTTTGGAATAAATTGTGTGTGCTTAGATTATATGCTTACATTGTAGGCAACTGAAAGTGTAAATTCAAAGAAGAAATGTTGTGCAATGGACTTGAAAAAATGAGGAAGGAAATTGGCTGTAGAAAAGTAGAAGCTAGTCTGAAACAGTGCATTACTGTAGCACAATTGCTATAACACAATTGCTGTAGCAATCCTGGAACAACAGAAAAGAAAAATTCGCGTAAATCTCAGAAAAAATTTACAATCTACAGTTTCTAAATATGGAAGATGCATGTCCTAGTTTTCAATTATAAAAAGAAGTACAAACAAAAGAAAGAGAGGGTCGTCAACCATAATAAAATAACAAGAAAATAAAAAGAAAATAGCAAAGAGAAGAGGAATTCAAGAGCTGATCAAAAGTTATATGTGTGAATAAGAAGAATTAAGAAATCTAAAAGGATCACTGACCTCTATTTATATTCTCTTTGTTTTCTTTGATTCATGATGATGTATATGATGACTGAATTGATTTTATTTTCTGTTTTGATAAAAATCATGAACTAAATCTATTTGTAGTCGAGTGAATAATAAGTTTGATGGTTTATTGACTAAAATTATTGTGTTTCTACATGACTGTTATAGTATTTTGTTTTAATAGTACTTGATTTCATTCACTATTTTGATTGACCACTCAATTAGTGATACAAGCTAAGAGAGAGCCACAAAAGGGTCTGTTTTAGTAAAAAATATCATAGCAATACTTGGTTTTAGATTAGGTTTCCCAAGTTGAGTTAACTCAATTTGAATATGCCTATGTTTAATTTAAAATTAGTGATGAACTAGACATAGAGATTCACCTTGTAGGGTAATTAGGAACCTTGATCGCATAATACTATATCTTGTGTGATTTATCAACTGACCATTGTTAAGTTGCATATAGATATAAGAAATCCAACAAGCAACAGTTGATGATGTATTAGGATTCTGCCCAGTGCTGTAGTAATTGCTGTAGCAACGATACTGTAACAGAAAAAACAGTCAATACCATTAAGTGAGTTAATTCACTCAACTACATCATTTTTAGTGATTACATCCTTGTGTGAGATGTGTTGATTTATTTTAGTCCATTTATTTTCAATCATATAGATTTCTTAGTTTAATTTAGTTGTTAAAAAGAATTTGATTTAATTGAAATTGTACCACAATTACTTGCTGTAGCAATTCTTGTAGCGTCAGTCCCTATAGAGACGATACTTGAATACTTATCACTTTATTACTTGTTGTGTACACTTGCACACTGACACCTATATATTAAGAAAACACTCAACAGAAGGCAACTAGTTTACTAAGTGACTTGTGTAGCTCACAATCTTAGCGTAAAACTTTTTATCTAAACTTGTATTCAATAACATGGAATGTATTTTCTCTAACACAATACGATTCATATGTTCAACTATACCGTTTTGTTACAAAGTATGTCTCATTGTGAAATGTGTTTTTATACCCTTACTCTTGCATACTTGGAAGAATAGATAAGAAGTATATTCACTTCCATTATCAAAACGTAATACTTTAATATTTCTATAAGTTTGAGTCTCCACCAGTTTTTTTCATTTCATGTAAATCTTTAAAATCCCATCCTTTACTTGCATGGTGTATACCCACACACGTTTAGAGAAATCATCAATAAATGAAACAAAATAATGGCTTCCACTAGTTGATGCAGTCTTGGTTGGTCCATATGCATCGTTGTTAACATATTTAAAGATTTCACAAGTATCGTAATTAGCGGTATCAAACTTGCCATTCTTTTCTTGCCTACCATATAATGCTTATTACTGTAGCCCCATATGTGAATTTCATTATGCCATCTTCAATGGTAATCTTGTAGTCTTTGGCTTTCAAAGCACTTACAGAAATTATATATATCTCCATCATGCGATAAGGTTAATCATTCCCCATTATAACTGCCCTAAATTCTAAATTATGAAAATCCATAAACCATTCTCTTATAAAACACAAATGATAAGTAGCTTCAGTATCAAATACCCACTTGAATTAGCCATATATTTTTCAGGCATTATACTCTATGAATAATCAAATCCTTCATCTTTACATGCCATATTTGCTGTTGTTGGTTTCTTCCTATCTCTCTTCTGAGCTTCAGACAACCTTTCTTCCAATGGCCCATTTTATGACAAAAAACACACTTATCTTGAGTTGTATTTTTGCTTCTTGATTTAGACTGAGATTCTTTCCACCGCACTTTTTCTTTTTCTCAGTTCTCATTTCTTTCGTTAATAGAGCCTCAAATGATGCTATTTCGGAATGTTTATCATTATTTAAAATTTTCAAATTGGTCAATGCTGTGTATACATCTTTAAAGATGATTACACTTTTACAATATAATAATGAAGTCACAAAATGGCTATATTCTTTAAAAAGTGAGTGCAGTAGAATCATAGCCATATACCTGGCTTATCCAATCTGTAAGTTACTTTTTAAATCTTAAGACATGGTCGTGCATTGACACCCTGGGCTTCATTGGAAAGCTATATACTTGGCTTATTGCATAAAGGCAATTTTCAAGATTTTTCAACAAGTATTTTTCCTTCAATGTACACTGCAAAGTCATTGCACACTTCTCATGTTTCACCAGATATTTCAATTCTTTGGTTAAGCAAGATCTAATCTGACCATAGGTTTTTTCATTCGTACAATCCTAAGAATTTTTTGTTATACAAGTGTGTTTTATTTTTTTAGAACGAAATCAAGATCGATTTTAATAAAGGCATCCATAACTTCACCTCCACATGCCAGAGTTAATTTTCCCATCAAACTTTTCAACATAGATCTTTTGGCCAATGTAGGTGCCATATCTTAGAGGCACTAAAATTGTGCCACGTATTCATTTGAAAACTAAGAGAAAATTAGTCCGGAATAAGAATATCACTCAACCTATTCCGGGGAGATAATGCTCAAAATAAAAATCCTAGGGAACCTACGGAGATAATTAAAATCGGAAAGAAACTCATTCCAGTCTGAGATTCCGAGGTGTGAGGAAACTATGCCCAAAGTCATAATAGAGCACGGAAGCACGGAATATATGAAGAAGGTCCGGAAATAAACATAGGCCGGAATAAATATGTTTATTTCCTTATGATAAAATTCACATCCACGTGCACAACAATGATAAGTGACACGTGTCATTAAAGGAAGAGCTCAAAGCAAAACCCTAAACCCATGACACCCATCATCTATAAATAAGGGACCCCTGCAACCAAAAAGGGGGACGATTGATAACAAAAGAAGAGAGAAACCAACTTCATCTTCTTCATTTTTCTTCCCTTGAAACCTCAATGACACACTGACTTGGGCGTCAGAGTGCCTTTTTCAGGTACCCACCTCGCCGGATCCAACATCAGCACATCACAAGCTCTCCACAAAATCAAAATACGTGTGAAGGTAATTTCCAGCACCTTCATTGGCGCCGTCTGTGGGGAAGTCTTGGCTAAAAAAAATCTTTCTCTCACTAAAACCCATATGAACACCACCTTACAATCATCTTTCTATATTAGATCTAGTTGGTTGTGGTTGAAAAAAGGGATGAATACCTACACACGCTTATGAAAAATGGGAGACCCAAACCTCAAACATGCTTAAAAAGGCATTAAATAAAAAAATTTAAGAGCAAAAATAGAGATCTCTTCTTCAAATAGCTTGCTGGAAAAAAAAAAAAAAAGAGGGGTAAAGAAGATGAATAACCGATGTGGTCAACATAACTTTGACCCGGAAAAAAAAAAGAAGAAAAAAGTAAACGATGGTCAAAATGGTCAAAATGTTCTCTAAAACTAAACCCAAGACCAATTTATCTTTTATTTTATTTATCTTCATTCTCTTTTTAATTATGCTAATTTCCTGACTTCTACACTAACTTATTTACATTCCTGCCATCCCATTTATTCCATGATACTTATTTATTCTTCCACGAGTGAGGCTAAGCAAAACCAAGCGTCCATCTTATTTGGGGGAATATACGCAAAGTATTATGCCAACGTGGACTAACATAACTCTATGTTCTAACCTAACAGTTGTGATTTCGCATCTAACATATTAACACGAGTGACAAATTATTCCTGACCTCTCTAACATTCCTGACTCTACTTGGTTACTCCCGAGTAATTACTTTTACGCATCTAACTTTTACATTTCCGCATTGATTATTACAATTATTTATAAATTTTATGATGTTAGATGCTGACTCCGGAGGGAAGTGGACATTACCCACTCCTCGTTTTCTCTTACTTATCTTCACTTTGTTTCCTCTTGAGACGAAGGCTTTTTAAGCCTGGAATAAGTTTCCATATAATAATTCCCAAGAGCTCTAAATGCTATAGCATAACTTTTCCTGAGCAATCAAAAGAAATATAACGGAAAAATGCTTAAAAGTATAACAACTTCCTCATTAAAATTTCTTCCCTAAGATCTAGCCACCTTTGAATTTTGTTTACAAACAAGCAAAACAAAAGGCTAACAAAGGGAAAAATTGATGAAAATGCAGGAAATCAATGGCCAGACCTCCTAAGAACAAGTTTCCTACAGCTTCCTCTAGTGAACTTCTTCTCGAGGAAAATCTAGGATCGGAAGAGCTGGAAGTTTCTGCTGAAAGGCGAGAAGCGCCACCCGATGATACCCTGGCACAAATCTTGCAGCAGTTGGAAGAAACCAAAAAAGAAAATCAGCAGCTAAAAGCCAGACTCCTTGCATTGGAGCAACAGCCAAAGGAGCCAAGAGGAAGCTCGGAACGAGGGGAACGGAACCTCAGCCCCCCTGCAGAAAGGGTAGCTACCCACACTGATCATTGCCTAGAAAGCCAGCAAGGAGCTTATGCAAGTGAGGAACAGCAGTTCCAAGAGCGTTTGCAGAAAGGAATTCAAAAAGTTCTAGGCGACTTCGGAAAAAACTTTTCGATGGCTTCAACTGCAGATGATGCTGCCATGGCTGCTCTCAAGATTAATGCCACCCCATTTGTGGAAAGCATCATTTCCGCTCCTAAGCCGAAAAAATTTTAAGCTCCTAACTTCTAACAGTTCGATGGAAAAACAGATCCCGAAGATCATCTCTATTATTACAAACAAAAGCTGGCATTCGAAACTGATGATGATGCCACCCTTTGCAAAATGTTCCCTACTAGCTTGACCGGACCAGGACTGAATTGGTTCCGCAGCTTGCCTCCTAACTCCATAAAAAAATTCCATGACTTGTGCACATAGTTCTTGGCACAATACTTCCGCAACCGAAAGCAACCCATGACTGCATCCCATCTCTTTAATCTTAAACAAGGGGAGAACAAGAGAGTAAAAGACTTCCTTTTCCGTTTCAATCAAGAAATGACCTTGATAGGAAAAATTGATACAGAAGTTGCTGCGGCTGCTTTTGCCAAAGCTGTGAATTTGAACACGGAATATGGCAAATATATCCTCAGAAAGAATTTTAGAACAATGGAGCTAATCAACTTGAAATCTTAGCAATATGTGAGATTGGACGACAATAAAGCTTTACAACAGCAGATGGCTGCAAAAGTCTCCATAGCCCCACCCTCAACACCCCAAGGTGGTAGCAAGCGCCCTATTCCGCACCACACGGAAGAAGCTAGTAAAAGAATGAAACCTGATGAAAGGCAATTTGAGCCTTTGAATGCCTCCTTATATCAAATTTGGATGGAAAATAAGGACTCCGGAGTATTCCGCATTCCAAGGCCCATCAAAGCACCTTTGGAAAAACGGAATCAATCCAAGCATTGTCTCTTCCATAATGATAAGGGACATGTCATCAATGAATGCCGGACCTTAAGAATCCAAATTAAGGCGTTGATGAGAAAAGGCATGCTCTTAAAATACAAAATGGCCATTGGGCAAGGCACTATCCAACCCATTGTTCCTTCTGCCCCTGAGGCAAACCCGGAAGAAGAGAAGGCGCCTTCAACTATGCATCTGATACATGGCCCGGAAAAGGGTAATGACATCCCAGAATCAGACTCCTCTTACCAATCAGACTCCGAGATAGAAAGTTTCTCCAACCCATTGTAGGAAGATAATTTTGCAGAATCACAAGTAGAGGATGACAATGCTGAGTCGGAACCCAAATCCCAAAGGACAATTCATACGATCCATGGTTCCATCTATGACTACCTTAAAGAACCTGAGAATGGGGAAATTGCACGCATTGCCGGGAAAATGATGCAAATGACTCTTAACGAGCTACACTCTGCGGCAATCCATGGACGCCCAGTATCAGATTCCGGAGGAGAAACCTGGCGTGCTCAGTACAAAAGAGCGGTAAAGATGCAACGGTGCAAAATTATTGAAACTTCCCCACCTGCCATCATGTCTATCTCGGAAGACCTTGCTCCAATTACCTTCACCCGAAGGGATTTAGAAGGAATCGATATGCCACATATAGATCCCCTGGTGGTCACTTTGGAAATTGCCAACATCACAGTCAAGAGAATCCTCATTGATGGAGGGAGCAGTGCAAAAATTCTCTATTGGGATGCATTTCAAAAAATGAGACTTAAGGAATCAGACTTGCGGAAGTGCTATGCCCATCTCGTGGCCTTCGAAGGAACAAAACTGACAGCCAAAGGAATTATCAAACTTCCTGTTAAGGCCGGAGATAAAATCGCTTCAGTCGATTTCCTGGTTGTTAATGCTCCATCAGCCTACAATGCAATTTTAGGGAGGCATTGGCTTCATTACATGGAGGCAGTACCCTCAACACTACACCAAGTGGTCGGATGTGTCTCTATCACAGGAAGGGGAACGTTTGATATAAAAGGGAATCAGATGATGGCCAAGCAATGTTATTCTATTACTATTAAGCCTTGTAAAGAAACTTCCGGATCAGAACTCGCTCCGGGTAATAAGAAAAAATTGGCCGCAGAGGAAAAAGGAAAGCTTGTTATCTCGGAGCATATACCTACTGAGGAGCCAGTTCCTTCGCCACAACAAATGGTGGAGGATGGAGCTAAATAGCAATTACAGGAGGCCAAAGTGGATGCCTCATTCTTTGCACTACGAGGCTCCAATTGTTGAAGATTTAGAAGCAGTGTCCCTAGACCCTTTGGCCCCGGAAAAGCAAGTGCAAGTTGGAACCAGAATACTTCCTGAGGAAAAAGCACGTCTCATCTCCGTGCTTGAAAGAAACCAAGATGTTTTCGCATGGTCACATAAGGACATACCGGGAATAGATTCGAAAGTTGCATGTCACCGGATACCAACTGACTCCACAATAAAACATGTACAACAAAGACAAAGGCGATTTGCTCCGAAAAGGAATCAGGTCATCAATGATGAGGTGGAACGTCTCCTAGAGGCAGGATTCATTCGAGAGGTTTACTACCCGGAATGGGCCTCTAATGTTGTTGTAGTGCAGAAAAAGAACGGGAAATGGAGAGTCTGCGTTGATTATACAAGCCTCAACAAGGCTTGCCCAAAAGATCCTTTCCCTCTGCCAAAAATTGATCAGTTGGTTGATGCCACCACTGGGTACGAAAGGGTATCTTTCCTGGATGCATATAGTGGATACAATCAAATTCCTATGCATTCGGACGATGAGGAAAAAATAAGCTTCATCACTCCGAGGGGCTTATTTTGCTACAGAGTCATGCCTTTCGGATTGAAAAATGCAGGATCCACTTATCAAAGGCTTGTAACCAAAATCTTTGCTGGGTTATTGGGGAATATTGTAGAAGCTTATATTGATGACACGGTAGTCAAAAGCAGAAGGGCGGAAGACCACGTTGCAGATCTGGAAATGGTTTTCAACATTCTAAGGAACTATAATATGAAGCTCAATCCCACAAAGTGTGCTTTCAGGGTTTCCTCAGGTAACTTCCTTGGCCACATAGTTAGTCAAATGGGGATAGAAGCTAATCCAGCTCAAGTGAAAGCACTACTAGAAACCACCGAGCCTAAAACTGCCAAGGAAATCCAAGTGCTGACAGGAAGAATCGCAGCATTGAGTAGGTTCATTTCTCGGATGTCAGATAAATGCAAAAGCTTTTTCAAAATTATGAAAGTCGGAAAAACTGGAGGATGGGGAAGAGAGCAATCCGAGGCCTTGGAACAATTAAAAGGTTATCTTATCCAGCCACCCATACTTTCCGCACCAAAGCTTGGGGAGGAACTTTATTTGTACCTCGCTGTGTCCCATGTTTCAGTCAGTGTAGTACTCGTAAGAGAAGATGAGGGGATACAAAAGCCTATCTTTTTTATTAGCAGAACTTTATCAGATCCGGAAACAAGATATTCTGCTGCGGAAAAGTTGGTCATGGCCCTGCTCCATGCAAAGGAAAAACTCCGGCACTACTTCGAAAGCCATCGTATAATTGTGCTGACATCTTACCCGCTCAAAGCTATTCTTTCCAAGCCAGATGTAGTGGGAAGGAATAGCAAAGCGGCGATGAGTTTGAGCGCCTTTGATATTCAATATAAGCCTAGAACTTCAAAAAAGGGGCAAGCCCTTGCAGACTTCCTGCTCGAATGTGAACCGTCAATTGAGGATCAATCTTTGCAAGTCTTAACAACGGAAGGAGAAGAATGGCTTTTATTTATTGATGGTTCCAGCAATAATAATGGGGCCGGAATTGGTTTGTACTTAAAGAGTCCGGAAGGGATCATTGTTGAGGATGCGATCCGATTAAATTTTCCTGCTTCCAACAACGAAGCTGAATATGAAGCTTTCATCGCCGGACTGAAGTTAGCTATTGGGCTCTAGATACAGCACTTGAAGATTTATACCGATTCTGCACTAGTAGCCTCCCAATGGAGTGGGGAATTCACCACAAAAGATGACCGTATGATCAGCTACCTAGCCTTGGCAAAGAACTTGGCAAGCAATTTTGAAAGTATAACCTTCCAGCAAATCCCAAGGAATGAAAACACAGAAGCTGACAAATTGGCCACGACCGCATCCGGAGGCGCGCTTATACAAATTTCCGACAGGTATACATTACTGCTCTCAACTTCCCTTCCATACACGAAGGAGGTCGAGAAGTCTTGTCAATTCAACAGAATGGATGTTGGATGGACCTTTACATATCCTACATCAAAGGCGAAAAAATGCCGGAGGATAAAAGTGAGGCGCAAAAGCTCAAAATGAAAGCAAGTCGTTTCCTAGTTATTGATGATGAGCTTTACCGGAAATCCTTTGCTGGACCCTTGCTCTTATGTTTAACTAAACAAAAAGGGTGGGAAGTACTATAAGAAATTCATGAAGGACAGGCTGGAAACCATTCCGGAGCTAAAGCCCCCTGTATGAGTCGCAAGGCAAGGCTATTATTGGCCTACGCTGAGAAATGATTCCGAGGAATTTGTTCGAAGATGTGAAAAATGTCAAAAACATGGTCCCTTAATCCATCAACCATCTGAATTCCTTAGCTCCATAACAAGTCCCTGGCCATTTCTCCAGTGGGGAATGGATATTGTGGGCCCACTACCACCTGCTCAAGGAGGAGTACGATTCGTACTTCTAGCAACTGATTACTTCACTAAGTGGGTAGAAGCTTCAGCTTACTCAAGTATCACAGGGAAGGAAGTGATTAAATTCTTGAGGTCCAACATCATCACTAGATTTGGTCTTCCCCGGATCATTGTTTCCGGAATGCTGATATGGAAAAATTTTGTCAAGAGCACGGAATGGAGCATAAGTTTTCCTCTCGCAGCTATCCACAAGGGAATAGACAAGCGGAAATCACCAACAGGACTATTTTTGACAATTTAAAAAAGAAGTTGGAAAGTCGGAAGGGGAGATGGTGAAAGGAGCTTCCAAATGTCCTGTGGGCTTATTGAACATCGGAAAGGCGACCAACAGGGAACTTTCCTTATTCCCTCGTCTACGGCGTAGAAGCTATACTCCCAACGGAAGCTACTTTCCCAACCTTGCGGTCTAAACTCGCCCAACTCTCTGACAACAATGCTTCTGTAGCATTGGAAAAAGATCTGGTTGATAAAGCTCGAGACGCAGCTGCAGTACACACGGTTGCTTATAAGTAGCGAATTGAAATGTTATATAACAAGCATGTCAAGTTCCGACAATTCAAAAAAGGGGAACTTATCCTCAGAGTAGTAATGGATGTCAGAAAAGAGGCTAATGCTGGAAAGATGGCGGAAAAGTGGGAGGACCATACCAAATCAGGAAGGTACTTGGCAAGTGAGCTTACAAGCTTCAAACACTTGATGGGAAAAAGGTCCCTACTGCTTGGAACGTCATTCACTTGAAGAAGTTCTATGCCTGAGAAAGAAATTCACTTGGCATCTATCCTACTACAGTCCATTTGTTTGTTTGTTTGTCTTTTATTTTCAATTGCTGTTTTCATTTCCCTAAAGGCTATGCCAATGTAGACATGTTATTCCGAGCTTCCGGCTTGGACCATCAATGAAAGATGTTATTCAGGAAAGCCCGTTATATTGTCCAAGGTATCATCATTCCATCAAAACTATAGTTCCTTGTGAATTCAAAAGAAAATAATGCTCAAGCAGGAACTATTCCATGTAAGCTAAAGGAAAATACTTCCCTCGGAAAAACCATCTCATATAAGCTTAAGTGAAATAATTCTTCAGGAAACCTATCCTATCAGTAATTCCTGAGTAGAATTATTCCGAGATTAAGGAAAATACATTTCCAAAATTATTATTCCATGCTTTACCAAAAGAATTTGTCGACCAAAAAATTATTCCGGGACTCCGGAACATACACTCATAAAATAATTATTCTGTGTATCAAGGAAACAATTCCTCAACAAGACTTACTCCGAAATGCACTCCTCGAAAGGACTATTCCATGCAAATAATTCGATTAAGGATTGTTCCGCGTTTAAGTAAGTTAATTCCGTAGCACGAATTACTTCATGTAAGCTAAGGAATCATAATTCCCACACATGAATTATTCCATCCAATACGAAACAATACGATCCCTCCGTTCAAATCATTTTGATTAATTATTTTTCCGGAGCAAAGTCATTTTCGATAAGCATAAGGAGATTATGATTCCCAGAAAAAAAAATGTGTATAAAGCTTTTACAAGCTCCACGGAAACATACACATGCATAGAGCTTAAGGGAGTCATTCCACATGTAAAGGTATTACAGTAGCAAGTTCTTATATATAAAGCAAGTCCAAAGTCTAAACAAATGACTACTTCTTTTTAACCAAAAAAAAAAAAAAAAGGTCTTACACAAAAGACTACCGTTTCTATATAGCCCCGGAAAGCCAAAATAACAATGCCAATGAAGAATACTTACTGTTTAAAAAAAAAAAAAAAACTAACTCAATATAATCTCTTTCCTGAGCAAATACGAAGGACTAACTAAGTCATGGAGCTCCACCTTCCTCACCCTTTGAAGTACTGGCACCAGTACCTCCTTCATCGCCATCTTCTAGATCTGGGTCAGGAATCACACTTTCTCCATAACCGTCCTCATCGTCATCGGAATTTATCCCACCTTTCTCATTTAAATCAATAGCAGAAACATCCTTGCCAAGATGACGCAATGACCAACCGGGTTCATAACCAACCGACCTGTCAAACTCTCGAGGCTTCACATCATTCCTATAACGGCCACCACGCCACCCACGACGATAGTACAATGCCATATATGCGTTGGATGCTTGGTCAAAAACTTCTCTTGCAACAGAAAAATTCTCCTCAGCAATACGACGACTTTCTCGCTCCTTAGTCAACTCCTCCCGGAGAGAACTCTCTATTCCTTCCCACCTTTACTTTTCCTACCTCAAAAGAAGCAACTCGGAATGTTCCTGCTCTGCCTCCTTAACCTCCTCTTTAACTCAGTAATGAGGAAATTCCTTTCCACAATACTAGATTTAGCACATTCTAATTCGGATGATAATTTCTTGTAAGATTCCGCGGATCCCTTGTAATCATCATTCAAACGCTGTAGTTCCGCGATCTTTAATTCCATGCTAAGATACGAGCGAAAAATTGGGTCACTTTCCTTCATGTATTGTTGTATACAACGTGTAAAGTGCTCCCCCACCTTTGCCTCAGGCTTATAGCCAAGGAATTTTTCCACCTCCAACGAGTCTCCCATAACCATTGCATCCAATAATGAGGGGGGAAAAGTAGTACCAGAGGACTCTCCAGCCTTGGATGCAACGGAAACTCCAGGTGCCACCATTGTCTCAAGAATTTGCTGGCCCTTTGGTAAACCATCTGCAGCCTTCTTCGCAAAAGAAGGGTCTTCCGTATCTAATACAACCTTCTCCTTCCCAGCAAGAATGAACTCATGATGACTGCCGGAAGATTGAGACATATCCTCCCCAATGTTGGAAATATCCACTGAAATCAAAACTAAGGGAAATAAAGAATTTTCCTACTAAATACGAACATTTACCCAAATTAAAATATGAAAGGGAAATCAGCACTAGCAAAAATTGAGAGACGAATGGATTCAACACCTGATTTCGTTCTCTTCGATACACGATCATTCCGGAAGCCAGCTTTACGCCTTGGACAAGGAAGCTTCGGAACTTTGGATTTCAAAAGTTCAGAGGCAAGCACCTTAGTTGAACCAGAAGCCGGAACAGCTGCACCCTCCTCGGAAGTTCCTATGATTGTAGGAGCCACTTCCTCTACAGCTATACTCTGCTTTTCACGCTCAATGTTCTCGGAATGAGAAGTTCCGAAAAGGAAAGCAGCTACACAATTATTTTCCTTGTGTTAAAATAATAACAAAAATAATAGTATAAGCAAGAATAAAGGAACCTACATACCATCGGATTCTGATTGGTCAGAGGTTGTGGGAAGAAGAACTTTGTCCGTTCCCTCCATATGCACATGCCGCAAAGAGCCGGAATGCTCCCCCTTCCTAAGACTAACATTCCTATGCTTACTGCCGTGGATTTTTTGTGTCGAAGTAGCCATCATCTGCTTACCCCCAAATGAAGTCCCTTGCCCAACAGCGCCACTTCTCTCCACAGGAAGCTCCCTAACAACCTCAGTTGCTCCACTACTTCGTCTCTCAATCGGAATCTTTTCCTTTGGCGGAGCTTTCTTTTTATCAATCTTTCGAGGGATGTATAATTCTGCAGAGCCATAGGAGGGAGACCTTGGGCTCCGTATAGGCTCCCGAGCCCCTATGTCAATCGGAATCCCATCCGGAAGAGGAATATCAGGACTTTCATACTCGCTAGCCACATATAAGTCAAGAATTTTCCTCGCATCCTCATTTATTTCAGCATTGCCGGAAAAGCGAGCCAACCCAAGGGGGAAAACATCATAACCTCCTCCTAAACACAAGCTGTCAACATGACGAACATAGTTAAATCGACCCACGCGCCTCAAACAAATACGCAAAACCAATTCTGTGACACAAAGAAAATCCTTTCCCCAAAAATTTCTCTCCAGATAAGCCACCCGGGCACCCAACAAAAGAGGGTCAACAATAGGCCCAGCTAAAAAAAAAAAAAAAGAGAGGAGGAAGGTGAGTAACACAAATAATAAAGTAACAGGAATCCCTATGTCTATGAACTAAAGTCAAAAGCAACACAGACTCACGGAGATTTTTTCGAAAGGCATAACTCAGAACATAAGATTCCATGTGCCCCCGCTTACACCAGTAGCCCGTAACTATTATAGGACGATTAAGTGACCATTCCCTAAATTGGTCTCTTTTTGCTACGGCCGGAATTTTATAAAAAACCCCCTTGTCCTCAAACCTCATAGTAGTAAACCAGGAATCCTTTTCATCTTTGGGACCACGATAAAATTTAAGTCTATAGCAGATTAAAAAATCATACAATGAAAGGAAATGGGATCCCTTAAGAGCCAAATTAGTGGTGGCAAAAGTCAGAACCGCACTCAAAATGCAGGGGTTAATCATTAGGGGCGAAACCCCACAGCGAGCAAAAAATTCCATGACCAAAGGAGGGATAGGGAATGATAATACCTCAATTTGCTGGCGGTAAAGCAAAATTGACTCCCTATTAATTCCGGGGTCCATAACATCAACATTGTCAGCAAGCTCTCTTAGCTGAACATCAGGGCCAAGACCCACGTTTTCAACGAATCAATGAAAGGAAATTCTCTCCACTCTGGGGGCAACCATATTCCTACAAAAAAAATTTATGATTAGGATAAATTCCAAAAAAAAAAAAAAAGGGAAAAGACGAAGAAAAGAAAAGGAAGCAAAAAGAACTGACAAAGAAGAAGAAAAAGACGAAGAAAAGAAAAGGAAGCAAAAAGAACTGACAAAGAAAAAGAAAAAGACGAAGAAAAAAAAATGAAGGAAAGAAAACCAAGCAAAAGGAACTGAAAAAGACGAAGAAGAAAAAGGCGAAGGAAAGAAAAACCTAGCAAAAGGAACCGAAAAAGAAAAAGACGAAGAAGAAAAAGACGAAGAAAAGAAAAGAAGCAAAAGAGAATAATGACAAAGTAGGAAACTTACAAAAAGCAAGAGTAAAAAGTTGCAGGCAGAAGCAAATCGAAAAAGAAAGAGAGGCTTTGAAAATTCAAAAGAGAAGAATGAAAAAGAAGAGGAAAGGTCGGTGACCCAAAAACACCAAAATATATATATATGTATTTAAACGGGTCCTTAAAAGGTCAAAGGGCCCAAATAAGGTAAAAAAAGATATTTTAAATAATTATTTAAAATACACTTGTGGGGGAGTGGTGTAGGTGCCATATCTTAGAGGCACTAAAATTGTGCCACGTATTCATTTGAAAAATAAGAGAAAATTAGTCCGGAATAAGAATATCACTCAACCTATTCCGGGGAGATAATGCTCAAAATAAAAATCCTATGGAACCTACGGAGATAATTAAAATCGGAAAGAAACTCTTTCCAGTCTGAGATTCCGAGGTGTGAGGAAACTATGCCCAAAGTCATAATAGAGCACGGAAGCACGGAATATATGAAGAAGGTCCGGAAATAAACATAGGCCGGAATAAATATGTTTATTTCCTTATGATAAAATTCACATCCACGTGCACAACAATGATAGGTGACACGTGTCATTAAAGGGAGAGCTTAAAGCAAAACCCTAAACCCATGACACCCATCATCTATAAATAAGGGACCCCTGCAACCAAAAAGGGGGACGATTGATAACAAAAGAAGAGAGAAACCAACTTCATCTTCTTCATTTTTCTTCCCTTTAAACCTCAATCACACACTGACTTGGGTGTCGGAGTGCCTTTTTCAGGTACCCACCTCGCCGGATCCAACATCAGCACATCACAGGCTCTCCACAAAATCAAAATACGTGTGAAGGTAATTTCCAGCACCTTCAGCCAAAGAGATCAATACGTATGGAAAAAAATGCACAAAAATTTTTTTCAGAAAAGACTGGAGGGTTCACACTAGTCCTACTTAAAACCCAGTCTCCTTACACTGTAATAACTTTTGTGACATAACTTTCCTAGACATGATAGATCCACACCACTACACAAGCTATTGATCTTCCAAAGTACAAATGTTGGCTCCACCATATTTGTAAATAGTATTGTATATGTGAACAGTATTGTCTACTTCAAGTACGAATTGTCTGTTGATGCCACTTATTATACTTTTATACCTCTTTTTTGAGTGCGGAATATGGAATCGAATGCACCAAATAATCATAAAAAAATAAAGAACACAAAAATTTAACATGATTCGACAATATGTCTACGTCCATAAGAGTAAGAAAATATAATTGTTTTATTAACAATTATTAGAAGATAATATATGAGTAAAGTAAATCTCACTTCTCAAAACCTAAATACACTCAGTGCACTGTTCAATTGCTCACTCTCTTAACAATTCTACAATTAAATTGTTATTCTCTTAAATTTGGAATGTTATGGCTCATTGAATGAAGCACTATTTATAGATGAGCTTCATTGTTTAAAAGTCTCAAAACTAGGCACCAAAAGTCTTGCAATTCAGCATCGAATTGAAAAACAAAAATGCATGCTGCTCCACCTTCAATTTGTCAACTTTACATGACCACCAAATTAAAACATAAAAAATCACTGAATTTGAGCCCCCAATCTTGACTTTTCAACTTTCAACATTAAGCATATAAACAAAGAAATATCATTTGCTTGAAAGATGAATACACAGTCAGCAAAATGGAAGACTAGAAAGGCACACTAAAGAGTTTGCTTTCCTGAATTTCAACTATACAATTCCGAAAATAAAATGATAAAAGTAATGGCCTTATTTGATCTCTCCATGAACTAATAACAACAAATAACAATCATAAAACATTTGCTCCATATTCTCCATTGTAGCCGTATTACCCTACGGGCCAACTTAATTTCAAGTATCATCACGTTTCTATCTTTCTTGAACTTTTTTCTTTAATTTAACATAGAATTTTAAGTCAAAGTAGGTTTGGGTGAGTGATGTAACTTATAGTGTCCACCAGGCAAATTGTTGTGTATATTCAGCAGCTATGATTTTACTCACAAAGTAGTCACTAGGTAACCCTTTTGATGACATTACTTTAATTCAATACCATATGACCGACATGTTATATCTAAATAATTCATCAAACCAACTTGTAATTCGCTGCTAAAAACTCATATTTCAGACTATTCGAGATTTCGATAGGGATTCTCAAACATCTCGAATTCTATCATAAACAATAAATTAAGACAAATTTGGGTCACGAATCCTGATCTGGGTAATAAATTGAAACAAAATTTTATACTGGATTTTGTCTCAAATGAGTCAAGATCGCGAATCCCAATGGATTAATGGAATTCTACCAACCTTATATATTATATAGGGAACTTAGAATGGGAGCTCAATTTATGTTTTCATTATTCCAAAAAACAAAAACACCAAAAGAAAAATATCAAATACAACACAACAATAACATTAAATTGAAAAGTGTGAGAATATCAGGGTAATAATGATGAAGAGATTGATAGACGTGATGGTATTATGGACTTGTGAACTTAAGAGTCAGGCTCTCATTTACATGTTTTTGCTTTTATAGAATAAGTTTAGTAAGGAGTTGATTGACATTAAAAAGTATACATTTAATAAGTCTAGAATTATTATTTTTCACTTGTAATGTTAATTAATGCACTTATAATTTCTAAATTACCTTAACACTCTCCTAATAAATTTTTATGTTAAAATTAATTTACAGTATGTTAATTTTTATATTGTATATATTTTAGGAATCAAAAGAGAATTGGAATTGAAAGCGGGAATAAAAAAGAATTGTCAGAGTCATTTGGAATGCATTATTGAGGAGATGTAATTAATAAAAAATAAATATTTCAAAAAAATCAAAAAGAAAAAAGAAAAAGAATACATTCATGCTAGTGATGTATCTGTCACCAAGATTATTAAATAGGTTCACTTTTTCAAGAATTTCTCATTGTATTTATCACCAAGATCATTAAATAGTTATTCTTTCAAGTATAAGCCACATCACATGACTTTTGCGTTAGATTGGTCAACTGATAATGATGGTAATCACCCTCGTAAAAAGTGTAAAGTAGTTTTAACTCGTCGTTTGTAAATATTTTTTAGCAGTGGCTAGGTGATACCTTTTAAACTCTACTATTTTCTTCTAAGACATTAAGGACAATGTCTCCTTTAAGTTGAGAGGAGAGAATATCTGACAATTGTAGAATGTCTCAATCTGTTTTTTAGTAATTTTTGTTATAAATACTCACTTTGAATAAAATTTGATCAAAGATTATTAAATATGAAGTGTAGTAACTCTAAAAATGCATCTTTTTAGTTTTAGAGTTTTGTTTCTTAAAAAAAAATTAGTTTCTAACTGTTTTTCTTAATCATCTCCTTTAAGTTTTTGTAATCAATTCCAACTTTTTCTTTTATTATGCTTTCTTTAATATTTTTTTAAAAAAAAATATTGAGGAGTTTTTTTTTTATTATGTTTTCTTTAAACTTAAAAAAAAAGTTTTTTTTTTGTGATCTTTTAACATTAAATTTAACATTGAATAACATAATGACTTCTAAATTTTAGTATTTGTATTATTTTTAGTCTGGAGTTATGTTGCACCATGTTTTCTACTTTGTATGTTGAAATGTAAATTGAGAAATTTGATGAGTAAAATTGATTAAGCCATTTGAAGGAATGTATATGTTATAGTAAGTCCAAGTGAGTATTTGAACCAATTATCCTTAGAGAGTAACCATGTTTGCTTACACAGCTCATAGTTTATTATATAATATCACTATTTTCTTTAAAGTCAACAAAAAAAAGCAAAAAACAATTTGTGTAACTGCACCTAAAAGACTATTGAACTAGCGAATATGAAAAGATTATTTAGAGCACTAAAAGATGATAGAAATGTCATCTTTGGTCCGTTTGAGTGTTTCTAGCCATCCTTATTATAATGTATTCATAGTTAACTCCTTTGAACATATATATATATATATATATATATATATATATATATATATATATATATATATATATATATATATATATATATATATATATATATATAAAGAACCTTTTTCGTTAGTAACTTATCATATTGTCCTACTCTAATATGGAGTATTATCTTATGTTTTATATTTTTCACCACCCACTTATATTTGAAAATGGGGATGATTATGCATTCGTGAAAATGATGCTATGAAAAAAATAATAAAATAAATAAATAAATAACATAATAAATAATATGAAAAAAGAGAAAAAAAACCCAAAAAAAGAAGAAAATGGAAAAATCCAAAGTGAAAAACACCTTACAATCTCCAAAACCCTATATTTTTCAAACATATATTTTATTTTTTCTATTATTCATTCTTTGTTAGCCACGTCCCTAGCCTACGTTACATCTTTGTGAAAGTCTTTCTTGATTTTAGAGAATTATAGTTTGAAGTAGAAGTTGGTAATATGAACTAAAAGATGTAATGATGCATAAAAATAGAAATAAATTAGTTTGACTAGTAATTTCCTTAACTTAAGATCATTTTATTTCTAAGTTATGTGTATTATTCTTTTATTTTAGTAAGAGTGTGTGATATTATTTTACTATTCTCTCAATCAACTACTTTTTATAGTAATGTTTTTTTATTTTTTTTTAGAGAGTCACTCTTAAACATGAGGTTTTGGAGTTTGATATATTATTCTTAAAAGTGGCTTGATTAATATAGCTCTAATAATTAATCATTTTACATGATTTTATTTGACTGATTTTTATTTAGGTGTAATTCTCTTTAGACCGAAGAGAATGCTTATACTTTTATTTAATTTTTGTCATTAATCCGATGAAAGAAGTAAACAAGATTTTTTTTAAAAAAAAATTCAATTTGGGTTTGAAATTTTGCTGAATTTTTATCACTTGAATTAGTAGGGCCTAGCAATAAACTAGTTGAGGTTGTGATTGACACTAAAAGGTATACATTTAATAAGTCTAAAATTATTATTTTTCACTTATAGTGTTGATTAATAAGTTTATTATTTCTAGATTATCTTAATGCTTCCCTCATAAATTTTTATGTTAAAATTAATTTGTAATATGTTAATTTTTATATTGTAAATATTTTAGGAATAAAAAGGGAATTGAAATTGAAAGCGAGAATAAAAAAGAATTACTAGAGCCATTTGAAATGCATTATTGAATAGATGTAATTAATAAAAAATAAACATTTCAAAAAAAATAAAAAATAAAAAAATAAAGAAAAAGT
Source organism: Luvunga scandens (assembly GCA_030449905.1). Lineage (NCBI taxonomy): Eukaryota > Viridiplantae > Streptophyta > Magnoliopsida > Sapindales > Rutaceae > Luvunga > Luvunga scandens. The sequence goes on from JASUUG010000478.1 coordinate 6,533,558, forward strand.
GTACATTCATGCTCATGATGGTCAGGTGGCCATTTTGCCACTTGACCATCAGACTTCTCAATGTATATATTATTAAAATTAAATACAAATAAAATAAAAGAATAAAGGATGCATCCATTGCCTATAAAAGGCAAGGAGATGCAAGGAGGGAGAGGAGTTGAACTGTTGAAGTGAGAGCTGAAAATAGGAGGGAAGCTAAGGAATTCTTTTTTCATTTTTTTTTTTTGCAATCAATTTTCTTGGAATATATTTCAAAAGCTTGTCAAATAAAATGAATATTTTATTTTTCAAAATGAGTCGCTAATTTTCTAAGCTGAGATGAAAAGTGAAGCTCAATAACTTTAATTATTGAATTAATTATTTTATTAAGTGAATTCTAAAGTTTATTTTATTAGTTTATATTTTTCTTCTTTATTGGTTACTTTTATGTCATTTTAATTTATAGATTTAGATCTTTTCATATTTATATAGTATTTTGATATAATATCGACATTTCAATATAATTGTGGCACATCAGATATTTGGTCTCATATTAATATCATTAATGGTTAGTTAAGAATTAAATGACATAATAATTAAATGAAAAAATAAGTGCCAAATATAAATTTGAGAGAGTTGCTATAACCATAATTTAAAACTCAAAAGTAAATAATGTAACCTTAACATATTTTTAAATTGATTCATATTAATTTCTTTTCCCCCATTTAATTTTCTTTGTTGAAGAAATTGACTACTAGATTTTAAATTTTATGTGTTTTAACCCCAAACTTACAGGGTTATATTATAACCAGACACTCTTATACTTCAAAATAATAACACTTTTGAGTCGTATTAGAAGCAAGCAAGTTTACTTGTATCTCTATTGAAGCTGAATAATAAATTGAAACACATAATTTATTTTTGAGTCTTCATTTAATAAAAGACCCCTTATTTTAATATTGTAATTAGTAAAGATTAAGTTAAAACTTTAAAAAATATAAATTTAAATGTCAGTAACAATACATTGCATTAAAGTGTTGATATTCCTCATCTTTTAATTCAACATTTACTTTATGAAAATTGTTCACTAACAACACCATTGGAGATTTGCTGTGTTCTTGGGGTTGCTTTTAATAATTGAGCTCACGGACATTGCGCAGGCACGGACAAAGGCTTTTGAGAATCGATTTGCCAAATTCTGCATTTACTGTTTTTCGGTAAGGTAATGATCTTATCAAACCTATAACTAATCACTTGATTTTGTTGTAAGTCAATTCATCTACATCTTTAACTCGCTAATTAATTGATTTTATGTGAGTTGTCATCATCACATATTAGAAATTTTATTAATAAGAAAATATCCCATTCCTGACCCAACTCTCTAAATTTGAAAAGAATTTCCTTACTTTAAATGATAAATTTTATTAATTTTTTTATATTAAATAGTGTACGATATGTTTTATTTTTTTATATGGAATCACTGAAGGCGAAGTTTGTCATAAGACTCGGTGAAAATTGGAGTTAAACCGAAGAATCTTCCACTTTTCCCCCCTTCAAAATGAAAAACTGCAATCAATCATCCCAGCGATCTTGAATTGGGAGACGATGAACCTAAAGTAGTGAAGCTGTTGTCTAGAAGCAGATTTATTTGAAATGTAAATAAAAATAATAAAAATAAAACTCATGCATTTATTTAAAATATTAAATAAAAACCAAATTATTGAAAAAAAAATGATACCGTGACGATCTAACTTTAGTTGGAGGATGATCCGCAGAATGCATTCGTCTAATTCCACCGGCACGCGAGTACTCGTGCTAGGCCCCAGCGCCTGCTCTTCCATCATTTCTCCCAGCTTAAGCCCTGAATCGTAAAAATTCCCATCTTCCTTATCTGTTGAATAAAAACAAAGAAAACAATTTGCCCGGTTAATTTTTGCACGGCCTGGGCTTTAATTTGCGACCACGATTTTCACAGCAACGTTGATTGTGAAGTTGCAAATTGATATTGTTTGGTTTGCAAACTTGTTGGATGTAGGGTTTGTGAAATGCATGAAAAAAAAGGATCGATCCAAAACCCCATCATCTTTTTCTTTAACTAATTGCATGTGTCAAGCACTGCCCAAGACTTCCGCTCGGACATTCTCGCCATATATTTCTACACTAAAGCACTATCTCCACTCAATTAGTGAATAATTAAAGAAGAATTGAAACTAACCTCAAAAATATTCTTATAAAGGCTCGAATCTTTACTGTAAGTGTAAGGATTCTCTCAATTTGATCAAAGGCCCGTTTGTATCAAAAGTGAATTACATGCGTGAAGTTCAACAAGATTTTATTCGTCTTTTCATAAAATTCGATAAAACTGTAAACAGATAGTCCCTCTGCTCGTTTCTTACCTATAATTTAGACAAATATTTGAATCACACATAACGTGAATCAAATGAAAAAGTTTAGATAGAACCTCGGATCCTCACCAAGGTATCAAATTACTACAAATTATACGATTATATTATTATGAGCATTACAACTAAAACCCCAACAACTTGGAAAATGGGTAACTGAGCATTACATCTAATAAAAGTTGCCCCTTGAGTGGAAAAAAGCGAGGGAAAAAGCGGCAAGATGATAAATACAAAATGAAGAATATGATGCTAATGTTCTTGAAAAATACAGATGATTGAAGCATTTCTCAACCTTGCATCACGTAAGGTACTGAGATACATGTGAAAAACCCCAGAGCTGCACAAGATTAATTAAAAACAATGTTAACATATTCGCAGTAAAAGTTCAAGTAACTTTACAACTTAAAATGTTATGTTGAGAACATGGTTCAATATTTTGCATTTTAATGAAATTGTATTCAGCCACTCTATACAGAAGGGTGTTTGGTATTTGTAGATTCATCCACTCCAAGTTTTAACGCCAAAATGATGATCATAGGTTGTGAAATTCCAGTACTAATTTATCTAATCTTGGAAAAGGGTATAATAACTAGGATATTAAGACCCCATTAAGGGAGGGTTTCTTGAAATTGATTGGCAGCAGCCACTCTGAATCAAGTTTTAGTGGTAGATAACAAAATCAAAGGCTCAAAAAAACTCCCTAAGTAGGACGTCTATGTAGTTAAAAGCCAGAGTCAATGAATGTCATGAGCTAGAACATACTATGACTTACCTCAACATTCTTTAACTCAAAATCTTCATTATGAGCCAGGCATAAGTTCCCAAACGTGTCACAAGCTCCACTAGTTCCACTCAACCTTTTCAAAACAAAGACAGGAATTCAGACAACAGGAATCTAAATAAGCTTAACTACCTTGAAGAAGTGGAGCAAACTTCAAAATGGGAACTTCAACAAAATTAAACTTACAGTTCTCCATCCAAGCACAAAGCAAAGTTGCCACCTCCACCAAATGCTAGTAAGTCATTCAAACACATGTAGTAATATCGGTTGGCACCTATTTCCGCAAATAACAGACAATATTAGCTTTAAAGCATGTGGCAAAACCTTCATTTAATCTCTTCTTGCAAAATAATCTTTCAGTAAACTGCAAGTACATAAATCCTAAAACTGTATTCAACCACCAAGATACTATATCAAGATAACATTAAGTAAAATATCACGAATGAAAGCTTCAGCTTATCTCTTCCAGGGAAATAATCTTTCTGTTGAGGTTGTAAGATACAACATATAATAGCCAAATAGGATTCTGATATTAAAGATGGATCACTTATAATGCTTAAATGTTAAAGTGAAAAATGGAAAAGAAGTATCCGCAGAGCTTTAAAATGGAATTTAGTAGCATAGACTCCTAATGTACAGCAATCATGGATCAGACTTGTTGCATAAAATGTTACAGAGCTCTCATGCCATTCAGCCCATATGAAGTGGACATACAAGAGTCCACATCATGACCAATGAGGCTCCAAAACCAGTTTCAAAGCTCATCCAAACATTCGTACAATTTGTTATCCTTGCATTAAAGGTTGTTATTGTCCTAGATTTATTAACTTGATCACTCCTTTTAAATTACAATACCAAGATCCAACTTTGGTCATCACTGAAAAGGGTTGGGTAAAATTTTATGGGGTTGAATGACAAAGAAAGCATAACTCTTGTTGCGAGTCCTTTTTAAGAACAAATCTACTCTTCCATTGTCATGTTAAAAACATTTTCAATGGCTGATCACAGGGATGGACAGAAAACACATAATGTTCCCTGCTTTTTTAACCATCAGTTCAACATGATATAATTTCTCAAGCTTCCACAAATATGTTAATTTTTCTTCAAATAACGCCATACATGGCATGATAGGATATTCATTCATTACAGGACCAATGCAAAGAGAGGGTCCAAAAAGAACACCTCTGTGAAATGAAGTTCTGAAATGTGTCTAAGATAGCAATCGATATTATTGGCATCCTGGTGCTTTATACAGAGAACTGACCATAACATTCCCGAAGAAGAATTTTATTGTTATGTTCCACAGCATACCAAAATGTTGTTGACTAAGGTGATTAATGGCATCCACTCATCCATATATTTTTCATTAATTCAACATGTACTTCTGAGGAGCTTCAGAAAAGATTATGCATTAAGCAAAAAAGTAGATGAAAATGCTTACCAGTTGGTCTAAAGAGCCTTGGCTCCCCATATATTGTTGTGAATACAAATGTTTGGTTTGTCCCCTATCACCAAAACAGAGAAAAATTTGGTAAAGAGATTTCACAAAATTGTAATTTAAGAAAGATAATGGTGCACAGAAACACACCAGCCATACAAAAGAGCAAAGTAAACCTCAAGAGCACATACAATCTAAATTAGGTTTGTAACAGTGAAAACATATTAACTTACTTGATACTTTCTCTTTGGGGTTGGTTTCAAAGGGCATTCTAGCAACCCGCCAAACACAGCACCTTGGCTATCTCCGATGACCTAGAAATATCAAAGCAAAATGCACATATATAATTACTGAATACTTTCAAATGACCACATCATTAACTTTGTGATATGAGAACTCAGTAGACAGAGACATTAACGTACCAACAAGCAAGGACCAGAAAGGTCAGCACTTTTGCGAATAAGAGTACGGAGTGATATACCATGTTTTAAAGTACTGCCCTTCATTCGAAAGAATTAATACTGAATCAAAGTTCAGATTACAGAACAAAAGGCCAATTTCACAAAAAGCTCAGTTTTAGCAAGATTTACCTATACAATAAAATCCACTGGCAGCCTTTGACAAGATTGGGGATGGATGACTGCAAGAATTCATATAATTCTGAGGTAATAAAAACAGAGTCTTCTCTTAGATTAGATAAAAGCTTTGTCGGACTAGGTAGGTCAGTTGCTTCAGCATATGCATCAGAATCACAACTACTACTCCCACATGCACAGCCCTTGTCATCATCATCTGCACTAACCGGACTACCATGCTTGTTCATGCTAAACAGATTATTTTGATTATTCTGTATAGCTGGGCTACACATAGTCCTGCATTCTTGAAAGATATCTGCAGGTTCATTTTGCTGATCAAAATCATCACTAATTTGTCCGCAAGGTATTGATCGAAGTTTTTTAAGCTCACGGTGCTGTTGGCTTGTTTTAGATCCATCAGAACCAGCTAAAGGGATGATGAAGGAAAAAAATGATGTCAAGGATTTCCCCCCTTTAGAGTATGACCTGACCTAGACATTTAAAAATCATAAAATCACAGATTACTACCAATCAAATATAAAACATCTCATCCATTATAATTTGTGAAAACAATGTAAAACAATGAAAGAAAAGTAAAACAAACTTTCAAGGTTAAATTTTTTAATGTTTATAATCCCAGAAGGAAAAAAAAAGGTCCTCGTAACTAAAATGGATGGCATACTTCCACAACTTGGTAAGTTTGGTCTTCTCTATGCCATTTTTATACATGTTCTTATGTACTTGCATATGTACATGTGCATATACACATACAAAAAGGAAAAAAAAAAGCATAAGCATGTACATATATGAGTTTCATTTGTATCTAGTAAACTTGAACTATGTTGCTTGCTACATACAAAAATGCTAAATTTAAGATTATTAACTCCACTGCTGTGATCAAGGACCATCTGTTGTTAAACAGATTAAAGTTTCTGCACCTTTTATTGCAAGCAAAGCATTTCCAAATTACATTCCCAAGAAACAAATGGATCTCCAGGTAACTTTTAGCATCATGCATGACAATTTTGAGTGTAGGTACGTTTTATTAGTTAATATGACATTGGCACACATCAAAGGAATTTTCAAATTTCGACCAACAAAAATAAATCATACACAAAACCTTGTAATGTAAGAAACTGTAATTTGGCTCGAGACACAAACACATTTTTCCCCCTTCCAATATTATCTCAATACAATAATTAACAGATATAATCGGAGTTACAACCACCGAAAAATAAAATTGTGAAAAAAATAAATGATACGAAAATCGAATGACATTCAGGACTTGAAACTAAATTCCTAACTATATCAACACGAAACTATTTTCAAAAGGCTAAGTAAGAAAATTTTATCCATAATTATGCATAAAATTGAAGTTTTATCTTTTCTTTTCCAAATTTAATTTAAATTATCAATATCAGCTTTAAAAAAAGGCCCCTAGACACACGTAAATCAACAATAAATTCAGCATCTCGTCCACCTTGTGTAAAATCAATCAGATCTACATTATACACTGAAAAAAATAAAATAAAATAAAAGCAGCTCGATAATTTAAAAAATATAAATACGTAAAATAAACAAAGAAGTCGCTGAATTGATTGGGAACAAAAAAAATAATAATAATAGTAAGTACCTGAGGATCGTCGTACGGAGAGGAAGCGGAATTATTGGAGGAATCAGCGAAGAGACGAGATAGCTTCTCCGTTACTTTTTCTTTAATCGTATACATTTTAATTTTTTTAATTTTTTTTTTAGCTTTTGAGAATATAAATAAATAAATACATAGATAAAAAGAAAATGATTAGAAACGACAGAAGCGTGAGCTTAAATGTGGTGGATTAATGAGTTTATATAAATATTGTTTTCGTTAACGTTTATTGATGCGTAATGTGTGTGACTGTGTGTGTTAAGGACAGAGAAAAAGGAGAAAAGTAAAACCGAAAAAGAGAAAATCTTGAGTCGGTGGAAACGAAACGAAACGAAGCTAAACGGAACGGGAAGGAAGTAGTGGCACAAAAGACCAACAACGGCCTTGCAAGAAGGGAAGGTTAGGGAGGAATCAAGAATATTAAAAATGTGATACCAAACCTGAATTCATATTATTTTATGAGAGCTTAGAGCCCTTGGGTCGTTACTTTGTGGGCAACGGCTCAGATTTTATGTTGGGCTTCATTTAGAGCAATGGCATTGCTACACGTGGAGGAAAAAAATGACCGGTATTTGAAACAGGTGAAACGAGTGCGGAACTGGAACACAATTCGGTAGATTAGGGTAACGAGAATTAGCTTGAAATTTGGAATGAAACTCAATTTGCGATGCCATTGTTTGATACCGTTTATTTATTATTATTATTACCATTATTTTTTTTTGTTTAACTTACCGTTTATTTATTTGTTAATTATTTTTTTTGCCTTTTGAAAGTTAATGCTTAATTAATACTTAATAGAAAATATTTGGTGTTTGGTTCGAAGCAGTGACTGGGGAGGAGGGATGAGGAAAAGAGAAGAAGGGGGAAGAAAAGGATATGATAATTCAATTTACATTGATTTGTACAGTAAATAAAAAATTTTAAAAAAAAATCCTTGAGAGAAAGGAATTACAAATTTTGTGTTTGGACAATTTTTTCCTTTGGCTTCTAATATTTGTCACTAATTTTTAATATTTAACTAATTATATTTATTTTAAATTTGTCTTCAAATAAACTATATCATTCAACACAAAATGTTTATTTAATCAAATTTATTATGACTTTAACTTAAAAATTTTATTTAAAAACAACAAAATAAGACTGTGTCGAAGTATCTGCTGTTGTAGCCACTACCCATGATAGGGAAAAACTATTTACTGGTGCATGATCTCATCATTTTGATCTAAATTTTCAAATCTATTCATTTGATGTACTAGATTTGCATAAAAAAATTTCGATTCGCTAGATAACTATGTCTACTTATAACCGAAAACTTTTATTAGAATTTGAACAAAAAAAAAAAAGCATCTTTTTACGTCTCCAAAACATCAACTTTGTAGATCAACCAATGAAGAATTCTAAAGTGCGCCTCTGGAAATCGTTCTTCTCTTGCATGTCGGTCCATTGAGTCAGCATGGCAAGCCAGTGAGTTGCAAGATCTTAGGTACGTATTTCACAACCCAAAAAAAGAAAAAAAAACTATTATTACAAATAAGAGCCTTGATATTAGATATAACCCTTTTGATCTTCAAATTGCTACTATTTTTTCTTGACATGAGACTAATAACATTAACTGAATCTGACTCGATCATAAAGAGAGTAAGCCCTGAACCTACTTCAATTTGATACCTTCTAATATTGTGTTGGCTTTCGCTAATTCAATATTACCAGATAAGATCTTTAGCGGCCATATACCAGCTGGATATTTGAGATCTTTCCCTCTCAATGAGATCTCAATTCCAAGGATGATTTCATTAAATATCTACTAATCAAATCTTAACCATGAACCAACTTGATTTAGGGGTATTTGCGGATCGGATTTTGTGGATAGAGTATCAATCCATATCTGATTCACGATTTTATAAATTATAAATTTTTAATTCAATCCAATCCAATTCATAGATTAATGAAACTCAATTCAAATTCAATCCATACATCTACGAATCGGATGCGGATTTGACCCAATCTATATTTAATCCACTATTTTGTCATTTTTTTTACAGACTAAACATTTTTAATTTTGTCAAATTCACGAACTAACTAAATAAAAAAAAATTTAATATAAAAATAAATTTACTACCGATCAAATTTAAAATTAAATAAGATTTAAATAAATTAATTGTTTAAATAGCTAGAAAATACATTAAAAGTTTCAAAATATAACACACCAAAAAGAAAAAAAAAATCTCATTTTTTAAATCAGTATATGAAAATTAATTGTCTAGGAAGTTATATTTGTTTACGTAATTATTTTTTATTTTATGTTATTATTGGATAAGATATAATATGTTGTTAATGTAACTATATTTTAACTTATTTATTTATTTATTAGTAAGCACTAATGTCATATTTAAAAGTTTGATTTTTAATTAAATAAATATTCTTTTTTTTGGATTCACGAATTTTTATAAATTTACAAAGATAAATCTATATCCAATTCATTGACCTGCGGAATTTTAAATTTTTAATTCAATCCAATTCACTAATCCACATATTAAAATTTTACTAATAATATTTTTACGAATCAGATATATTATATATATCGGATTATATTCTGAACAACCCTCACTTTATTATGTTACAGTGCCGCAAGCATATTGTAACACATCTATTATTCTTAATAACATTAAGTCATGCTCTATCAGCTACGGTTCATTACAGTGTAATTAATGAATGATTTTTACAGCTAAATTTACACAAAAATGTCAATAAAGCTTTTGTTTCTCTCACTGGATACCATTTTCCAAAAGTAACTTCTAGGAAAAGTAATTCTCAAATTAGATTCTAGGAAAAGCTTTTGTTACTCTCCGGTGAATGTTATGATGCAAATAAGAGCGAAAATCCCGTGTTCGATTCGAGGTGCTGGGGCACGTTTGGGAGATGATAACGGATTTGGAAAAAGTATTTATTTATTATCCCCTTTTTCATGTAAAGATTGTAAGGTATTTTTCTAAATAATTTTGAAATACATAGTTTTTTTATTTTAATTAAATAACAAAATTTAACCCATATACATCTTAATATAAATAAAAAAATTACTAACGAGTCCTTTGATTATCACTTTTGATTTTTATTTTCCTCCGTAAAGCATATTTAACATTAAATTTTAAAGGACAGAAAATCACTAAAATTTTAACACATAAACATCCATTTAAGTATTATGATTGACCAAAAGCATTGGGTTATGTTTGCATATTCAAATAGTTCACACTATCTTGTAACTTCATTAGATTAAAGCATGTCCAGAGCTAAATGATTACTTTTTCACAATGAAGGATTCTAAAATTAAAAAAAAAAAAGTTCAAATTGTTCCTAAACATACATGCAATAATTTGTGGGCATTTTTTCATCATTGATTAACTATAAATCTGTCATATATGGCCTGTTATGTGGTGAAAAATTCCCAAAAGCAATGCCAACATAATCAATTTATACCTTTATTTATTATTCATTTATAATTGATGAACTATTGTCAATGTTGTGTTTTGGTGGTGTTGATAATACAAGCATATTTTTATACCAACTTTATCAAAATATTTTCTAATAATATATATACACCATCACCTTTATAATATGGGTCATTGTTGTTTTGATGTTCTTTCTTTTATAAACATTAGTTGAGAACGATGATTCAAATATGGCATATTCACATTCATTTGGTTATATTGAAGCATCAATGTCAATGGTGAATATAGCTAAATTGATTTGGTTACTTTTGTTAATTCCACAATTTGATATATAATCACCTAGAATATAATGAAACAATATAAAAGACTTTATCTAAGTCAAGCATGTGACAAACATTACAAAAAGAAGGAAAAGTTATAGTTAAAAAATTAATTTTCTCTTGGTTTTGGACCGATAGACTAAGAACAAACTTCTTCAATTTTAAATCGAAGTTTAAAAATGATCCCTTACATTTTGTTAGATGTAAACAATCCTTTAAGTACAATTTCTGTACATATTATAAAAGATTTAAATGGGAACAAAAAATTTCTCACATTTTTTTATTTTATATTACTTGAACTGAGGTGATCACAGTTACAAAGCACATTCACAATTAATTAAGCTAGAAGCCTATAATTTATATACCTTGATAACTATTTTTAAATGAAAAGTTATTGTTCGAATGTAAATATTTTTTGTCAAGTCAAACTCAAATAAAACATTCATCTTGTAGTTAAATTAGGAATTGTTTATTTTTTAAATATTTTAAAATAAATTTAGTAATATCAAGTCCAAGCATTCAATTAGAATTATTAAGGCAAGAGAAATTTATGAATCTGATATCAATATATCGTATATAATATTACAAAAAGAAATTGATTTTTTTTTGGGTTTAATATGATCAAAGTTGGTAATTTAGATCACAAGGATCACATTGGATCTGCCCATTGATTCTAGATCATTCATAAATTATTCAAGAGTTCTCTCCTGACTTTTCTTCATGTCTCAAGTTTAAAAGATAGCAAGCTTACACATTTATGAGAATCAAATATTACTTGTGTCTGAGGGCTGCCTCATGTGCCCTTACAGAATCAAATTGAAAATTAAATGATTTTCAAAGAATTGAAACAGAAACCACCCAGTTCAAACCCTATCTCCTGCATTATTAAATTTTCAGTCAAACTTCATACTCTTCTCTCCCAAAAAAGTAAGATTCCTCACCGTTCCGCACCTTACTTGAAGAAGAGAGAAAATAATTTTGATTTTTGTTAATAAAAAGTATTCTACTTTAACCATTTTGCTCTCATTCGCTTCAAATATTAATATATTGTTATTATTAAAGCAACAAACAAATATGCTCATTAAACAATAATAAAAAAACAGTTCAGAATTTCAATAAAAATAATATTTTATCTCTGTATTATCAGATCGACATTGTACCCTACTACTCTTGTGCAGTGCAAAAGATGCCCTCTCATTTTTGCACAACTAAGCCATCCAAAGGGAAAGTTATTTCCCAAATCACCACAAATCGAGAACACTTTGTTTGAGCTTATTTATAAGAAGAAAAAGGAAAAATTGATAGACTCTGAAGCTGAAGTCTAAGCATCAATCTACAACCCTACAATCATTTACTTCAGTTTTAGCCAAAACCCACCTTTGAAAATCCTCCAAAAATCACTAAAAATCATTCCTTTCCACTCATAAAACTGCCATGATTTGATCCTGTTTAGGCCTCGCCTCAAATGGGTTTTAGCTCAAAACCCCAGTTTTTACTTACTCTTTCTTTACTTTGCTTCTTCACAAATCTTGCTGAATCTGATACTGATTACACCACTTTGGTGTACAAGGGCTGTGCTAAGCAGTTTTTTCAAGATCCACTTTCCTCTCAAGCTCTGTCTGCTCTGTTTGGGTCCTTGGTTTCACAGTCCACAAAGACTAAATTTTTCAAAACTTCATCAGGAACTGGCCAGGCTTCAATTAGTGGTCTGTTTCAGTGCAGAGGAGACCTTAGCAACAGTGGTTGCTACAACTGTGTGAGCAAGTTGCCAACTTTATCAGACAAGCTATGTGGCAAGACCATCTCTGCGAGAGTTCAGCTACTTGGTTGCTACATGTTGTATGAAGTTTCAGGCTTTCCTCAAGTTTCGGGCTTGGAGATGCTGTTCAAGACTTGTGGGTCCACTAATGTGGCTGGTAGTGGGTTTGAGGAGAGGAGGGATGCTGCACTTCAAGCGATGGAAAATGGTGTGGTTAGTGGCCATGGTTTCTACACAACAAGCTATCAATCTGTCTACTTGTTGGCTCAATGTGAGGGTGATTTGGGTGATTCAGATTGTGGTGATTGTGTTAAGAGTGCCGTTCAACGAGCTCAGGTTGAATGTGGAAGCTCTATTTCCGGCCAAGTTTATCTGCACAAGTGCTTTATTAGTTATAGTTATTATCCAAATGGGGTCCCAAGGAGACAATCATCATCTTCTTCATCTTCTTCTTCAGATTCATCTGGTAAAAAGATTATCTGATCTCCTTTTTCTAATTTGTGGATCTAATTTGACGGACTAGTTGTTAGTTTCACTTTGAACAATTTCCCCCCTTTCTATCTGGATATATTCTGTTGGAAATATATTCTAAATGTTGAATTGGGGATGTGTGTGCTTCATTGATTGGTGTAGGACCAGGACCAAATACAGGAAAAACAGTGGCTATAATTCTAGGAGGAGCAGCAGGAGTTGGATTTGTAGTTATTTGCTTGTTGTTTGCTAGAAATTTGGTGAAGAAACATGATGGTATGCTAACTTAGAACATCAGATGAGTCTCATTATTCTGCAGTCAATTGATATTAGAATCTGTTGTGTTTACTGTTGCTTACACTTGGGAGTGTGCTATCTTGTGCAGATTATTGAGAGAGACCAGGCAATGGATTCTAGAGAGGCAGTGTTCTTTTTCGAGGTGGATATTTTTTATTTCTTTTTAATCCAACAATTTGTTTCTTCTTTAGAATTCGGTTTTGTAATGACTAATGAATAGAGGAGTCGGTGAAGGAAAGGAAGAGTAAACGTGGGGTTTTGATGTTACAGCTGGTCAAGGTTTTTGTTGGGAATGAGAAGTAAATTACATGAAAATTTTTCAGAAAGGTGAAACGAGGATGTGAAATTGAAATTGAATATTTGTCATGCATTATAATGAAGAGTAATGCCTTAAGGAGTCTTGGTTGGCATTTTGTTTATTTTTTGCTTCATGGCCGTGGCCCATGTGGGTGTTTGTGTCTTTTCCCACCTTCTCCATACTAATGCTTCTCCATTTACTGCACGACTTTATGCTTTTTAGAAAGTTGTACCTGTCTTTCTCTTTCCACAAACACACACATAGATGTTGACTATATTATTTATGTATTTCATGGTCGGTTTTAACCAATGGTAGATGCCTTTATTTTAAGCAAAAATCAGAATGTTTTACAGCGTCCATTAAACTCTTCACTCAGTTTTGATGGCCATTATGGCATTATGGGCTTTTGATGCAGCTGATTGGGAGAGTTAAACGTAACACAAAAGGTTAGCCTAGACTCACTCCAAACCTGTATATGCTTTTTCATGATAGTAAGCTTAAAGACCCAGTAACTTTTACTTCTTTGTCACCACTACTTTTACTTTGTCAATCTTGAATCACAAGATTTGTTTCAAAATTATCTGCTCTAGTATGTATGCATAGGTCCACCTAGCGGAATCAGTACAGTAGGCTGCAAATTCTCCTCTCTTTCCCACTTTATTATAATTAATTCAACTCATGTTCCTCTCTGGGGAATATGGTAGACAGCTAAGCTACAATCAACAATATTTGGCAACAAGCAAAATTCTATTTGTCTCATGCAAGGTCTGGAGAAGTTGATGTGTTGCTTCCTTTCACAAACTTTATGGGACTTGATTCATTGTTTTTGCTCCTACGGATTATGCAGCATGACACACCAATTGCTCGCTCTCACATGTTCTTTTTTTTTTCCCCTTGCGTTTTCATTAATATACGCGTTTATGATAGCTAGACTTGGTGTTATCATAACTCGGGGCCTACCGAGCATACGTTGGCAATTTTATGCCAACGAGAGACGAGGTTTACTTAACCTTTACAAAATATTTTAGGAGGGAGAAATTCTTGAGTCCCAACTCTTCACGCCATGCGCGCTGCAAGGCTGCGGAAAAGTGTTTTACCATCGGACTATTGACCTATGGCTTGGGTGGCGTGTCTAAGCTGCTTATACTTTGGATCTGGAGGGAAATTAGTGTAATTTTAATTACAAAAATATTCACTAAGATGGTGTGCAAGTGATTGTATCAACGTGACTCCTTTTTCCATCTTCATCACAAAAGCAACTCTCAAAAAAGTGCTTGTGCAAAGCACCTTGAAGCTGGCGCAAAAAGTGGTTCCCATAACTCATAAAACGAGCAAACCAAGTCAGTGTCCGTAGTTGCTCAAATTTGACATATGGTATTGGAATGCCAAGTTAAGCTTGTTGAATCAGACCATCGTATTCATATGCCGTTTGTGGGCTAACAGATGCAGAGCCATTATCTGTCCATTTGCTATTGTCTTTTGTTTGATGCTTACACCAAAGCGACAGATGGTGCTGGCATAACATGTGCCATGTGATAAGAGGAATTCTCACTTTTTAAATACAATTTTTTTTAATGATCCTTTAAAGATCCTTGCATTTCATAATTGTGCCTTTAGAAGTTGAGAAATTGGGGGCGGCGTCAAGCTGCCAAGTGTGTTTGTTTTGGACGTTAGTCCAATCTTGAGGAGGACATATCACATATCCATATGATCGAAGGTGTAGCCTGTAGCATTATATATTACGATATATTAATATTATTAATAACAAGTCTACGGTTCTTAAATCATTTCCGTGATGGCTTGGTTCCAAAATTTAGATTAGAATAGATCAGTTTTACTCCTCTTTCTTTTTTTTTTTTTTGGGGGGGCGGGGAAAATTTAAACCTCTATAATACACGAGATTTCTCAAATCCGCGATCTAATTTATGGTACGTACTACGTATGACAACACATTAGTGTTAGTAAAACTGAGATTTCATTCATGTGCTATATGATTTACCAGGAAAAACTGAGATTTCATTCATGTGCTATATGATTTACCAGGGAAAAAAAAAGGCAAAAAAAAAAAAAGAAAAAAAGGACAAAATGAGCGATTCCCCTTGCTAAATAAAGAAGCTAAGTGCAAGATTTGTAGCAATTACAGAATCCAATAAATTATGTGCACGGAGCCTTTGACGTGGACGTTTATGCGTTGATAATTTTGATTTTGATACATCATTTTCATTTTTTTTTTTTAGAGATTTCGATGCACCATTGGTCAATGATAGCTTGACAGTTGTATACAGCAACCCGAAGATCGAATGATTTTGGTCAAATAACTATCAATTCAAAAGTGAATGACCAATAGCACGCTGCCAGACAAGAAGTGGGTCCCACTCTCCTGCTTTCAGACCACCAGCTCTTGCGTTCCTTTCTGTTGACTTTTACAGTGCGAGAGAGAGATGGCCACCAGTTCAAAATATAATGAATATACATCTATAATGGAAATACATTCTTATTCAAATTTACCAAACGGAGAAATTAAAATTGCAATGAATATACATATATATAGCTTCCACAAGTTCAAACCAGACTCTATCTCATAAAAAGTTTCATTTTGAAAGACTATTAACAAAGTATATCACATTTGTATTTAAGTGCATCTATTCTCATGATCATCCTATAAGTAGAAGTATTCGCAAATCAAATTTTACCGATCGAGAATCAATCCATATTCAATCTATGGTTTTATAAATTTTCAATCCAATTCAATCTATAAATTGGTGAAACTCAATCTAAATTTAATCTATATGTCTATGGATCGGATGCGAATTTAACCAAATCCATATCTAATTCAATATTTTATAATTTAAAAATTTTTAATTCTGTCAAATCCATGAACTAACTAAAAAAATTAATATAAAAATAAATTTACTATTGATCAAAATTGAAATTAAATAATATTTAAATAAATTAATTGTTTAAATAAAACTAGAAAAATATTAAAACTTTCAAAATATAACACACACAAAAAAATTCTCATTTGTTTAAATCAGTAAATGAAAATTAACTATTTAGGAAGTTATATTTGTTTATTTAATTATTTTTATTTTATATTATTATCGGATAAGATATAATATAGTGTTAATGTAATTATATTTTAACTTATATATTTATTAGCAACTATTACTGTCATATTTAAAAGTTTAATTTTTAATTAAATAAATATTTTTATTTTTTTTAGATTCGCAGATTCACAGAAATAAATCCATATCCGATCCACAGAATTACGGATTTTTAAATTTTCAATCCAATCTAATTCATCAATCCACAGATTAAATTTTTACAGATCGGATTAAATTCTAAACACTTCTACCTATAAGACTGAAAAAAAAAAAATACTGCATATTCAACCATTAATATTGAGCAAAAAAGAACAACAACAATTTATTTTTCTTTTGTTAACTTCAAATCGTAGACCAAACGGGCCGTAATGCAGTGTACATTAAGTCCATTATTTCACACGCTCTCAACACACGCGTACAGCTGTATATTTATGAGTTTATTTTTCACGTGTACCAGAATTTCAAAAGTTTGAGTTTGATTGTGTGAAGGCCAAAGAAGAAGAAATACCGGTGCTAAATGATAAATAAAAGAGAGGAAATGATAGAGATCTTAATATTTGAGTTTTAATTTAAATTTAAATTGATATAATATTCATCAATTGGTGGTAGAATAGAGTAATAAATAATTTTATATTCATTATTCAATAGATGAGTGACATATAATATTCATACTTATATTAGGACTTAAATATTAAAATCTCTAATATCATTCATAAAAAAATTATAAATGATTGAACATGTTATTTTATAAATATTAAAAAGAAGATCAAATTTTAGGTGGCTATTAAATTAGAAATTTTTTTTTTTATAATTCTAGAATCCTTTTTTCACCTCTCTCATAATTATTACTCAAGTTTTACATGTCCGACATAAGTGAGACCCATTAAAAAGTGCTTTTGAAGAATTAAAAGTGAATTTTAGTATTTGACTTTTTTTTTTTTTTAAATAACTTTTGACAAAATCATTCTTCTGATAGTAGATTTTGAAATGCAAGAATTGAGTAGTTAAAATTTAATTTTGAGAATCAATTTTATACTTAATACAATTCTATATATATTCTCATATATATATTAAAAAAAATCTATACTTATCTTTATTTAATTAAGAAATAAAATCATTAAATTAAAAGAGATTGTTATTATTATTAATTATATGGAGATCACAAAATAAAAAATAAAAATATTTATTTTAGTTATTAATTATTATATATACACAATAAAAATAATATATAAACATTTTTATAAATGTGCAAATAAATTTTATATAATATTATGTCTATTTCAGTCATTTGTATTCTTGTGCCAGTTTAATAGTAAAATTTACCAAAATTTTAAAATTCAAAACTTTTTTAAAACTAAATTTTACTAAACATTCGATTGATTCTCTTCACAGCTAATTATTTTGGTAGCACAAGTAACATAATTATTTTAAGAGTTACAGCATTACATAACCGGTCCTAAGTTGCTTAATCAAAGCGGGTAAGTCTTGCAAAACTGATCAACATCGTTATGAAGAGGTTAAACAGGCGGTACACAGGTCTAATTCTTTGAGATGGAGAAAATTTGAGAAGAAACATTGTAAAGTAATTTACACTCTGCAATCTTTTCTTCAGTAACAGTAACGTATGCTTGTTTCATTATATTGGGAAAGCATTGATTTGTTTCACAAGCGGATGAAGGTCGTCCATGCTTAACCACCATAACTGCTGGGTGGTGTTTCTTGGTCTGTTTTTTTGTTCATTGGTTTAGATCTAACTTGCCCAGATTATTATTATATGTCCCGTTTGCTAATTAAACCTGTTTGCAAACACTTAATATCTTGTTTAAATAACAATTATTACACACTAATACTTCCTGCAGTGATTTGTAGCAAAAATTGAACTGATTCGATAAAAAAAAAATTGTAATACTAAATAAAATTATCGCTTACAAAAAAATAAAAAACCATTTTCAATCCAAAACATCACAGTGACTGAGGTGGATTAAGATTGAAAAATTAGGGACCAAAATTTTGTAAAAATAAACTTTTAGGGTTAAAGTTAAAATAATAATTTCACTATCAAGTTAAAAATATTAAATTTATTTGGGCCTAATCAATAAAAAAAAAGATTTTAAATGCTAACCATATATATTGAAAAAATTGCTATCCCAAAATTGATTGTGGTTAATTTATCTTGAATCGAATCCATTTCGTGTTACTCAATATGTTTTATTACTAAAATCAAATAATAAGCCTCACAAGTCTCAAAAAGTGCGGCGAATATATTGTGGCTATATTAATTGCAATCCATTGTTGAAGTTTTCAATATTTTATTTTTATTAATTATCATATTACTATTTATTTCTAACATTTCTATTAATAACATATATTTCTATTAATTATTATATAATTGTATTATCTTTATTAGAATTCTATTAAATAGATTTGAATTATCTAATTTTGATTATTATTATTTTTAATCTTATTTTTTATAGTAACATAATTTTTCGTTCTGTCAAATAATAGTATTTTAAATAATATATTTTTATTTTTATTTTTCATTCTACTTCTAGAAGTTCGACCCCCTCCCACAAATTTTTTTTTTTTTTTTTTTTTGTATTTTGGAGACTTATAGTGAATTTCAATGCGTCTTATGAGAGGCCATTTCATAGTTGGATTAGGCGAAATACAAGACATCTAGATGCTTTCTCACAAAATAGATGTAATTGCACCTCATTGCATTTAACGCTACAAAATTTTTATAATTCAATCAATTCTTTAACCCGAACAGATGACATCTCAATTGGGGGAGAGAATGGAGAAATCCTATATGAACAATACATTTGACAAGTAGCATTATATATCAACTCAAGATGGATGTATACATCTTCCAAAAAGAAAATTTATACATTAGTTTCCTCCAATATATATTTGACGTATATTTTATTGCTGAAATCAAATAAATTTGAAAGGAAAATGCTACTTGCCCCGGGTCAAATCCCGGGTCAAGCCCCGAAACGGCAGACGCAAAGCGTCGTTTCAACTATAATTTTTTTTGTTTTGTTTTGTCATGAAACGACGTCGTTTCATGACTTTTGCCACGTTCTCTTCTACCGTTCTTCTTTGCTTCTATTTCCATGACAAACATTCGCAATCTCCTGGATCTAGCTTCTATTTTCATCTGTTTCATTAGCACGGCGATCTCTGAGACGGCACCTGTACTACGTGCAGAGCCCATCGCATGACTCCAACAATGAGGATAAGTCATCCTCCATGCAACACACCCTGGCTGACAACTACCCAAAACAGCCATGAACTGACGTCGTTTCATGTGTTGCAAACGATCTTGAAACGCGTTGTAAACGATCTTTGTTGTCTCTTCTTGTCTTCGTTGTCTTCATTTCAAAGGGCAGACGACAATCTCTTTTTGTCTTCGTTGTTTTCATTTCAACAAAAACCCAACTACAGAAGCTTGATGTTTAGCCTTGTTCGTGACACAGCAAAGAGTCTTGGTGAAACGTTTGGGTTGAAACGACAAAAAATAGAACCCAATTGCAGCAAAAACCCAGCTTGATTTTCGGCATTATCCATTGCAGGTATAGATATTAAATTGTGACTTGGAAATTTAATCCAAAATTTTGTTGCCATGATTTTCACAATTTGAATTTTGTTGTAATTTTATCATAATCTGAATTTTGTTTCCATGATTTTCACGGCTGTGACTGTGCTGCTTTGTTAATGGCTCTCGCGCGATGGCTGTCGCTTGTGGCGGTGAGGGTAGCTATGAATTGTGGATGGCAAATGGCAGTTTCAGGCGCGAATTGTGGTGGATTGCGAATGCCTTCACCTCGGTTAATAAAGGACAAGGAAATGACAACAACGAAGGAGTAGCTGGGTCCTTCACTTTCGCTTGGATCTAGGAGAGTGTTGCGAACGAAACAGAGAACTGAAGAAGAGAGCGTGGAAACAGATGAAAATAGAAGCAAAGAGAAGAACCGAAGAAGATAAAATGACGTCGTTTCATAACAAAAAAAAATAGATGAAATGACGCAAAGCGTCTGCCATTTTGGGGTTTGACCCAGGGCAAACATCAGTACTCAATTTGAAAAGAGTACATAGAATGTACATAAAAAATGTAGTGCACATATTAAGATTGTAAATCTTAAATATATATATATATATATATATATATATATATATATATATTTAAGTTGAGGTAGTCATTCTTATTATATGCTCTAAGAAAAAGTGATATTTTATGACTATCCCTTGTACCGAACGCTATCCTCAATAATGTTTAGAGGGAATCTTCTAAATCTATTTGCAAATGTTACAGGATGGTGATACAAAGAATGAATCAGAAATATAATTTATAAATTATAGAGTACTTCACCTCTCAATATAATATAGACACTACAATCATATGTCAAACATAACTTGATACTCATGCAACAAACATACATTAATTTTGAGGAAAATAAGGCTGCATTTAGCATTAATTTTAAACTGTGTTTTCTGTTTCTAAATTCAAGAACACTGAGTATTTATTCAATAGATAATTTTTGAAAATATAAAATTCATTCAATACTTTTAATAAAGAAAATAGAAAAATAACTTTTCTTATTTTCTTTTTTTTTCTCAATATAGTATTAAGCTCCTTTCATCGTCTATCAAAATAATAACAACAACATCATCACCATTACCATCACCATCATCATCATTATTTCTCATTTTTAAAATTATTTTTAAAAATGATATTGAACATGAACTTAAATTTTAAAAATTATATTTTTATTCTCATTTTTATTTTATAAAAACAACAATTGAAAAACAATACTAAACACACCCTAATGCACCCTAATATTCCGTGAAACATTCATAAATTTCATAAATAATATTTCAATGAACAAATAAAGATATAAAACATTTACAATAACATTATAGAATTTTTTCAAAAGAATTTAATGGGTCAGTGGGTCCTCTAACCAAAAAATAAAATTCAAAGCAAGAAAAGCTTTGAAAACATTTAACTTTAAATAGATTACCATAAATCTCCACAAGTACAATTACCATTCAAGAATCTATGGTATCTGTTAACATCCCTCACAACAATCTCCCTCTCTACCACTCTACTAATGTATTTAAAAGACTCATGACAATCTCTACAAATCCTCAAATTCTTAACAATTCTCAAAGTTTTCCCTGTTGGAGCTCCACTAACTAAACCAAATGCCAATGCCAGCTTCTCGCTGTGATACCAAAGAGCTTCCCTTTTCTCCCTATCACCCACATTATGCAGCATCTCATCCCAAACTGGCACATACCCTAACTTCTCACAGTCCTCCATCAGCTCTGCTAACTTTGCGTAAATATCCTCTGCTCTCTCGTGCATCCTATCTCCCGCCAAGAACACATGAACTTTTCCTTTCACTTCAATCCAACTCCTTCCGCCTTCTTTCCTCACTCTCCTATCTTTCATCATCTTCCTGACTTCCGCTACTTCATCCCACCTTCCTACTCCGGATAATACATTAGCAACTATCACATACGCCGAGTCATCATATTGGTTTATATCTATTAACCTCTTGCCCATTCTACTAGCCATATCTGCTTTTCCATGTAATGCAGAAAACGATAACAATGCTCTCCACACAGCTGCATCCGGCTCAAATGGCATTGCCATTGCAATCCTCTCAGCATCCTCCAATCTTCCAGCTCTTCCCATTGCACTGATCAAACAGGTATAATGCTCTAATCCTGGCTGCAACTTATAATGTACTTTCATTCTCTCTATCCACTCCTCACTTTCACTAGCCAAACCTCCGTTACATAGAGCTGTTAAAACGGCCAAAAAACTATATTCATCAGGTGCAAAACCTCTCATTTCCAGTAAATGAAAAAGCTCAAGCACTGTACTTTGATCTCCTTGCTGTGCATAACCAGCCATCATAGCATTCCAAGCAACAGGATTTAACACGCCTAGATTCTCATCAAACACCCTTCTTGCATCAGAAACAATCCCAGCTTTCCCATACCCATCGATCAACCCAGTCCCGACAATCACATTCTTATCTAAACCAACAACAACAGCATGTCCATGAATGACCCTGCATTGCTCCATCGCCGCCAGCTCAGCAGCCGCACGCAACGCCCCCGAGACGCAGTACATCGTGGACCCCACGTCGGCACTTCTCATGTCAGCAAACACTGACAATGAATCCACCAACCGCGAATTCTGCGCGAACCCCACGATCATCGCCCCGTAGCACACGACGTCTCTCTCGAGAATTTCATCGAACACCTTCTTGGCATTGTCTGGTGAGCTAAACCGAGAATAGAAGTGGACGAGAGCGGAGCCGCAGAAAGGCTTGTCGTGCAGGGACAGCTTGAGGGAGAGGGAGTGGAGGGAGAGGGCGAAAAGGAAGGAGTGCGAGAGGGAGGCG
The DNA here is from genome assembly GCA_030449905.1 of Luvunga scandens. Classification (NCBI taxonomy): domain Eukaryota; kingdom Viridiplantae; phylum Streptophyta; class Magnoliopsida; order Sapindales; family Rutaceae; genus Luvunga; species Luvunga scandens. The sequence goes on from JASUUG010000478.1 coordinate 6,556,498, forward strand.
CAGGTTTTGAAGAGGGAAGCTAAAGTGCGCTGGTTGGGGAGGAATGATAGGGTGGGGTGGCGGAGCATGGAGAGGAAGATGTTCAGGGAGAGAGGGGAGTTGGAGTGAGCGGATATCAGGGCTGTCCATGAGACGATGTTGGGTGATGGGATTTGGTTGAAGAGGCGGAGGGAGTAGGAGAGGAGGTTTGATTTGGAGTAGTGGGTGATTAGGTTGTTGTAGATGGAACGGTCTGCTTGTGATGATTTTAGGGCTCTTGCGTGTACGATTCGTGGGTCTGTGCTCGTGTCTCGTGGCTGTGGCTGCTGGTTCAAGTCAAGCGCCATGCAACTGAAAGTGAGTTTGTTTTGTTAATGTTTGGTCTGCTCGTCAAGTACGGTTCATAAAGCGCCATGCAACTGAACTGGTTTGTTACGGTTCATGCTTGCTTTCTTTTTATGTATTCGATAAGATGAAAATGTAAACCCCATTAAGTTAATTTATTTTCAAAATATTTCTCAAATTATTGTAAACTTAGGTTTATTCCTTATTCTCGTTCAAAAATTAGGGCAAATCCGCAAATAAGTGCGAGAAAATAAAGGAGAAAAGATCAGAAAAGAATACAGTGAGGGAGAGCTCTGGAAGAATCTAGAATTATTAATGAAAATGAATGAATACCATACATCAAATTATTCATTGGTTCGGCTTAATGTACACTTGTTCACATGTTGATAAGCTGGTAACTAACTGACTTTCAAAATAACAGAATCATTAGATAATTTGGGTTTTGTTAACCAATTACAATAAGCCAGCTGGCTGGCTATACCCACTCAACACATCAGCACCCATTTTGTTTGTTCATGATGCCAGCTCATTCAGTTCAGCATGCACCACCAGATCAGCATAGCCAGCTCATTCAGTTCAGCATACACCACTAGACCAGCATACACCACCAGACCAGAATGCACCACCAGATCAGCATAGCCAGCTCATTCAGTTCAGCATGCACCACGAGACCAGCAGACACCACGAGACCAGCAGACACCACCAGACCAGCATATCATCATATCATCTAACATCCCCCCGAGGTTGAGCTTGGTTCGTAATAAATGAAATGGATGATGAGATAAAGCCTTAGTCATAATATCAGCAACATTCTCTGGGCTAGGAACATAACAGACTTGAAAACTTTGATTAGCCACCTTTTCTTGCAAGAAATGAACATCAAGCTCAATATGTTTTGTACGAGAATGGAACTTGGGATTGCTAGCTAGAGCAGCTGCACTCTGATTATCACACCACAGAGTAGGTGTGGAAGAAAGAGTGACACCAATTTCTGTTAATAAGGATCGAATCCAAAGAACTTCAGTGGCAGCCATAGCTAATGCCCGGTACTCGGATTCTGTGCTGGACCTAGATACAACTGCTTGCTTCTTAGAACACCAGGATACTAAGAAGGTTTTTAGTGATTGCAGGAACATGCAGCACATTTTGTAGACAAATAGGTGTAGTATATGCAGTTGCAATAGTAGCATATCCTATATCAACAATAGGTAATCCCATGCCATTTCCTACATGCAACTTTTCTGCTCCATAATAGAGTGAGTAACAAGAAAGAATACCTGCATCCTGAGCAACATGATTGGTGGAACCAGAATCAATATACCAGCTCATTCAGTTCAGCATACACCACCAGACCAGCATGCACCACCAGACCAGCATGCACCACCAGACCAGCATACAACACCAGACCCAGCAAACACCACCAGACCAGCATATCATCATATCATCTAACTATAATCAACTTATTAGGGGACAAATTGAAATTAACCATTGTGAAAAAATCATGTTTTCTCCATTGGCTTGGGCATTTGCATAAGTGGGCGCACAACCATCAGCGTGGATGTTTTCTTATACTTCCACAATGAGCTTTATAATGGCATTTGCCAAGTGTAATCCGGGTAAAGTTGTGTTAACGTGGGAAACTAAATTTATGATGTCCAAATCAATAAAATATTCTTGATTAAGATATTGAGAAACTGCATGAATAAGGGAGAACTGACCATTTAGATTGCTAAATGAGGAAGAGATGACAAAGCTAAGTGCTTGATAAGATTGAAAGACTTTTACATTCAAGTCAAAGAAAGTGCAGCCAGAAAACAGCCTTTACCGAAACTTTAAGATGATTTTGAGTGCTTTTGAACCAGCACTGTGGCACAGGTCAGTCAACTACCTGCTCTTGAGAGAATTCAATCAAACAAGAACGCATGCCATGACCATTCACTTGATTTCAGTCTCAACCTAAGGAACATCAGGCCTACAAACAGTATGTGTCATCAATCTGCAAATGCAAAAAAGAAACAAGATTCCGTACACTAAAATATTCCAGTAAGCACAAAGCATGTAACTTGATTGCATGAAAATTTGCTCCAATACAAAGAAGTGAGAATTTATTTGCGACCTGCTCTTAATCGTTATGGCTAGACACTTGCTCATAATAACTGCAGCCTCATAACAGAGAACTACAAAACTGGAAACACTGATTCGTACAGCCACTTCAATCCTATAGTCTCATTTAAAAACTTGATACCAATATCTAATGCTGTCCTCTGCTACAAAGACAATCTGTTTAACGTTCCTCTAGCTGTGAACACATTATTAATTACTTAACCCTGCTAAAGATTCATTTAGATTAGCATCTAATTTTGTAATTAAAGCAACACAAACTCTTTTGAATAGCACAGAGCATATTAATGATGGCTAGACTCGCTAGAAAAAAATCGGCAGAGATATTGGTAATCTTAGTCTGTTCAAAGTCATGAGATACTGGCGAAAAAAAGTAAAGGAGCTTGAAATAGGGGGCTTCGAGGATCTCGTTCAAGTAAGATAAGCAGAAGCAACTCTAGAACATGATTGGTGTACTCTAAAGCGGCACGATAACTCGGATTTTCATCAACCAATTAACAAACCCAACCCTATCAACTAAATAACTAAATAAACATAATAAACCAAAGGTTTTTTTTTTGTCAATACGTACAGCATGCACTTGCAGAGCTCCCAGCTTAATGTTAAGCTATTCAAGGTAAATCGACCTTCAAAGTAAATGAGTCCATATCAATACCAATACACAGAACTACTGTAGCCTAAGGCAGAACTTAGGCTCTCTATTCAAGCACTACGACTAATTATATAACTTAACTTTTCTCTGGAATATTGCTGAAATTAAACAATATAAATAATTCAACACTCCAAGCAATCAAAACTAAATAAGTTTAACATAAAAAATACACACTAAACAAAAGAAAGTTGACATTTTTATATTATAGATCCAAAATTTATCCAACATTCTTAAAATATTACCAAAACCCTAATACATAAAAATGATAGCGCCTTAACAAAACGCAGCACCCCCTCAAACCTGACCAGAGCCGGCCCGACTAAAGTGGAATTCACTTTTGAGCAGCGGCGAGCGGGGGAGCGCCGAGGAGGCTCTGCTGCTGCATTTCGAGCTCGTTGAACTGCTGCTCGCGGTCCATCTCGATGATTAGGGGGACCACCAGAATAAGGAAAGTGGTCCCCGCGATCCACGCCGCTTTTCCCGTGCTTTTGAGGAGCTTATGGGAGACGTACGCCGCGTCCGACGCTTTCTGTTTCGTGTAGGCGATAATCGGAGTATCCGATACGCGACGGGTCACCTTAGCCAAGAAGCCTACCTCGCCGCTGCTGTTGGTAAGTCGCTTTTTGCCTTGACCGGACGACATCGTATAGGCAGAGGCGGTGGAATTGGGAGCAATGTGCAAGAGAAAGAGAGAGGGCTTAGGGTTTTTGTCTCATGGCGACCTTTATAGTGGGTTGCTCTTGGGCTTTTTGCGACCATTTAAAGCCCATATTTGAGTTATGTCCAAAACGGTTTATCATAATAGGGATCGCCTAAGTTACGATTTTTGTATCTTTGCAGTCTGTGATTTGACTAACTAACGAATAAAAATGTGTCAAATAGACAAAACAGAAGCAAAGCATAGCTGGTCAAAACGATTGCAGCCAAGGTGACTAAAAAATTCAACCCAAAAAATTGACTGTTACAGCCGGTTGCAATGGATTAAACGGTCTCGTTTCATAATTAAATCCCTCACATCTTAAAATAGGAAAACCAATCTCATCCCAAAAAAAAAGAAAGAAAAGAAAAGAAAATGCACAACATTGACGAAGAGAAGCCGAAGCTGCATCTCCGCCAACAATCATCCCACTGAAAATCCACCACCAAGAGAAGCCGAAGCTGCATCTCCTCCAACGACCATCCTACTTAAAATCCACCACCGAATATTCTACAATCTAGGCTTTCATTTGATGCAGATGGACTTGCAAATCAAAGTGGCGGAAGCTGTTCACTTCTTGAATGACAAGATCGAATCATGTAAGCAGGTGGCAGCAAATTAGTGGCTCGTTCAGTTTCAGCAAACCAATGCTGCTTGGGAGGTCGCCACCTCTATCCTCTCCTCGGATCTCCAGTCGTTGCTGGCCAATTTCGAAGTCGAGTTCTTGGCTGCTCAGATTCTTAAGAGAAAGGTAAATTTCTAGAGTTTTGATTCTAGTTCTACGCCAAATTGCTGAGTATCTGTTTGTTTTTTATGGGTGCATGTGTTAATCAATCAATTACCAATGCATGTAATCTTTTGGAAATTTGCAATTCTATGCAGGCCGCTGATCAACAGCAGTAATGTCCATTTTACTTTATGTATTCATTCTTCTTTAATTTACTCATGGTTTGGATATCTATGAAATTGGTTAATTAGAGTATTTTCATGGTTAGGCGATGTAAGCTTGTTAGTTGCATGATTTTAACAATTGGTTCCTGAAATTGCGTCATGAATGTACAAATTGATTTTTATTTTTAAAATAAATAATGGTTTTCAGTTTCAGCAGAACTATGTGGTGGTCGGTATGTTGCAATCATGTGTACCCATTTGTGCAGTCTGCCTTGAACTGTTTGTTGAAGTTGATTTAATGGATAGTTTGAGGAGCCACCCATATGTCAAATACCCGAGAAGCTGAAGCATTCACTCTTTTAACTTAGGGAATTACTAATTAGAAGGATAACGGCTGTCACAACCAGGTTGGCTTATAAGGCATTTGAATTAGCATGTTTGCTTGAGAATGAAGTAGATGATGCATCAAAGATAAAAGGAGGGTTACTTGAAAAGGTCTGTTCCTCTTGCTATTTCTCACTCACACTTTGGCTTTTATATGCAGTAATATCATACCATTAGCTTTTTATTAATCTTATTTCACATATGCACGATATCCCAATGGTAGGGAGTATAGATGTTTATTTCTTACTTGGGAATATTTTGGGAGGGCAAACATTTTTTTTTCTTACTTGTGAAAGCCACTCTTTATCAGAGCTAGACCTTGCCTGCAAGCAACAATTGATATCAAAACGATGTTGTGTTTCTTTTTTTTTTTTTTATAAACATGTTGTTCTTCACCGGCTTGGCTTCAATCTATATTAATCAAAACAGAGGTATAAATCCTCTATCCAAGAGTGATATGATAGAGAAAGAATGAGAAATTAAATTAGTATGTACGACAAACTCATGGAATTGAATTTCTGCATGAGAAAGTGAAGCCATGAAAGCAAAGATGAACAAGACACCAAGTAACAGGCAGGAGCTCCATGGCTTGACTGTAGTTATTTTAAGAATCCCCATTTGCTGTGTTGAGTAAAGTCTTAGGTGATGCTATGTGAGCGTGAATTAGACTAATAAAGAGCGGTAAAGAATAGCTGTTAGCTTTGTATATTTGTTTTCTTTTTCAATATTCATAAGTGGAAACAAAAGAATATTAAGTTTTAGCTATGAAATTAGGTTATAAGTCAATAGTGACAAAAATTTCCTAAGATTAAAGGAGAGCATTTAAACCAACAATAACGGAAATTGGTTCATCCACTAATACCATCAATTTTTTGCTAAATATATGAGATTATGTACTTAAGATTCTGCTAATAGGTGATTAGATGCAAGCTTACTCACATTTAATTTTGGTTTACTGTGCATATAAAAAAAAAAATCCAATACTGAAAAGCTCTATATTAAATTAAATTTTGAGCTTATTTTAAAAAGTACAAGCTAATTAAACATTACCCTGAATGAGAAAGATCCAGTAAGGTTCTTTAAGTGTGTGATTGTACTGCAGGCTTGTAGCTTCTCTTCTAATTATTTGTATTTTATTTCCTTAAACAAGTCCAATTTTTTTCCCTTTAATTTGAAGCCCAAAAAGGAAAAATCATGTTACAATGCAATTAATTTTAGAGTTCTTTTAACCTCACACATCTTAGCATGCATCACATCATTAATACAAATAATTTGCAGTATATTAATTTCACCTGCTCATTTTATTATTGGAAAACTGTTGTGGAACTAGTTTACACCAAAACAAATTAATTGATTGTAAAAGATTTGATTGTCACTAGGTCAATTTTTGGTCTTTCGACCTCATATACTCATTCATACATCTTACCTTTTGAAAAATAAAAATTTGTCTAGCTTGTCAAAAATTTTGATTAGTAGCCATGAATAATGATAACGTTTGTATTGGTCTCCTGCAGGTTGTAGCTGCAAATAACCTTGGCAACTGGAAAACTGCAACACTGTGGTTGCACTAACCATCCTTCTCGCTATTCGAGATAGTAGGTTCATCATCTCCTTTTACAATTGACGTGAAAGAGAATCCTCCAAAATGACTCTTGATTTATGCTCTAAAGTTTCTTCATCTATATTAATTCCTCTCTTTTTCATTTTTTATTTTGAAATATTGAAGGGCCATGGATTCTAGTAGGTTCTGGTGTTGTTTTGCTTTATCTCAGCAGGGCTTTCCTTACGGTCTTTAGTTGTGTATATGGAGAAGATATCAAAAGTATTGCTCAAGTATTTCCATCAACCATCTGCCTTATGTTTGCAGACATGATCGCGTACAGTTTGTTCTGTTTAGCCATGGTTTTCTAACCTTTTGTATTCCTGTCTTCACCCATTGAAGCAAAGTTCTTCAGATGTGCAAATCACAGGGGAGTCCTTCTTCGAGTGAGGGCAGTTTTAAATAACTGTAATTTAGATTAACTCAATTGAACTGGAACTGTGTTTCAGGATGTCTTTAAAATCCCAACTTCCCTCTTTCAGGATGTTCACCTGTCTCCTCTAATTTTTCTTTGCTCTGAACCAATGGTGGGCTTCGTCTATGAAGATGGTTTTGGAGCCCTCTGAAATGTCCACTCTACGGCTGGATGCTGAAATTGAAAATGTGGCACAAGATTTATAGGAATTTTGTTGTTGTTGTTGAAATTTAAGAAGTATAAGTATAAATTAATAGACTATAAAGCTAGCAATTTTGGATTTATCTACTGGATTGATTGGCAGTTGTGGCTATCTATAGGTTTTCTTCAATGGAATACCATTTCTTACTATCATTATATACAAATTCGAGGCTGATGGTAACTCTTATCACGAATATTATTTTTTTATTGCTTTATTTCAGCAAATTATTTACAGAATCCTGGAAATGAATTGATTTGATTCATTGAGATTTTTGAGATTTGATTGCATCAGAACTATCAAGTTACCAGTCTTCAAATAGAAACAGAGTGGAACGTTTCTAGTAGCCCTAGAATTACTTACTTGGAGATGTCGATTTTTGTCTTTGAAGCAATTGTCATGGAATTTTCATGTTTTTTAGAACTTAGAAAACTTGTTTGGTTAATTGATGATTCAAAAACTGTTGCTAAAGAAAATTAACTATAGTCGTGTAATATGATGCAACATTTTCAGCACTGTAGTGTTTATTGATATACTGGATTATATGGTTATTTTGCATAATTCTACAACTAGCTTTTCTGAAAATACAATGCAATATTATCTATAATAACACCAGCAATAATCCACGCTTGAACTGGAGAATCTTGGAGCCGCTGTAAGAACACGACGACTTGACTGATTATGTCATTTTGAGACCCATGAGAGTGTACAGCCACAATTCAGATCTTACCCTGCAGAAGCAGTGAGCTTGGAAATAAGTTGATACTTTTTCATCTGGAAGTCTACAACCATTTCAAAGCATCTAAATTTCATTTCATAATGTAATAAATTGAGAATACCACATATCGTTTCTTGTAGGTTTAATCAAGTTCCTTAGCATCACGGCGGGTTTGATTGAAAGCCTCATTTTTCTTCATCTCCTACAGAGCATATTAATTAACAATATGAGATATCAGTGAAAAATTATAAAAGATTTCATTTGCATTATTTCCATATCTTAACTATTACTTAATAAAATACTTGGCTATTCAATACATCTAAGCAAATTCATTATACCTCAATACAAGTAGCCAGTTTAGGCGTCTCTGCAATGATGTCATACTTCTTCACTTCCAATAAGAAAGGCTGACATCTTTCAATGAATGGAGCATAAGCTATATCCGTCTATAAACAAAGATCAAGCACAAATTAAATTTATTCTACCTTCAGAGAAATCAATAAATCCAGTAATGCCAAACATAATGAATTGTTGAAACTGCAGCGAAGTCTATCCTATTCTATATTGCATTAGGAGCTTACTACTGTGATCTATCTTTCCATGCTTTATGAATATATGAATCATTAAATGGCAAAAAGCTAGCAAAAGTGCCACAATGAGGATAAGATTTTCACTTACTAGGCTGAACTGGCTTAGAAGAAAAAGCCCATCATTAAACTTGGAGAGAGGCGTTTCAAAATAATCAAATGCAGCACCTGATACAGTTTTCCAGTGTGTTACAAGTGCTTCAGTTAGAATAAAAAAGTTCTATGATAAGTGAGCAACTCACGGGCTTTATTTCCATGGGCTTTATTTCCATCTCCTTCAAGCGAAGAACACACGGTTTTGTTGAATGTGTCAGTGGAGGAAAACAACTATTCTGCAAATTCTCTCTTGGCAGGATCCTATAAAGCAAAAGTTATGCATCTGAAATAAAAATGCTGAAAATAAGTAATAATGTTCTCTTTAAATCTTACATCAAGGAAAAGAGAAAGGCCCTTCAAAGTGACTGTCAATGTATTTTATCAATAAGTACTTTCCTTTAACTTCATTATTGTGTTCCAATGATGGCACCTGCATAAAGCATCAAATAAATGAATATAGAAAAGAAAAATGAAGCAATTGACAAAATTATTATGACAATCAAATGAAATTCCCAATTATTCTTGAGTGATTTCAATGCTAATCAAACAAAGTCATCCATTTCCCTACCATCATTTCCATGTTACAACCAAGCAACTCTTCGCTCTTAGTATATTGCGTTCCCATTAATCTCACCTTGTTCGCTAGATAGACTTTCTTCTTATACCAATCAGGCCTGTTTTGCAAATCAATAGGAACCAATTTAATCTTCTCCTACAATCCCTGCTCCCCACAAATCACAAGAAATTTAGAACTCTTAGTTTTTGCTAAAAATTTTTTATTTTCAAAACCCCTAATTGCCAATTTAACCAACCTCGATGAGTAGAAATGCCTATTCTTGTTTATCACAACAAACTACTATAGTGTTTCAAGTTCAGCATTATATTTTCAACTAAAATCTTCATTCAGCTTAAAGTTAAAGTCCTTGACTATTCAACAAAGTTCCAGTTCAGTTGTTAACAAAACTAAAAACCAAAAACATAAATAACATACTACTACCAGCAACATTTTCTTCCCCTGTGTTTATTTTTACTCAGTGACCAAACACATATAATAATCCCAAAATCAATATACACTAGATAATTAGTTAGCAATAGTTTCCGAATATACAAACCACCTTATAGTTCCTTGTAACCCACACACGCTGTGCATATGGACACGTGAACGATATATACAACCTTCAACTTAAACCACGTAACCCAACAAAGACTCATACATGCACACTCTTAATAATTACAGAGGAAGAGATAGATGACATTTGCTTTCGGTTTTTCAAATCAACGCAGTGCACATTTTTTTAGGATCAAACGAACCCCCGATACCCTCAAGGTTCTCTCCTACTATTTTTTCCAAATAAATGAAAGCAAATAAATTAATAAATAGGCACGCAAAATAAACAAAATTATCCATTAATTTACAAAATATACATAAATAAAAGTGACTTACAGATATTAGGCGACGACATTTCGCGATAATTGTAGAAGAAAACAGAAGAGTCGATGCCATAAGAAGAAGAAGAAGAATTAAAAGAGAATTTCCAAGAATCTTGTTCTAATTAACCTTTACTTGATCCAAATATTGTACAAAAACGATGGTGACTATCAATGGCCATGTGGCCAAACACCCAAGCCGTAGGCCAAAAAAGAAGCACTCCGTGACTATCGATCGATGATTACTGTGAAGCGGCCAAACAACAATGAGCAGTGACTATCGAAGGCTGTCAAACGGCCAAACAACCAAGCCGCAAGCAGAATAATAAGCATCGTTGACTATCGATGTCAGCCAAGAGGCCAAATAGCCAAGCCGCAGGCAGAGAAGAAGCACTCATTAACAATCGATGGCTGTGAAGCGGTCAAACAGCCAAGAAGAAGAATCATTCCGCGATTACATTTTGGTCATTTACGGTTTTATTTTTTTCCTACACCAAAAAACACAAAATCCCTGCACGATCCCCTTTTCAATTTCTAATTTTTTGGTTGAACAAACCCCAGATCATTCCCTTTTCATTTTGAATATTTTTCGCTTTATAAACCATCTTCAAACCGTTTCATCCAGTAGCCCATCACTTACATTAACCAATTTAGCCGGTTTGCCATTTTTTTTTTGGTTTGCCATTTATTACTACTTATGCATAAATTTAACATCATCCGTTAGGATTCAAATTACAGATATCTATCGGCTTTAGATTAGCCAGACGGTAAGTTACGTTAAACGTAACTTCGGTATTCCCTTTTTAATAATAATGTGAAGGCATTACAGACTCAACCTTTCAGAGATTAATTAATGAGCATAAAATCTCTCTTTATATACTGAAAACAGGGAAAAGGTAAGTTTAAAACAAGTTCCACTTCAAGGGATTTGGATATTAGAGTCTTCAAAACTAAATCCCTGTTATAATAATATCCCTTGCGGCACCACTGACCCCTGCTTACAAGGAGGGTTGAATTACAAACCCATGGAGCCGAAACAATGTATGCCAATCCAGAACTTCCATTTCCCAGAAGAACATCTTTGTACGCGAGACCAATGCTAGAAACATACTTTCCCATTTGCTGAAGCTGCTGATTAATATAGGAACCTGATTCTGTAGCATTGAGGATATCAGAATCTGAATGCAGGTTCACCACAACCGTGCCATGTTTGGGGTGGAGCTGATCACTGAGGGCTTTGACAAACGGGGAATCTGGATCCCAAAGTTTACAAGGGAAGATGTCATCACCATCATAGGCATCAATGAAGACCAGATCGTACAGATTGGTGGTCTCGAGGATAAACTTCTCGGCGTCTGATTCATAGAGGTTTAACCTCTCATGAGTGCCTTTCCACAGTACTTCGTCAATAGTATTGGGTTTCGACATGGCACGCTCACCTGATGGAGTCATCACTGAGAAACGTGGAAAGCCCATTGCTTGAACTGAGGCTGAGATAACAACAGGGTCGATCTCAACTATGTGGATAACAGCACCTAAGACAAGCATAGAATACTTAATCTGAAAGCAAGGCTTTGTTTACAGCAATTCTTGTAAAATGCAATATTTTGGCTGTATTCAATAACTCTTAACAATAGCACATGCGGAAAAGGTGATACAAACATCGATAACTCTTCAGAGAAAAGTATATACAGAAAAGGAAATGTGAACATCCCCAACCTTGAATTTTGCTAGCCAAAAATAATGGCAAGCTTCCACCTCCATGACCAATGCATAATATATTCATTGTTTTCTTCCCGTGTGCAGCACTCACAAGGTCATAGTTAGAAGAAGCAATTGTAGCCAAGCCAGTTGATACCATACTCTTCAGATCTGTACTATGACAATAAAACATCAAAAGTTAGCTGCAACTTCTATGAAAATGCCATCAAAATATAATCTACAGAAGTCAGGACTAGAAGCAAAAGCTTCAAAGGTAGGGGCAACAAAAAAACTCATACTGATAGCATTAGATTACACTGTTACAAAAAAATATCGACAAGAATAGCAGAAAACTCTTTTTTCTTTTATAAATATATGAATGCTGCAAAATTTTATTAAGAAAAATAACAGAAAACTTGAGACTGAAGATGGAACAAAATGTCCATCATATAATAAGACACGACATCAAAGTCTAGTGTCCAAAAAATCACCCAACTTATATCACATAAACATTCATGGTAAGAAAGCATGAAATTCTTCTATTAACTACTGTGAGCTCTAATTCACAAGAGTCACATCGCTTAAGGTAACTCAAATGATATGCCTCTTCGTAATACCTGGCAAGAACCTCTCCCAACTCAAAGTAATCACCATATAACATTGTTCTATTCCTCAATAAATTTTTTCTCATTGACTGTGAATTTACTAGTGCTGTGAGTGTACAAGCTCTATTTAGTGCTGCTGATTCGCAAAAGCAATAAAGAAACAATGATCTGGAAGTTGATACGTATTTTCTTCTCCGTCAGTAGCAGCAGGCTACATGCTAGGGGTCAGCCCTTGCCCAACCCACAGATCAACCAGCCCCAAATGCTGGCAAGAATCAATCTTATGATCATAGGTGGCCTCTACTAACTTCAACTGAAGGCCAATATGCACATTCATGAGAATATTCATCACATAAAGCTTGTTGAAAACTACAGAAGTCTGATAATAAATACGAGTGAAGGATGATGCCAAAGGCAACATGGACATGACAAAGAAATAGTAGGGAAGATTAGATGAGATCAAACAGCTACTACTCTAGAATAATATCAGCATACTTGAAATATGGACAAATATTTGAGCCACTTAAAATGCGTCGTTAAACAGCCAATTTGTCACTATAAAGTAAGGAACTGGAATTTACATGGAACAGCCAGACAATGAGCCTGCTGCATATAGCATACAGAGCCTGGTTCTGATTCCCGACAAGCAGCCATAACTTTAACAGTGCTCTGGCGAGTATCATCATTAAAGCGAAGCGTGCGCCATTGATATCCAAGCACTTTAAAACACATGTTGCCTCCATAACTTGGATATATCTCTGCACACCTTTGCTGCAGCCATCTCTCCATTTCTGGCCACCTCTCTTTACTCTAAAAAAGGGGGAGTTACATTTAAAGTAAGAAAATAACCGAGTCGTATAGGTGCTTCTGAAAAGTGCGTTCCTAGAAGCCACAAAAGTACTTACTGGTAAGTACTTTTCCACAATGCATTTCAAGTTGCATAACACACCAGTAAAATGCTTATTTGAAAAGTAATCTTGTAAGAGATCCAATTAAAATTTTGTATAAAAATTAAACTAACTAATACATAGAGACAGAGACAGAGACAGAGAGAGAGAGAGAGAGAAGGACTGACGGGTCTAGAAGAAGGGTAAGCAAGAACAGAGACGACGCCGTTTCCTTTATCGGAAGTCGAGCGGAGAACGGTGTAGCCGCCGGAACCAGTTCCCCACCACTCCGATGAGTAAATCCAGTCACCCTCGTCCTCAATAAGAAGTCGTGCCGCCGTGCAAAGCCGCCGGATATTCCATCTCCAGCTCCCCTCAGCTCTTTGCCACATCACTACTGACTCTAATCTCACCAAAATTCTACTCAAGCTTAAACCCTAGCAAGTTTTTTTACTCCATTATTATTAAGAATAAACGGCTCTTAAAACCCCAAACCGTTTTTTCCTTTCTATTGTAATACATTTTTATTGAAGAAATAACCCACTTGCTTTTTGCGGGAAAGGGGTAAAGAGAGTTTTTTTATTTTTTCTTTTTCAATTTTATTATACCATCAACCCAAATTTAAATTCATTTAATTAATGAAAAAAATTAAAGAAACAGTAATAAATCTATGTTAAAATTTTCTTTTTTAATTGTTTTTATTAATATTTTATTAAATTTTTTAATTTAAATATCATTACTGTAATTGTTCGTGACTGAGAGTCGATTGAAATGCTTACGTACGTATCATGGGGCAGTAGCAGTTGAATGAAAATTAGAATCGAAAAATAGAATTGTATTGTGATATTAAAAAGAGTACTCCGAAATTTTTATCACTGTAAAATAAATTGAATTGTTATCAATAATCTAAACGAGACACCAAACACATACTTATCATATTTTTTTTTTGAATAAAAAAGTAGAAAATAAAAATAGGGGACAGAAAAAAAAAAAGAGCCAATTAGAAAATCAAGTGTTTTCTAGAATTGACATTTGACAAGAGTAGAAGGAATTTCAAGAAATAATGGGAGGGGGCGTGGCCTAAAACTAAAAGAGACAACAATTAAAAGAACTGAAAAAAGATCAATCGAAAAGCGCCATTTGCACAGAGTCGTACCGGATTCTAGATTCTGAAGTCAAATGACTGCCGAAAGTGTATCAGTAGGACCCACCACTAGCCAAGTGGCAATCGCGGCCATCAATTCGTTTTAGGCTATTTGACTCGACCGACCATGACGATGATTCCTTGTAGAGTTTGTAAGTCGCCATTTGCCATCTTCTTTCTCATTCTTAATTCTTGGGTCAAAACAAAACAACTAGACACAACGAGCAACGCGAAGCAATCTCTGTGATCTGTGTTCTGTTCTGTTCCTGACTTCTCATCTCAGAAAACGTGAAACCCCATTTTCATTTCCCACGTGCTTCTCGTGTTTTCTCTGTCTTTGCTTTGCTTTAGCCACGGAACTTCTTTTCTTTGCAGGCCCTAGCCCTTACATTAATAGCTGAATGAGCAAAACCTCTCCAAGAAGTCAAAGCAGAGAAACAAACACAAGTAAGTCTTTTTTATCTGGTTTTTGTTTATGATCATGAGACGTTTATTTCTTATTTATTTTTTTATTTATTATGTTTTTTGGGCAGTGTATCCGAAGGTGAAGGTGAGAGAGGAAAAATACCAATATGATGAACATGTTGCAGTTGGTCTTCAGCTTCTTGAATCTCTCTCCTTACATGTTCCTTCTTCTCCAGGTATTTTTTTTCCCAAATATTTCTTTTTCAATATCATATTTCTTTTTTTGGGGATAATTTGGATTTTGTTGTGTTTCTTGTTAATATTTATTTTTTTAGTAATTAGCATGATATCACTTTCAAATAGGCTGAACTCTGTTTCATGTTTTACGGTAAGCATAAAAATACAAAAGGAATTGCAATAGTTTGATTCTTTTTATGACAAGGGGAATCTGGGAAGAAATTACTCTGCTAGATATTTGATCATATCACCTTGAACTTGACGCATAGGGAATTTATGTGTTTGATTAAGCCATGAGTTATCATGATAGGTAGTTTTGGAGTTAGAAAAGTTGATCCCAGCAGTAGAGGCTTCTTCATTTTTAAGGATTTCCAATGCTTTGATATAGCATTGATAGCTCTAAGTCAGTCTTGATTGGAGGTTGACGTATTGAGTATGTAATGACCTGTTTGTTTTTCCGGAAATAGAGCATCGAGATGTTTCTCCAGTATTCATTGCAAGAATACCAAAATCTCCGCTCCAAAATGTAGTCACGCCCACAAATTCTACGCTCAAAGGTTATGTTTTATTTTATTGTAGCTTCTGATACAAAATCCCATTTGTTTCTTATAGAGTAACATTCAAGATCTGATACACGACTATACTTCATTGACAGAAGCAGAGCAGAACAACGATAAAAAGATTGATGAGAAGGAAAAACCAAATATAAGAGTCGCATATCTGACAAACGACTCTACTTCTTTGTCTGATGAAGAGAAGAATGATTTATATATTGATGAGAAGGAAAAACCAAATCTAAGAGCCAGTGCAATCCTGCGTCCACGTGCTGTCTTATCTAGTCCTGGTAAGATAACTTTGCTAAACTATTTTGACATTAATTTGAAGGGACATTGTGTAATTAGTCTACAAAGAAAGTAACTGATGACAAGTAACTTGAATATGGAATGCAGTAATCAAAACTGCAGCATAATTAGGTTGTATAAGATTCTCAAGAGCTGTCACTATCATTGATCATTGTGTTCATCCAACACATCATCACACTCATTGTATGTGATTTTTTGAATGTTAAATGTTTATTCTACAATTGACTAATTTATCTCTAAGGCCACTAATACTCGGCAGTCAATAATTTTTGTATTCAGATAATGATGCTGTAATAGGAAATAAAAACAGGTTGAAAGGAGAACAACCAGCAGCTTTGAGGGATCATGATATGGTTCCAAATCGACATGCAAAGGCAAAATGTAAAGCTAACCCGACTCACATCAAAAGTCAACTAAACGCAACATCCTCTGATAGTGTGCATGAAAATAAGAGTGATATTAAAGGCAAGAAGGGCTCAGCAACGGGAGATCCCAGTCAAAGAAGATATCTAAGAACTTGGAAGTTTTGATCATTTTTCATTCAAACATTATACAGACATGAGTGTATTCACAGATACGGAGTGTTTGATTTCTTTTCTTTTCCTTTTTCCCCCACGAAAAAAGTGGAAAAGCAATTGTGCATATGTTACAAATCACATGAGAAACACTATTTACACAATCCTTGTATTTCTTGGGGTAAAATTTCTCTCTCTCTTGAATATTAGTCATGCTTGTTACATTACAGACCGGGAGTTGAAGTTGGAAAAATCCCTTGGATTTTTTAATTCACTGTCCCATTTGAAGATCCACCGTACTGCTTCCTTGAGGCCTCATAAACCTGAGAAATATGTGACGTCCATCTTTTAATAGGTTAACAAAGAACGATAGTATTTGCTTCCGATAATTGTCAACTTCTGTTTAGATCTTAATTAGCAACTCTAATTCACAAAGTCGGCCTCGGTCCATCAGAAAGCCAGCTTCAGTTCCTATCTCAAATCCATCGGGTCCTCAGCCTTCAATCAGACTAAGTACTCGACTGTTCCCAATTTTGGGACAGCCATAGGATGTTAAAGAGTGAGTGACCAGTGTAGTCTCACTAGTAATATGCATCAAAAAGAATTTCTCTCTCCATCTCTGCATGAAGTAAGTTCAAAAGAAAACGGAGACTAAGGAACTTGGGGTGTGAACTGTCTCCTGAAAGAAATACATGCCCACCATCATTAATTTCAATCCAACTACAACCTGGTTCTTTCTTAACACTGTTCTCTTTCATTCGAGCGTATATCCTCTTAGCATCTTCTCTTCTACCACAGCTCAGATACATTTCTGCCAAAATTAGATAAATGCCAGAGTTATTAGGTTCTAATTCCATAACCCTCTCACCAGCAATCTCACCCACCTTGATGTTGTTGTGGATTCTACAGGCTCCGAGCAAAGCTCCCCAAACACTTGGAGAAACTTCAATTCCATCTGCTCTTATTTCATTTAAAAGATTCATTGCCTCATCTATAAACCCAAATCTCCCAAGCAAATCAACAACACAAGTATAATGTGCACTTCTTGGCTGAAGAAAGTACTTGTTTTTCATACAATCAAAGAAGTATCTACCCTGATCAACCAGTCCTGCATAACTACAAGCAGATAGAACTCCCACGAAGGTTATGTCATTGGGCTTAAAATCAGTTAACCTCATTCTTTCAAACATCTCTAGAGCTTTTTCAGCATATCCATGGTAAGCGAAACCACATATAATAGAATTCCAAGATATGATATCATGGATTGGCATGGAAGAGAATTCCAGCAAGGCTGATTGTATGTTTCCACATCTTGCATACATGGTTATCATTGCATTAGAAACAGTAGTAAACTGATTTCCGGCTGTTTTAATTGCCTGTGCGTGGATTTGTCTTCCAAGATCTAAGGTTGGAAGATCTGAACAGATTGTTAAAACACTAGTGAATGTTGCATTATCAGGGGATGAACCTGATTTATTCATTTCGATAAAAAACTTCAGACCTTCCTCCCCAAGATCATTTTCTCCTAGTCCAAATATCATAACATTCCACACAGTTACATCTCGAGTTGTCATCAATTCAAAAACCTTAATTGCACTCCCAACCTCACCTATTTCAAAATAACCAACAATCACATTTGTCCATGATGCTATGTTGCTGTAAGGGTATTTCTCAAGATATGTGTGAGCTTCCTTGACAAGTCCATTTCTTATTAATACCAAAATAATTGAGTTCCAAGTCTTTTCACATGTTTCAGGCATTTGCTTAAAATAGCTAATTGCAGCATCAATTCTTCGGCTATTGATCAAACCATTAATCAACTGCTTCCACGAAGTCAAATCACGGTCATGCATTTTTTGAAACAAATCTTCAGCCACACCAACACATCCATTGTCCAAGTAACCAGCTATCATCAGATTCCAAGCTTGAACATCCTTTGCAGGCATCTTATCAAAGAGTTTATGAGCTTCAACAATCCGTCCATCTCTCACAAGTCCATTCACCATAATTGTCCAAGAAGCTACATCTCTAGCGCCCATTTCTTTAAAGTAACTTTCCGCCAAGTCCATCCTTTGACAATTCACCAGTGCTCCTATCACCAGATTCCATGAAACTACATCCTTTACAGGCATACCATGAAAAACCCTCAAAGCTTCATCGATCAAACCATTACACACATGCCCAGAAATCATCGAATTCCATGTTACAACATCTCTAACCTCCATCCCATCAAAAACCTCCTTAGCACCTTGAACGTCACCACTCTGCATCAACCCTGCAATCACCGTATTATAAGTAAACATATCACGTTCAGGCATTTGATTGAATAAACACATAGCGTTATCTAAAAACCCATTTTTGAAGTAACCCCTTATCATCGCATTCCACGTGACGGTGTCTCTTTGGGGCATTTTATCGAACAGGATCTGGGCTTCCTGTATACGAGCACTTCTCATGAGGCTAGAGATTTCAGCGTTGATGACTTTTAGGTTCAGAGGGGTTGTGAACGTTTGGTTGGCCGTAGAGATTTGTGGGACCGTGTTAGTTAGTCGTCTGGGAAGAGTTAAACAGAGGGTTTTGGTGAGTTTGAGGAGTGAACGAGAAGACAACATGATGTTCCATTTAGTTTATAGCCCCTATTGGAGGGAAAGATGACGAGACCTTTTATATGTGTGGGTATGTGGAATTTCTTTTTTTTTTTAATGGGTAAATATGTAAATTGTGATATCATTTATAAAATCAGAAAGAATGTATTTATTTAAATCCACCAAATTATTCACTAAATTCATTTTTTGAAATAATTTTTTATAATTAAAATATTCTTAAATTAAATTATAATTATGTACATTAAAATATAATAAAAAAATAGAATTTTTACTCTATAAACCTAACTTTACATTCAATGTAGTTTTATTAAACTTAATTATATTTTTATTAAGCCTTGAAAATGTTTATGGCCTTGCAATACGGTTGCCAGTATTTTGCTCTGTCATAAACAAGTCTCGGCCTCAGGTTGTAAAAATTTTTTGGCCATTCTAATTAACCAATCTGGGAACCATTCTATCCGGTAGCTTGGAGTTTGGGTTCTATAATTTATTGTGATCATCTTCTAATTTATGCAAAAGGCAAAAACTTTGAAAAAAAAAATCAATGAAATAGTTATTAAGGATTTATAAATGAATTTAACGGGTTTAATAAGTAAAAAATATTATTATTATAAAAATTGGGTTTATTAATGGTATATTGAATATTTAAGTGGGTTTTATTGAATAAAATTTAAAATTTTAGAATTTGAGAGTGTGTTTATTTAGTAAATAAGTTTAGTGAGTAGTTTGTTGGGTTTAAATATGCCCACCCATTTAGAAAACATTAAAAAAAAGATTAGAATGAGTTTTACATGTTCATCTCTCCCCTCATTCTTTTCTTTTGTACGACAAAAAAAATTCAATTTTAACTTAAACCTTCTAATTGTTTATAGCAATTAAATTTCAAACATTTTCTTTTCTTTTCTTTTTTAATTTAAATTGAGCTCTATAGCATTATGTATGGTTGATTATGTCAATTGAAAATTCACAATGATATTAGACTAATAGAATTAGTAAAAGATGTTAGTGTATAATTACCATCTAATTAATTAAATATATCTTATTCTTATAAAATATTATATTATAGTCCATTGATTTCTCAATAAAAAATTTATTGAGATATTGTTTTGATAGTTATTCTATGTAGCAATCCAATTATATGAGTTAGAAATTAGGCGTGTTCATAATTTAATCTGATCCACTCAATCCATCTGATTCGTAAAATTTCAAATTGTGGATTGGTGAATTGGATTGAAATTTTGAAAATCTGCAATCGATAAATTGGATATGAATTTACTTCTGTAAATCCACAAAAATTCGTAAATCCGCAAAAAAAAAAATTATTTAATTAAAAAATTAAACGTGTAAATATAGCATTGTACTTACTAATAATATAAGTATGTTAAAACATAGTTACATTAATACTATATTATATCTTATCCGATAATAGTATAAAATAAAAAATAATTAAATAAACAAATATAATTTTTTAAACAGTTAATTTTTACGTACTGATCTAAATAAATGAGATTTTTTTTTTCTTTTTGATATGTTATATTTTAAAACTTTGAATATATTTTCTAGTTTTATTCAAATAATTAATTTATTTAAATCTTATTTTAATTTTGAATTTGATCAAAAGTAAAGTTATTTTTATATTGAATTTTTTTTATTTAGTTAGTTTATAGATTAGAAATAATTAAAAATTTTTAATCCGCAAAAAATCCATAAAATGATAGATTGGATATGGATTGGGTCAAATCTGCATTAAATCTGTAAATGTATAGATTAGATTTGGATTGAGTTTCACCGATCCGTGGATTGGATTGAATTGAAAATTTATAATCCGTAAAAGTATAAATTAGATATGGATTGATCTCAATCTGTAAAATCTAATCCGTGAACACTCTTATTAGAAATGGCCATATTTACTTCTAAATGCATATTTAAAGAAAAAAAAAATTTAAGTACTACATATGCACACAATGGAACTTAAGTACTTAATTGTCTTCGTTACTAATTATGATATAGACATGAAGAGATTGTATAAATTAATATGCATAAGTTATGTAGTATGATTGAATTAATTGGTGCACATGATTTATTTTTATTATTTTTTATTTTTATTTAATTAATTAATTAATGTCAAATCAATTTGTATAAAATAAATTTATATAAGAGTTGTGTCTGTATTATTATTCTAAAAAGAGTAATAATATAATTACAAACTCTTATATAATTTTTTTTGTATAAATTGATGCAATATTATTAAATTAATTAAATTAAATATCTTTTAACCTACATGATTTATTTTTATTATTTAATATTTTATTTATCAATTAATTAATATTAAATTAATTTATATAAAATAAATTCACACGAAAATTTGTACATGTATCGTCTCTCTATCAAAAAATCCCAAAATCAGAGTAAGAAATGAATAAAATAGCCCAGCAAGACTCTGATCCACAGTGATCACCGAACTTGCCTTATCCAGTCTTATTGGACACAAATCTGCCCACATCAGCTTTAGCCACCAATTAGGCTATTTTCTCATACTTTCCCTAATCTAACCAACTTTCAGCTTTTAACTGGAATAACGAACATCACCACCACCACCATCATGGCTGCCACAGCTGCTGCGGCCATAGGCTCATCTTTCTCCTCATCCATGCACACACTCAAATGCATGCGTGCAAAGCAATGGCCAGTATCTCATGATCATAACAACAATGTTGTTGTTCCAATGCTGAAACTTTCAGCACCTCGAGTGTTTTTGGCTTCCATTTCACAGCCATGCACTATTGAGCCTCTTAACATAATAGGAGCTATCCCACGACAGAGCAAATGGCGTGTGCTTAAGATATCTGCTGCTGTGGCGCAAGAAGAGGCGGCAGCCACTGCTGAGGAAGAAGCTTCTGGGTTGGCAGAGGAGGAAACGGAGGAAGTGCGAGAAGATGGAGAGGCTAAAGCTGAGGCTGACGCTGAGGCAGAGTCTGAAGCTGAGGCTCTGGCACCGCCTTCTCTGGGTGTGAATACAAAGCTTTATTTTGGGAACTTGCCTTATAATGTTGATAGTGCTCAGCTTGCTGGGATTATTCAGGACTATGGCAGTCCAGAGCTTGTTGAGGTTTGTTGCATATTCAATTTAAAAATTGTAACAAGTGAATTTGTGAATATAGAATTGGCTAATTATCAATTTAGAGTAACATTTTGTTTAACATTTTTATTCATTTATTAATTTTTTCTATTGGAGTGCTACTTGCTAGGAGTTATAATTTTGTTTTGACTCATGATTTGTGGATAGAGGAATTGATAATTTAGACTGTATGATTATTAGTGGCTGATTTTTGGATGAGGGTTTCAGGAGATTAGGCCGCTTGATGAGGTCAGGTTCTTGTTTCTCTTGCCATGTCTTCATGAAAATTTGGGGGATCATTAAGTTGGGATAAATTATCTATTGATTAGCAAATCAAAGTAAAGCTACTTCAAATGCATTACTCAAATAGTGGTAGGGACCTGATGCAAAGAGATGCTATTTAAGTTAACATTTGAGTGTGCATTGGCTAAGCCTATTCAATCTGGTCTACTTACTCAATCAGGTTGAACTCGAGTTTCACTGTTTGTTTGTAGAGCTTGATCGCTAATTATTAACCCAAGCATTGGCACGATTGATGTTATTATGTAAAGTGCTATATGTGACAGTATTGTTTTTCAGAAATTTTTTCCAAAAGAGTGAGTTCCAAATGCGCTGCAGTCAGGCTGGTTGAGCTGTGATGGCAATCAAGTAAATTTAATGTAAAATGCCAAATAGTGCTCTATGTTGCACTCATCTGAAACCAGTGTAAAGAAGGCTGAACATTTAAGTGCCTGCAGAAAATGGTGAATTTTGGTAATCCACGGTCAGTACCAAGTAATGAAAGCATGAACAAGACAACTTGAGATCAATAAACAGTTCAGTCTTCATCCAACTGTAATGGATTTGAGCTTGATCATCTTAATGTGTAACTTGATTTTATACTTTAAAGTCTTCCTGCTTATCTTTTCGAAATTTCTGTTTGATTTTTATAATTCCTCTATTCACTCATGCTTCTTGGGTGAAATAAACAGAGGAGGGATGCGGAGTTCCTCTGTGCATGAATGTGAACTTTTACATCCTAATTATGACTCAAAATTTTAATTTAGTGTGCTGAGGTGAACATGTTTGCATTGAATGACCTGATTATTGTTCTTTTTGCTGAGTCTTCAGTCCCATAATTTACAACTCTAGGATTTTGGAACGTTTCTACTATACCTGGGATTGGTAGAATCTGCAAAAATACGTAAAAAGAATTATATCTCAATGAAGACTGGTTCCTTTTAATCAGCCAATTTCAGAATTAATAAAGGATGCTGACATTCTGTATTCACTTAGTAGAATATACTTACTAGGGTCTAGGCTTATTGATAAAGTATCATGGCTTTTGTTTCTCATTATCGATATTGATTATGTAAACCTGTTGAGCAGCATATAAGCAGTTTTCGAACTTTGAGTCTCATATTTACATACAACTTACCTTAATTCTTTATCATCAATCTTGTCATTCTGTCTGATATTTAATTTAACTGTTTTTCAAATTTTTTCCCCTTTAACTTAATTTCTGGAAATTGTTGCAGGTTCTTTATGATAGAGAAACTGGAAGAAGCAGAGGTTTTGCATTTGTGACAATGAGCACAGTTGAAGATTGCAATGCGGTCATTGAAAACCTTGATGGAAGAGTAAGAATCTCTTTATATGCAAATATATCTGCTATTTAATCGAGGCATGGATGCTTGTGCATAAGCATCCATTTATGTGCATATATTCATTTCAATTCGTTGAATCTTGGAGTAAGGGCTCACAAATTTGATAAAGTTATTGCAGAATATATTTTGATAATCATCTAATACATAGAAGCATACATAAATTCTTATCTTTGAGCTTCAACTTAAAATAATTGCGCTTTTCCAGGAATATTTGGGGCGGATTCTGAGGGTGAACTTTTCCGACAAACCTAAGCCTAAGGTACCTTTATATGCAGAAACTGATTTCAAGCTCTTTGTTGGGAACTTATCCTGGTCAGTAACAACTGAAAGCTTAACTCAAGCTTTTCAAGAATATGGAAACGTGGTTGGAGCAAGGGTTCTTTATGATGGAGAGTCTGGAAGATCTCGTGGTTACGGTTTTGTATGCTATTCAACAAAAGCAGAGATGGAAACTGCCCTAGAATCTCTTAATGGAGTGGTATTGATTCTCTCCCTTTTATTCTTCGTGCACACTCTAAGGCACATATAACTCCGAACTTTTAGAAGATTGCTAATCATCTCTTGTTCTTTATGCTACCTTAGGAATTAGAAGGACGGGCAATGCGTGTGAGTTTGGCACAGGGAAGAAGATCATAAGCCTACGTAAGTATCGACTCGGGAAAATTGGGAGATCCTTATCAATTGCATTGAAGAATCGGAATGATACACATTATCTGCATGTTACAAGTGCAGTCACTTGATGCCTTGATCAGTGACCTGAAATTTCTTCCCTTTCATTTCATGTATTCCATTCAGATTCCACTTGAGTATTTACCAAAGTGGATCTCGACAAAATTTAATGAGTTGTAATACTTGCACACTAAGGCAGCTAGTAAGTGAGGTTACTTTTTTTTCTTTTTTTGCCCCCAAAAAATATCTTTTATTAATAAAAAAATTAAGATAGAAAAAAGGTATTTGGCAGCAGATTAGTGGCAATTGGTGTTTGATTTTGCAACATATGAAGCCTTGAAGGAGACATAATGCTATGCCTTGCTCTTTAGAAAATTTGCAAAAGCATCTTGCAAGGATTACGTGGTGCACAGTTAGTTGGAAGAGACATTGAAGACTATTACTCACCTTTTTTTTTTTCCCTTTATAAAAGACAGAAAAATTTTAGTGAGTATTCCTTTATAAAAGAGAGAAAAAATTCTAGTGTCTATGGTTTCAATTTTAAGTGGGGTGAGGGTGATTAGGTTTCAAGTTCTGAGGCGGTTTTGTGTGAGAGCTTTTGACCGTGGAAGTGTTTTTTTTGCCCTTTTAACAAAAGTGCTTTTATAAAAGTATCTACTGCCGCTTTCTAATAAAACAAAGCTATTTGAAAATATTCCTCATAAGTAATCACAAATATCCTAAATTCTATTATTAAAATACAAATAAAATGTGGTTTTTCCCCAAAATAATTTATCTAATCTTGTTATTATTACTCTCAATTGCATCATCTCTCAGTACCCATGAAAGAGCTAAAGACGTCAACTTGTTTACGTAATTTAATTTCATCCTTTCATGAAGAAATCATGCAAACTAAATGTCCAATCATCCCATGTAATGAACCACTACTCAATCAACTTGCACCGATTTTATCTAGATCAAAATCCACCATAAAAAGGCAACTCTTCCCTTAATTACCATTTTGGATATTTTATTTTAATTAAATATTATAAAAAACATAATGATTGCGTACTTTGACGACACCTTACTATATAATATAAATGGTTATCTAATCAGATTTTACTGGGGTTGTTAATTTGTTGATCATGATCATGCGCTTACGGTGATGGGATACAATACCCTCAAATACCGTAGTCGGATCCAAAAACTTAAAAAAAAAAAGAATAAAAACACTTTTGAAGTACAAATCTTTTTTAATAAAATTAACCAAAATCCCCAAATACATGATTAAATTAGGCCGAGCAAGAGTGGCTAGCGGAAAATCCACAAACCAGCAGACAAGCCGACGTATGCGAAAGTCCCATTTGGGCACCGTTTTTGCACCCATTGTGGCTGCCACTACTGATGATGAGCCTAAATGCCTAATTCTTATTGGTCAAAAAATGTGATGAGATTAAATGCTACTCTTGATTGGTCAAAAAATATTTAAAAATATTGATAAAAAGAAAAGAAAAAAAACAAAACCCAGATGCACGCACAAAAAATAAATAATAAAAAAAGTGAGAAAGAAATGAAAACAGAGGAAGCAGAAACAATAAAACTCACAACAAAAGGCCCAAAGGAAGACATAAAACAAAAACAAAAACAATCAGTGGAGAAGATTTTATCTCAAATTCTATCCCTCTAGGTATCTTGTTTTACTTTATCTATCTGAGAGTCTGACAAAACCGCACATTAATGATAGATTTTTTTTTTCTCAGTTGCTTGTGGTTATGGTTGTATTTGAAGTATAATCAATGTATACTTAATAAGAACTATTTTTGGTGATTTTTTTTTTTGGGTTACAGATCTTGGATTCGATCTAGGGTTTTGTAGGGTTTAACGTTTTGCTTTCGAAAATGGCCTCTCCATTTCCTATTCCAGTCACTGCTGCTCAGGTTTCCGCTTTTTTACTTCCGCTTGATCTATCTGGGTTTTTGTTTTTCCAATTGGTTTTTCTTTCTTGAATTTAATTCTTTTGTGTGATTGGTTCAGGTGGGCACTTACTTTGTGGGGCAGTATTATCAGGTACTACAGCAACAGCCGGATCTTGTTCACCAATTTTACAGTGATGCCAGTACCATGCTTCGAATTGATGGCGACACTAGAGAGACCGCTACTGCGATGCTGGTATGCTGTTTTTTTCCCCCGTTTTTGTTTAAATATTGGGTTGCTTGATTGAAATGTTGTGAATTGTGTGTATTGGTTCTGGATAAGGTTAGCCTTGTGCATTGACTGGTCAATTGGGTTGCTGCTGGATGCTCTTGATTGCTGTAGCTTTTCAGTGCATTGTTGTTGGTTAAGGTTTAATGGTGGGCAATGGCTCTTCTGCTGTAGAAAATTTAGAATTAATTCTATGATTGGAACACAAGTACTAGTTGTAGATATAGATACCTGATAACAAATGCGGTGCTCATTTTGATGCGAGACCCTTAAGCATCTTAATTTGAAACACAGAGGGAATTGTACAAATGATAATGTTAGGCTCATTTTACATTTTAATGGCTACACATTTAGGTATTGTTTGTATGAAATGCTTCATTACATGAGTACATTAGAAAATCGTTGTGAATTTATATTTTGGGCACTGTATGATTTTTTTTTTAAATTGTTTAGCTGTCCAGTTAATATCAGCTGGTTATCACCCAGAGTGTCCATTCATTGATTTTTTTTTTTAATACACGTAATTGAAAACTTTTATGTGTGCAGTAGAGGCAAACATTGTGGATTTTTTTTTTCAATTTTTTCTTTTTCTTTTCTCTTTGGCAGCAAATCCACTCACTCATCATGTCACTCAATTATATGGGAATTGAAATCAAGACGGCTCATTCCCTGGAATCTTGGAATGGAGGTGTTCTTGTGATGGTTTCTGGTTCTGTGCAAGTAAAAGATTTCAGTGTGAGGAGGAAATTTGTACAAACTTTTTTCCTTGCACCTCAGGGGAAAGGTTACTTTGTTCTTAATGATATTTTTCACTTCATTGATGAGGAACAATTTCATCACCATCCAGCAGTCTTATTAGCCCATAGCAATTTCAATTCCAAGCTTAGTGCCTCTGCGACTATTCCAGAACCAGGTATCTGTATATCCTGAGTTGTGCAGTTTTAGGGCTTTTGTCATGGCATCACATGGCTGAATAATAGGATTTTTGTGCTGTAACAAAGAAGGGATACTGGCTATTTATATTATCATATAATTTTTGGAATCATAATGATCGTGTGTTTTGCATTCATTTTTGCTGTTCTTGATTATCAGCAACAATGTTCTGCTGGCTATATATGTGAATTATGTCTGCATGCACTTTATTATTGTATGGGGTTATCAGAATATGTGGCTGGTGCCTTTGGAAAAATAGTTGGAAAAAATAGTTTTTGCCTTACTAATTTCTGATATTGTGACCTGCTTATGCCTAAGTGCTGATTCATATTAAAATATTTCCTCCGGAATATCAGGTAGAAATTTCTGATATTGTGAATTAGTGAATTGTTTCAAAAAAATGAAACCCCTTTTTTGTTGACAGTACCGAACTATTTGATGGGTGGTGAAATCCAGGCAAGGGAATATGTGTCTCCTGTTGATGTCAAACAAAATGGTCTAATTGACGATTACAGTTTTCCAGAGCAAAGGTTACAGCAAGTCCCTGAGTCTGAGAATATTTTGGAGGACGGTTCTGCTGAAGAGTTGAATAGTTCATGTCAAAATTCAGTTAATGCTGCACAAGATTACCTGCCTGCTTCTGTTGAGGAACCTGTTGGAGAGCCTCAAAAGCATACTTATGCTTCAATTGTAATCACTAATACACATAGTAGTCATATTTTCTTGATTTCTTTTGTTTGTTTACTTTTTATTGTGTTTATGTGTGTGCACGTATCCATAGCCTATTGAATGAGAATTCCTTGATACACAAGTACTAACTTTTTTCACTTTCCCGCTTAACTATTGGCAGTTACGGGTTGCTAAAGGACAATCTACCCCTTTGGTTGCTCCCCAGCCTAGTGTTAGCAAGAATGTATTGCCAATTTCAGACTGGAATCATGTTTCTCAGCCAACTACTCAGCAAGAAACTGTTTCGTCAAATGCATATGAAAAGTCTTGGGCTGACACAGTGGAGGAAATTTCAGCTGTTGAAGATGAAGGTCATCTTTTAACTGCTATAATTATGTATCTACTTTTGCTCTAGGGAATCATGAATCATAGTATGACAAAACCTTACAGAACAAATTGAAGTCTAAATCCCTCATCTGAACCCATAAAAATCAAAAGAAAGGAATTTTTGTTTAATTGCTTTTGCAGCCTGAATATGTGTCTAAGTGTTGAATTTATTTATTAAAGGCATTATCTTTATCTTTGATGTTGCGTTGATGCATGATTTCAGAAGAAATAAAGTCGGTTTATGTGAGAAACTTGCCTCCTAATGTATCTGAGTCTGAAATTGCGGAGGAGTTTAAAAAATTTGGCGAACTCAGTTCCGAGGGTGTGGTAATCCGGAGTCGCAAGGTTTGTTTACTTGGCTTATGTTTTGGCTGTATTGGAACATCTTTTTTTATGAACTTAACACTATAAAATTCTTTTCATATTTGTAGGAGGTTGGTATTTGCTATGCTTTTGTGGAGTTTGAAGATATGACTGGTGTTCACAATGCAGTCGAGGTTTGCATTTTAATGTGGCATTTATATTACTATTTTTTTTTTTTCATTCTCCCTCTCTCTGTCCGTGGAAGGAACCTGGGGTGGGTTTTTAACAATTAAAATTGTAAGAAACCTGGGTGTTTTTGAACAACTGTAGTATACACAGTCGCCTCTCACGACTTTAATGATAAGGCATCATTTTTTGTTTTTTCATTTTTTTTCACTTTCTGTTGTTTTGCTGGTTCATTTTAAAATTGATATTAGTTCCTTCAACTAGGATTCTTGTTTCAACAGGACCCTGAACAGTGGATTTTATATATTGACTTCTTTTGGTCCCTTCTATATTTCGTAGGTGGGTTCTGCACAAGTCGCGGGGCGACAGGTGTATATTGAGGAGCGTAGACCGAACAGTAATATACCATCTCGAGGAGGAAGTATGTGTTTTGTTTTTTTTGGTATACTCGTCATATAATGCACCTGGAAGATGCAATGTTGGGTTGAATGGACCAAATTGTTTATTCAAAATGAATTCCTTGCCCATGTTCTATGACATTTGAGTTTGAACTTTGCTCCTTGTTGCTTGCTCTTTTGTTTTTCTAATGATTGAAACTGTAGCAGGGAGGGGGAGAGGCCGAGGCAGCCACCTAACGGATGCTCCAAGGGGGCGTTTTGGCTCAAGAAGTTACGGTAGAGGAGGTGGTCATGATGGGGGTGACACCGACTACAGTAGACCAAGAGGAAATGGTTTCTATAGGCCCTCTCCACGCCAAGATAGAGGATACTCAGTCACCAAGTATCAAGAAGTGGACAGAATTCATCAGGGTAGAAATTTCTAGATGCTTTGAGAATAGATCTAAACAAAGGGAATAGATCAAAATTTTTGGGTCGAACCATTCGTTTATGACACGTTCACCTTTGTTGGTTTCAGGCGCCATCATATATTGATAATTTCAGAAAGTAAAATTGATTTTAGATATGTCCGTTTTATTGTCTCGAAGTTTTTCAATGTTTTACCTGATAAAAAATTGATACAATTTTTTATATTTTAATAGGAAAATGTGTTCTTTCATTGTGAGCTCTCTTTTCCAAGCGAAATTTAAGCATTGTCTTTCCTATTTCTTTCATTTGTTTATTCATTATATGCAACTTCCTTCGGTTTCAACAAACTTGTATCAGAGGTTTTGTTTAAACATTTATCATAAATGTTATCCCCCTTCATTTGTTTGTTTGTTTGTTTTGTATTAATACTACACAAGCGACCAATTCTGATAAATAGAACGATCCTTATGATCTTCAATAAGCATTTTTCTGCTAATGATATTTTTTTTTCTCTTTGCTGGTACCAACTTTATTTTAATACACTATTGCTGTTTGCTTGGGCTTTCATCCCCAGAATGTCATTGCATGCCACTGAAGATGCTTTGAGAATCAGATTGCTGAGCTACTAATTTTTTGTTAGGCAGAAACATTTGCTGTTGTTACTGCTCCTTGACCGATGGGAACAACCTGCCGAAACTGATCATTGCTTTTGCTATCGTCTTCATCTTCTTCTGTTTCCCAGAGGAAACAAGCATACGCTGCGAGAACATGGCTGCAAACAAAGAAGCAGCAGGCCGAGAGGCGGTCAAATTAAATAATGAAACAAATCTTGTCTAATTAACACGAGAATCTAGGTCTCCACAAGCATAAATATTCATTCCCGTCACAGAAAGGGACCTTCTGCAATTCCTGAAAAAGAATATAGACACATTGCAGAACCAACACGTGCAAAGTGAATATGAAGTTCATACAAACACATTTAATAATGGGACAGTGAATGCAAGAATTTTTTACCTGTTTGCAGGAGAGGCTTGAACTGCACGCTCAAAATAGCACAAGGCTTTATCACGATCATGGTGAAGTTCCCACACCAATTTGGCATATTGTGACATGATTTCACCATCACCTGGATTAGCTAGTATGGCACATGAGAAGTACCCCTCTGCTCCTTCAAGGTCTCCTTTTGACTGTCAATCAGAAGCAAATAAGAGAATCGAAATAATCAATCTGAACATGCACAATTAATAGGTCTAAGCATAAACGAATCAACATATAAGAAATAGCTCAGAGAAGAATATTATGATATAACACAGTGCAGCGTTAAGATCCATATTGAACATGAGTGGAACTCTGAATCCCTCTATGAAACAAAATGTATCCTGCAAATACTTACTCATCCTGTTTCTCAGAGAATATGATTTTGGTAATGTGACATCCTACATGCTGATGATTTACAGGAGATAGCTTCATCTTAAATCCTAATGACCCCAAAAAAGGGATAAAAGGCCCAAAAGAAATTGCCTGGTTTGCGAGAGCCCGCTATAAATTCTATCCATAAATATTCTGATCACCAAGTACCAAACCTGAGTGTACAACTGCACTGTGCACATGCTATAACAATTGATTGCATTTTCACAGAAATGCAGGTTTCATCAAGTATTGCATGTCTTTGTAGTGAAAGCTGAAGATCCTTCTAACAGTTGTCTCACTCAAACATCAAAATTCTTAAGGCCTAGAGCATAGATTTTATTTCTAATATCCTTAAAACACAATATTAAGTGCTACATCCAATCCAACAAAGTAGACTAGCTGGATGTCTGTGGGAACATGCATATAGGTAAGAGTGATGCGGCTGAAGTCCATGAGTTATTCTTGAAAAGAGAACATGCATCTCACCTGATACAAAAACTGAGCATAATTTCTAAGGACCAAAGGGTTGCAAGGATTTTCGTCAACCATCCTCTTGAGATACTCCTCAAGATCACCACTGCTGTCAGCATCAGCTGCCGTGAAATTTCCCTTGTCAATCCTGAGGCCCGCTGCAATGCGCAAGGATGGGCTAACTGGCTCAATTTCTTTATTAGAAATTGAGTCTTCAGGTTTATTCAAATTGTTTCTTTCCACCTGAGAAAAATATCATAGACGCATTACAGCCTGTTCAACCATTAGTTGCAAGGAGGAAAAAACAAGGACTCACTGTTAAGCAATCACAATTCATAAACCAAGGTCCTTACTTGAATAGGTAGAACTTGAGTGTGTTCTTGTGCTGTATCATCTTCCCCATCATCCTCCATTTCCCAGAGGAAACAGGCATAAGCTGCAAGAATGTTGCTGAAGACAAGATAAAGGAGGTTAAATTTTGGACAAGTGAAAACAATAACACTTTGAAGCAGCCAAATTCAGAGTCACTCAGCTGTTCAAAAAGTAAAATTAAAGAGGCATTTCTGTTGAGGCAGCTGGATTATGAGTCCTCACCTATCTTTAGGAGCAGCTAGAGCAGCTCGTTCAAAGTATGTCAAGGCTTTATGCTGGTCACAATGGAGCTCCCAAACCAGTTTAGCATACTGCATCCAACTTTCACCATCCCCAGGATCTGCCATTGTTGCACGATGATAGTAGTACTCAGCTCCATAAAGGTCTCCCTTTTTCTGTTAGGAAAATAAGACAGAACTTGGTTTTAAACAGTTACAATCCCTGCTCTGTTTTCAGGTGGAAAGTATGAGATTTCCATGAAACTAAAGCTCAACAAATAAAAATTTCTATACAGATTAAAGCTAATTAAATTTTTTATGTAGAATTTACCATTAACCACTAAATTACAATCAGAAAACTAAAAAGCATAGACCAAATGATGGTTCTACTCTTAAACAGATGGATAAATAGTACAATATGGAGATCTGCACAACATCCTAAATTTCAGTTGGTTGCCCGATTCAAAGAACGTAAAAAGATATTTGTTGCATTGCAGATATATGATCACCCACAAATCTCAATTATAAAATTTTTGTACTACAAGTCAAGCCAGTTCGAAACACCCTGAAATCTATACACTTCAAAACAAGCTTCAGCACCCAAATAATCCTTGGATATATTATCCCTCATCTAATATACAAAGTAGAATTTTCCTTCATAGACAGCTAAAATTGCATGCTGTTTAAAAAAGTTAAAATCATTATGTCTAAATTAAACCAAAATCAGAAAAGCAGAGAATGAATCGTCCGCTCACCTGTAAGAGCTGAGCATAATTTCTTAGGAGCAAAGGATGGCAGGGGTATTCATCAATCATTCTCTTATAATACTCCTCAGCCTCTGCACCATCATCAAAATTCGGCATAGTTAAATCAGCAACTTCACCGGCATCATCAAAACCAGGAACACTAATCCCAAGTCCTGTGGCCAGATACATGGGAGGACTAACCGGCCGTTCAATATCTTCTCCAATCCCATTCCATCCTTCTTCATATTCTCCCTCCTCTTCAATCAGCCCCATAGTCTTTTTACTCCCAAAACTGAAGTCACCACTGTTGATACCTAAACCATCTATATAGTCTCCAATTGTAACAGTTCTAGTCAAGGTTACTTCTTCACTTTCTACTCCATCAACAGAACTATAAATCTCAAAAGATGGTGCAGACCTCAACATGGTTTTGTTGGTTTCGTCATGTAAACACGAAGACTTCTTCTGTGCACACAAGTAACGAATCTGATCATCTATGTCGCAAGAACTATGACTTTGAGCTAACCCTTTCAAGTTTCCGTCCGAAGAAGCTCTTCGAAGGCCTTTAAGGCTTGAACTACAAGTTTCTTGAGAGGCTGGAGATGAGCTGCTTGACAGTGTAGTTGAGTTGAGCTTGTTGGTATATTCTTCTACATCTTTGTTGGGACCGTCTGAGAGGCTAGGAGATAAGAGGGATCCAATATTAACTGGGGTTGATGAGCTTCTTAGAAGCATGTTGTTTGATGCTATTTAAAGTGATCTGATTTTGTACTTTGCTTCAGATTGTGAAAAATTCTGCACATATGAGCTGTCAATAATGAGCAAAAAATATATCTAAATCTAATCTCCATAAGTCAAATATTAATAATAATACAGCACGTACCATCATATTCCTCTGCCATGCTCAAGCTCTCACATGCGAACTTGCAAATAAAAATATTATCACATGATTTACAACTAGAAATGCTTGATGCTGCAGCAACACAAGGAATTACAAATGGGGCAAGAAAGAAACTAGGAAAACAACTATTTTACTATCAAGTGAATTGATTCTTTCTTGCATTAATTAAGCTCCAAGATGCCTTTACCCCTGGAGGTGGAATTAAAATTATAATTTGCTTGAATTTTGTGAGTTAACAAATAAGATATAACAGGATGCACGTGATTCCATTTTAAGTAAAGGGGGATTCTCTCTCAATCCCCGTGAAAATTAGTTTTGTTTTGAGTGCTTTCTACATCAGAAACCAGAAAAGCAAAAGATGGCAACATTAATTATAAATTATCATACCACACATGGTATCATGAGCAAAGTTTCTTTATATCCAGTTATCTTGGTAACCATCTATGAGGTCACCAATTGTCATTTGTAAGTAATCAGACATAACTTTTAATATTTGTTGTATAATGTAATTTTGCGTTAGCATGACGTTTCATGTTATCATTAATCATACGAATAAAAGAAACAGATTAATAAAATATACTTACGTATAGCCCTCCAGACATGGCAAATTCATAGAATAGACGGCCGGCGTCCGCCTGAGTTTAGAGTTATGATATATGAGTGAGTTGCGTGGCGAGGCTTTCGCAGAGAGATCTGGTTTCTTGGCTTTTGGATTGAAGGGCTGTCTTTTTTTTTTTTTTTAATTTATTGTTTTTCTTTAGGTGTCACTTGTTGATATTTGTGCTTCAATTTGCCTCTGAAGAAGAAGAAGAAAGTGACGCGTGTAGTTTTCCATGAATAGTAGTTAGCTTCAACGTGATCTTCTTAAAAGTGATAGTGACTTTGTGAAAATTGTGGGGGAATTGGTCAATAATGTGATGTACACTGAAAATAATATAAAATTCAATAAAAAAAATAATTGATTTTTCTGTGGTTATTATTTTTTTTCCACTGTGTTACTTCCGGAGTTCTGTACATTATCTCATAAGTACGGGGGAAGGATAGAGAAAACGAGTTCATTCACATGCAAAGGCCTGAATCCTAAACCTTAAAGGCCCATATCCCAAAATTCTTTGAGCTTATTAATTACGGTACAATTTATTTGACAGTTTCTTTTGAACCAATTAAAGAAATATACGCCTTCTCAAAAAAATAAAATAAAGAAATATAGGCACAAAGCTAAATAAATCAGTCAGAGCCGTTGGATGATCATGAAATTTATCAGTTCATACTTAATTCTCATGCATTCACCAGACTTGATGATCGACGGCTTGGATAGCTTAATATATAGGACACGCTCACACTTTCGAAGTAGAATTCCAACAGTCCATCCATGTAAGAGGTGAAAAATAGTTTATGCCAGCACCATTCGATGGAAGCCCAACACAAACAATATCAAGCTAACACGGCAAAAAAAATTAAATAGGTTCGAGTTAGGCGTACATTTTAGAGTAATAATCTTTAATCGCCTCGATCTATCTCGCTAGTTCACACTTCTCAATTATCTCTATTTATTTCTACAACTACCCTTGTTCTTTTTTATTTTCCCCCAATAAATTAACCCAATAGCCCCCATTTCCTTTAGTCGCTGAAGCTTTAATCGCCATAATGCTATTGATGATGAGTAATTTTCATTAAATAAAAACTTAGATTTCCCATTATTTTATTTTTCAACATCCCATTAAAACTAAATAAACATACATTTAACCAGTTTATTGTAATTGAATAAAAACAGAGATGGATATGCATCCAAATGATGTGTAAATGATGATGGATTTCGCTTAAAAAACTTCAGTCCATGTCTCGCCAATTCAATTTCCTTATATGATTAAAATAGAAACTAAAAATTTGTGTTTCAAATTAAAATCAGTAGAAGTGAATGTCATTTGCATTTTCGGGAAAAATAAAACCCCTGAAAATATTGATAAATATGGAGGAGGCTTGTTAAGTTGTCGGATTGTTAGTGTTGGTGTTATCATTGGCAGGAGAGCCAGTGAAGGAAAGTGAGCTGCTCTTCAATCTTTAATGAAAATGAAGATGAAGGAAAGTGGGGCAGAAGAAGAAAGAGGAGAGAGAAAAGAGAGGACAAATTTTAAAAGTTTAAGTTATTTTGATGGGTATTTTAGAAATTTTAAATTAAAATAAAAAAAGTAGGAGTTAGTAAGATAAATTAAGGGGTTAAATATCACTACTCATGAAATAAGGATGGTTACTTTTCATTGGATAAGGAATTATAATTTATTTTCGACACAATTGGAATTGAAGTGTTGCGCTATAGCTTTACCTTATTTTGAAATAATGAATGGTCTTATGTTGCATAATGTTATATATATCAACATTGAGGGAGGACAATTTTCATTTGCAGTTCGTATCGAGTATTGTCATCAGTTTTCTCATACGGTTTTCAAAATTAACTCTTTTTTTTTTTAAATAGATCTCAATTTCAATTTTATGCCATTAATAGGGGAAAAAAAGGTCAGATTAATACATATACAAGAGACTTCTTGCAATTAAATTAAACAGATTCCAGGTTAAATAAAGGGAGAATTAAAAAAAAAAAAACTAGAAGAATGAATAATTGATAATTTCTTGTTAACTGATGAAGCAGTAAAATGGTTAAGTTTTTTTAAGGACTAAAATGTTTAAGGTTTTGGACTCAAGTTTAATCAAAGAGAAGTAGTAATGGATTGATTTAATTATGCCGAATTTTGATGAGTAGGTACGTTTGTTTCCAGATATCAATATATAAAGTGCTGATTAACAGCACCTGATGAATGATATTTTCTTCTCCGTTAGTTAGTCATTTTGCTCGAGATTTGTTTCTCTGTGATCAGTGTAATCTTCTTTGTCATTCCAGATTATTTTCATATATTTGTGATTAATAAAAGTGAGCATATTTTTCCTTCGTAAGTGTGTGTATCGTGCTTGTTCTGTTTTGATTCATTTTTGTGGTTTGTTGTTCTTGGACACATCTATGATCGGATCTTGGTCAATGTAGATCAAATGATTTCTTGGTTGTTTGCGACTATGAAATCACAAGAAGTCTTAAATGAATATTCGAAAATGAGAGAAGGCAGAATCACATAGAGGCACAGCCAAAGAAAAGCAAGAATCGAAGTAGAAATAAGAGCATATACATCTCCCAAGAACGTAAAAAAGAAAATAATAGTACTCTTACACTCGCTGTTGAAACTATTCACTACTAAGGTTAAAATTCATAACCGGCGAAAAGAACAGAAAATCACTCGAAATTTGATTGTCTCATACATCTGCCTCCAACATTTTTAAGCAGGAAGTCTCTAATTTTTAAGAGTTTTGTTACAATTGTTTCTTTGTTCTGGTGATTCTACAATGCGCCCTATGGCCAAACTAAAGACAAATGACACACATTGTCCTTTGCAGCAAAATGTCTGTCCTCCCAATTTACTAGATTTGCATCGACAACTTCCATGACCGAGATGGATAGCAAATCATTTACTCACACTTTAATGTCATGTCTTTAGCAAAAATTTCATATGTAGGTTTCTTCTCCGTAAATGTTTCCATTAACATAGTCTCAAAGCTGTGAACATCTCTGTTTATGGATACTCGTCCTTCTCTTCCATGCTTTACTAATTGCAATAATTATCTAGTGAGATAAAATAATAGTGATAATTTGCTCAAATGAAGACCATGAGAAATTAATAACTTAAAAAGTTTAAAGGAATATAAAATTTTTAACATAAAACAAACATGGTGCCATATAGCCTATTGTGGCAAGTGTTTGTGTTTGAGTCATAAATTGATTTTCTCTAGTTAAGAGCTTTGCAATGCCAAAATCACTCAAATGAGCAATCATATTATCATCTAACAATATATTGTGGGGCTTTAGGTTACAGTGAATTATAGGAGTTGAATAACCAAAATGCAAATATTTTAATACTGATGCAACATCTATCATTATGTTCAATATTTGAAAAATATCCAAAATGCAGTTGCTCTAATGCAAAACCTTCTCCAAGCTTCCATTTTCATGTACACTAATATCAATGCTCTAAAATCTTCATTTGAACAAGTGCTGATAATTTTTACAAGGTTTTGATGATGAGTGCTTTTCATCACTTCACATTCAATATCAAAACTCTTCCATGCTCTTTGAAATTGCAAGTGCAAGACCTCTACCACAAACTCCATCCCATCTTGAAGCCTTACTTTGTAAATCGAACCAAAACTTTCTCTACTGATTAGATTATTTTCACTAAATCCATCCATTACTTGCAAAAGTTCTAGGTATGAAAATCTTCTTCTTGATGTTGAGGTTTCATATTACCAACATTTGGTAGCTCCGTCACTCTTTTTTGACATCTTGAGATCAACCCAAATATGAGAGCTAATATGACTACTACTATGAATACAACGCTTAGCGGCAAAACAATCCCCAATAGAACAGCATTTTCGCTTGATTTCCCATGAGTACTAGTTTTGCTGCTTTTGCATGGTGGGACTTGCAGATTTGGTGAGCCACATAATAGATCATTTCCAATAAATGATTTGCTTGAGAATTTCGTAAAAGATCCTCTTCTTGGAATCTCTTCTTTCTAGTTTTTTAAATGAGAGATCTCGGTATTTTAAGTACAAGAGTTTCTCCAAAGATAGAGGAATAATCCTAGAAAGATTATTATTAGATAAATCTAAGGATTCTAATCTTACCAAGTCACCATATGATTTGGAAATTAAGCCTTGCTATTTATTATGACCCAAAGGGAGAAATTGTAGACTTTTTAGCCCTTGAATTGTAGTTGGAATATCACTTGATAAATTATTCCTTGAAAAAACCATTCCTGTTGAGATGTTCAAATTTCCAATCTCGAATAGAAGGGGTCTAGTAAATAAATTTGATGAAAAGTCAAGGTACAAGATGACCTTAAGGTTTGATAAAGTTGAAGGAATAGAAGTTAACTCATTGAATCCCAAAATGGAGATTCCTTAGAGTAGTGAGCTGTTGGCATATTTTTATTAGTGGCCCACGTGCCAAATTATTGAATGGCTTATAATTAGGATTTAAATAAGAAAATAAATAATAGGCTGAAATCTTATTAGTCAATTAAGAAAACCTAACTATCCACTTTAATGGAAAGTGGGAATAAGAGTTTTTATTAAAATTGGTCTTCTCTCCACCCAGGTATATAGATATATCATGTTAATTTTTTATTCATCATAAAAGTGAGTTACTCTAAAGGGGTTGAGAGAGAAATAAATTTTGTTAAATCTTTAATTCTTGCAGTTAAACTTGATCAAGAAAATTGCTATGGATCAAGGTACATATTCTCTCAATTATGATGATGTGAAAATCATTATATTTTACGATCTTAAGGATTGAAGTTTATGCGAAATTAGGGTTTTCTTGCTTTATAAGAATTGCTTTATGAGAATTGTAACTAGAATATCAACTGATAAATTATTCCTCGAAAAATCCATTTTTGTCGAGACCTGCAAATTTCAAATCTCCAATAGAAGGGGTCTAGTAAATAAATTTGATGAAAAGTCGAGGTACAAGATGTCTTTAAGGTTCGATAAAGTTGAAGGAATAGAAGTTAACTCATTAGAGCCCAAAATGACAGTTCCTCAGAGTAGTGAGATCATTGAATCTATTGGCATATTTTTATTAGTGGGTGACATGCTGCATTATTGAATGGGTTATAATTGGGATTTAAATAATAAAATAGATAATAGGCTGAAATCCTATTAGTCAATTAAGAAAACCTAACTGTCCATTTTGATGAAAAGTGGGAATAAAAGGTTTCTTGAAATTGGTCTTCTTTCCACCCATATATATAGATGTATCAAGTTAATTTTTTATTCATCATAAAAGTGACTCACTTTAAAGAGGTTGAGAGGGAAATAAATTTTGTTAAATCTTTAATTCTTGTAGTGAAACTTGATCAAGAAAATTGCTATAGATCAAGGTATGTATTCTCTAAATTATGATAATGTGAAAATTATGATATTTTATGATCTTAGGGATTGAAGTTTAAGCAAAATTATGGTTTTCTTGCTTTATAAAAATTACTTTATGAGAATTGTAGTTGGAATATCACTTGATAAATTATTCCTTGAAAAATCCATTCCCGTCGAGACCTTCAAATTTTCAATCTCGAATAAAAGGGGTCTAGTAAATAAATTTGATGAAAAGTCAAGGTACAATATGACCTTAAGGTTTGATAAAGTTGAAGGAATAGAAGTTAACTCATTGGAGCCCAAAATAGAGATTCCTTAGAAGAGTAAGATTGCCGAAGCTGTTGGCATATTTTTATTAGTGGCCCATATGCCACATTATTGAATGGGTTATAATTGGGATTTAAATAATAAAATAAATAATATATTAAAATCCTATTGATCAATTAGGAAAACCTAACTGCCCACTTTGATGGAAACTGGAAATAAAAGTTTTATTAAAATTGGTCTTCTCTCCACCCATGTAAATAGATATATCATGTTAATTTTTTATTCATCATAAAAGTGAGTTACTCTAAAGGGGTTGAGAGAGAAATAAATTTTGTTAAATCTTTAATTATTGCAGTGAAACTTGATTAAGAAAATTGTTATGGATTAAGGTATGTCTTCTCCCAATTATGATGATGTGGAAATCATGTTATTCTACGATCTTAAGGGT
Organism: Luvunga scandens; assembly: GCA_030449905.1. NCBI lineage: Eukaryota > Viridiplantae > Streptophyta > Magnoliopsida > Sapindales > Rutaceae > Luvunga > Luvunga scandens. The sequence continues at coordinate 6,597,280 of JASUUG010000478.1, forward strand.
TTTAGTTTATGCAAAATTAGGGTTATCTTGCTTTATAAGAATTGCTTTATGAGAATTATAATTGGAATATCACTTTATAAATTATTCCTTGAAAAATCCATTCTTGTCGAGACCTTCAAATTTCTAATCTCGAATTGAAGTTGTCTAGTAAATAAATTTGATGAAAAGTTAAGGTACAAGATGTCCTTAAGGTTCCAAAAAGTTGAACGGATAAAAGTTAACTCATTGGAGCCCAAAATGGAGGTTCCTTTGAGTAGTCAAATCGTCGAAGCTGTTGGCATATTTTTTTTAGTGGTCCACTTGCTACATTATTGAATGGGTTATAATTGGGATTTAAATAATAAAATAAATAATGGGTTGAAATCCTATTGGTTAATTGGGAAAACTTAATTACCCACTTTGATGGATAGTGGGATTTAAGTTATTTTACGATCTCAGGGATTTAAGTTTATGCAAAGTTAGGGTTTTCTTGCTTGGTAAGAATTGCTTTATGAGAATTGTAGTTAGAATATCACTTGATAAATTATTCCTCGAAAAAGCCATTCTTGTCAAGGCCTTCAAATTTCCAATCTCGAATTGAAGGGGTCCAGTAAATAAATTTGATGAAAAGTTAAGGACAAGAAGTCCTTAAGGTTCCACAAAGTTGCAAGAATAGAAGTTAACTCATTGGAGCCCAAAATTGAGGTTCCTTCAAGTAGTGAGATTGCTGAAGCTCTTAGCATTTTTTTTAGTGGCCCATGTGCCACATTATTGGGTTATAATTGACATTTAAATAATAAAATAAATAATGAGTTGAAACCCTATTGGTTAATTGGGAAAACCTAACTGCCTACTTTGATGGAAAGTGAAAATAAGTATTTTATTGAAATTTTTCTCCACACACACACACACATATATATATATAGATATATCACATTAATTTTTTATTTACCAGAAAAGTGAATCACTTTAAAGTGGTCAGGAGAGAAATAAATTTATCTAAATCTTTAATTCTTGTAGTGAAACTTGATCAAGAAAATTGCTATAATAATGTAAAAATCATGATATTTTACGATCTTAGAGATTGAAATTTATGCAAATTAGGGTTTTCTTCCTTTATAAGAATTGCTTTATGAGATTTGTAGCGCGAATATCACTTGATAAATTATTCCTCAAAAAATCCATACTCGTTAGGATCTTAAAATTTCCAATCCCGAGTGGAAGGGGTCCAGTAAATAAAGTAGATGAAATGTCAAAGTACAATATGTCCTTGAGGTTCCATAAAGTTGAAGGAATATAATTTAACTCATTCGAGCCCAAAATGGAGGTTCGTCAGAGTAGTGAGATAGCTAAAGCATTTAGGGATGGATCCAGAGGGCCTATTGCCACTCAGGTCGAGTCGAAACATTGCACCCAAATGAAAAAGAGCATTTGGGATTGATCTTTCCAATTTATTATCTCAAAAAATTAAAAACTGAAGCTTTTGTGATTGCCAAGAGTAATCTAAATTACTCCATTCAATTTATTACCTGCTAAATTAATGGTTGTCTAGTTGGTCAAGTTGCCAATCTCTTCAGGAATGCCTTCACTAATGTTACAATCGAACATCTAAATGCCTTCCAGAGATTGAGAAATATTGCTACAATCCTCGAAAGAAAGCCATCTAGTGGATTACTTGATAGGTCAAGAATTTTTAAATACTTGCAGTTTGACTAGGAGGATAGAAAGCTCAATTCTTGAGTTGAAGATGTCAGATAATTTTCAAACAAACGAAGTTGCTTGAGGTTTCTTAAGTTGCCAAATGTGCTGGGAATAAAATCGGAGAAGGAGTTGGTTGCCAAAATTTGAGTGTGCTGGGAGTAGAAGCATTGAAGATGAAACGAGGAATTGTGCCACGAAAATTATTAGCCGACAAATAAAGCTCCTCAAGATTTGGAAGTCGAACATCTGTGATTGATGGAAATCTTCTATTTTCAATATCAAATATTATGAGTGTTGATAGATGGAAGATATGTAATTGGAACAATACCAACTACTTTGTGCTGGCCAAGCATCAACAGCTCGAAATTACAGAGATGATCAATTTCGTATGGTATCTCACCTATATTTTGATAGAATTATATTCAGATTTTTTTTAAATAATGCATAATATATTAAAAAAAACACATTTTTCAATAAAAAGGTATTTATACACTGCACAATTATGGCATATACTAACATACAAGATAAACTAAATCATGTATATATCTCTTTAACAACAAACAACCATCAACTCCTGACATATACTAACATACAAGATAAACTAAATCACGTCTATATCTCTTTAACAACAAACAACCATCAACTCGTGTCAGCGGTACAATTAAATTCAGTAAACTATTTTTCCTTTTTCTTTTAAACATTTTCCTTGCTCAGATGGAGATTCCTAAGTTCTCAACATTTAATTTTACTGATAATGAAAAGTGTATATTTAATAAGATTAAAAATTATCAATTTTTACTAACTGTGTTGATTAATACGCTCATAACTTATAAATTATCTTGATGCTCCCTAAATAAATTTTTATGTTAAATTAACTTGTAAAATGTAAATTTTATGTTATTTTTTATATCTCAAGAATAAAGAGGGAATTGAAACTAAAAGTGAAAAATAAAGAAGAATTGTTGCCATATTGAATGCAAAAAATAGTGAAGTGGTCATTTTGCCACTTGACTATTACTCTTCTCAGTGTAAAAGATAAGTAATAAATAAATAAATAATACTAAAATAAAAGAGCAAGGAGGGATCAGTCACCTATGAAAAGCAAGAACACGGAGACAGAGGGCAGAGAAGAGGAAAAGGGACCTGAGACTAATGCTTAGAAAAATTTATTCTTTTGTGTATTTCATTCTGTTGTAATATATTTTAGAAGTTTAGAAAATAAAATAAGTGTTTTATTTTTCAATATGAGTGGCTAATTTTCTAAGTTACGGTGAAATGTGAAATTTAAGGATTTAAATTATTAAATTAATTACTCTTCTGAGTTTTAAAATTTCTTTTATTTGTTTGTATTTTTTAACGGTTTCTTTTATATAATGTTAATTTATAGATCTAGACCTCTTTGGATTTATATAGTATTTTGATATAATATCAACATGCTAATATAGTTGTGGCACATTAGTTATTTGATCTCATATTTGTCCACACTAATGGATAATTAAGAATTAAATGACATAATAATTAAATGGAGAAAGAAATGCATAATACAAATATGAGAGAGTGTTATGGCCATAATTTGAAATCCGAGAGTGAGTCCTGTAACCTTAAAATTTTTTAGATGGTTCCTATTAATTTCTTTTTCTGCTCTTAATTTTCTTTGTTTAATAATTGACTACTAAATTTTAAATTTTTTATAGTTCAATCCCGGACTCACTGGGTTATATTATAATTATACAATCTTATACTTGATAGTAAACAATAATTTTGAGTCGTGTCATAATTCATTCAAGTTTTCCAATTGAAATACTAAACACTAAATTTATTTACAAGAAAATGAAAAACTTCAAATTTTTCTACTAATCTTCATGTATTCTAGGAATGAGCATCATTGGTTATGATAAAACATCACTAGTGATGACTGAGAATTTACTTAGATAAAAATTTTATAATGATGTATACCTTTGAGTCTATTATTGTTAGGATATAACTCCTTATGGCTATGTTTGGATGTTAAATAAAAAGCGGAATTAGACTAATTTGAAGCATAAAAAAAATTAATCCAATCCACAACCATGTTTGGTTATCTTGACTAGTAAATTAGTTGAAATTTTAGTCCAAAATTCATGGAGACTATTAGTCATATCCCCATTTTCACATAGATTTAGGTTGGATTGAAATCTTATTGTAGTCCAAATTTGGCACTAATATAATATTTCAATTCAATAAATTATTTTTTAACTTGTATTTAATTTAAGATTAAATATTAAATTTTAATTCAATAATTTATCTTAACTACTACTAACCAGTATGTAATGTTAAACATAAAAATTTATATAATTATTTGTTTACAATTTTATTAAATATTAATTATTAAATTCAACAATTAGTAATATAATTGTTTAAAAATAATATACTATTTAAATATATACTATCATTAAATTATATTTAGCATAGTCTTGTCCGATAATGTACCAAATAAAATATAGTACTATAAAATCCATTATAATCCAATTTCATTTAGTAATCCGATCTAATTCGAAAAGTTAATTTAGTCTAATTCGACCTTCCAAGCATAGTTTAAGATTAGTAAAGTTTTCAATTTCTTTTGGCGTGATGCTTGTTTAGAAATTATTTGTTAGCAATGCATCTCCAATTATTTAAACATATTAGTGATTCGAAGTAACATATTTTATGAAGATGTCACACATGCATATCCTTGGTGAAGCCTATCTGTCAAGAAATTATTTTGTAGCCCTAAAATCTCTAATATCATATAACTTTTATAAGTTATAACTGAGAAGAATTGAATCTAAAGGTCTATGATAAATGCAAATATTTTAAATATATCAATATAAATTAAATTATTTATCTCAAAACACCTTATTAATAATTGTAAATTAGTATAAATACGCACTTTTACATCGTGAAATGGATATTTGTAATTTTAGATTATTTAAATATGAGTTAAGTCTAATTATTTTTTACTTAAATTAGGTTGGCTAACCAAATAAAACTGCTTGAAAATCACTCAGCCAAGTACCCCTCAGGGCTTAAGTTTAATTATTATGCATACAGAAAATGTTAGTAAATTAATAAATTTATTTCTTTTATCAAACAATTAAAAATATTATTAATTCTAGTATTCACATCATTGTCAAATAAAATAAAATAGCCAATGAGACTAAATATTCTAATATTAATTCAAATTAGTAGTGTAATATTTATATTTAGCTATGAACATAAGAATGTATTTTAGAACTAAATTTTTATTTTATTTTATATGTGCTACCACAATTTATATATGAATTGATATCATGGTAAAAGATTATAAATTTCATGTGGTATATCACCTGCGTTTCAAAAGAATTCTACTCAAATTTTTTAGATAGTAAATATTGTGAAACATGAAAATTTTCTAATCATAATTAAAGTCTGGGACAAATTTATAACGTCACAAATAATTTTTTACAATATTCTCAATTCATTTATAATGTTATACATTCGTCATAAATTTTAATCCCAAATTTTAATTCTGAAGCTGGAAGTGATCTCTTACAAAACAAACACACTTTTGTGACAAAAAGGCACCTGTACACTGGCTATACAATTATCACTAGTACTCACGAAGGGCTAGATCGTCGATGAATGAGTGTTACATGCAAACTGCAATAAATATTTTATAAAATATTTTTTAAATGTGTGGTGACAAGTAAGCAATAGATAGATTGTGTGGTTAAAATAAAAAGATGAAATGTAAAATAATTTTCTTTCAACTTCTCTAGATCGATGTCTGTTCTTTTTAGTAAAATAATTTATTTTTAGCCTATTTTTAAAATTTATCCTTTGAAATACTAAAAAGGAAGTTTCAAGATCTCAATATTTCTGTCAAGTTATTCAATTGAAATGCTTAAATACCAAATTAATTTTCCTTTTCCCCCCTAATATTCCAAGATTGGGCACCATTGCTTAAGGTAAAATGTTATAGGGGTGAGACTCAATTTTTTCATATATATAAACTCTAATGATACGCAATTTGGAGTCTAATAAAGCCAAGATGTAATATAAACTAAGATAAAACTTACCTTGGAGTTTGTTAGAGTGAAGATCTAACTCCTTAAGCTTGGTCAAGTTGCCGATTTCTTTTTGGTATAGCTCCCAAGAAATTATTGCATGAGAAAGATAGTTTTTTCAGTAGTTTACTGTCTTATAGAGTGGACGGTATTTTACTATGAAAGTTGTTACGGAAAATGTAAAATTCTTTCAGAAAATAAAGATTTTTATTGCAAAAATTTGCAGGAAGTTCACCGGATATTCTATTAACACTGAAATCAAGAACTTGAAGATGAAAGAAGAGAAAGAACCAGTGAGCTGGTTATAACTGAGATCAAGTATTTGCAGTGATGACAGATTTCCAAGGTGAGAAGGAACGGTGCCTGTTAAAAAATGATTTGTTAGTGCCTATACAAAATTTCCAAGTGTTTTCAATTTTTTTAATACAGTAAAATTGAAAAATCTGTGCATGATCTCATAGACCTCGAATGCATAACAAGATAATGTTGGATAGTAGTCATACACACCTTGGAGTCTGTTAATTCCAAGATATAACTCCTTAAGCTGGGCCAAGTTTCCGATTTCTATAGGTATGGCTCCCGAAAAGTCATTGTCCGGAAAACTTAAGATTTGCAAATGTGTGCAATTTAATAGAGTGGATGGCATTCCCCGCCATGAAACATGTTTCGGGACAAAGAAAGGTATTCCGGAAAAGGAAGATTTCTGCAAATATATGGAGGAATTTCACCGGACAATCTATTGAAACTAAAATCATGATATTTTAAAAAAGACATATTGGAAATTAAAGAAGGGAATGAACCGGAGAGCTGGTTGTCACGAAAAGTAAGTATTTGCAGTGAAGATAGATTCCTAAGTTGAGAAGTAATGGTGCCACTAAGATTTAAGTGAGAAATATTCAAGGCTGTGACCCTATGGCTGCGGACATCGCAAGTAACGCCGGGCCAGTTACAGACAAGAGAACTTGTATCCCAATTATTGGCAAAGAAATTGATTGGATCATGAGCAATATGAGCTTTCAGGGCAAGAAGAGCATCGTAGTCCGTGGTAATACTAAGGTTGCCTGATGCTACAACAATTTAGAAAATAAGGACCAAACAACGGATAAAGAGAAATATGATCATCATACTGAGAGAAGGAGATCTTTTCATGAGATGAGAGAATTTAGATTAATTGTAGTTGTGCGCAAGAACACTCGTAATGCGCTACCAAGTGTTTATAATGATAAATAGAGGAGAAAAACACCCGCATGTGTTAAGCCAGGCCTTCTGTCACCAAAAGCCTGTTCTTTTAACCCTAACGATTTTGGAATTCATTAAATAATTGGCAAATGGAAAGTAATAGGATTTGGTAGCTAATGTGATTTTGTATTATAATTCTTCTGACTAAAACCAACAATTCGTATATTATTTTTATCAAAATTCTTATAGTAAATTTATATTTATCAAATCCTACCAACTTTTATATCATATCTAAATGTTGCATTCATATATATTATTGTCTCTAAAAGTTATCAAGCAAACGAGTTTGAACAATTTTCACAATTTCGGCCAAGTAAGAAGGTTTTTCTAAGTGGCCGAAGGTGAAGCAATCTGTGAAAGATTTTGGATTTCCTTTATTGACACGAAAACTTAAATCGTTTTTTTTTTTTTTAAAAGGAAAGGGGGGTGAGCAAGTCCAAATCAATTTTTGTCCCCCTCCCCACCCGCAAGACTCGAACCCGAGTCCACACAAGTGAGGGGCGACAGATTGCATTGCCAACCAACTCGGCTACGCCCTTGGGAGCACGAAAACTAAAATCGTTTTCTTGACTTCTTTACAAGAGAGAACGTGTTATTTTATACGTACAAAACAATGATAATATAGGAAAGTGATTGAGAGGGACATTCATATTTCCTTCCTAAAGAGTTTACCATCAATAATGAATGACGTAATTACAAGCCGTTGTCCTCTTATTTTGGGTAGTAGTCGTTAAGCTGCCTGTGATATTTTATTTGATATTTTGTGGACCGATTAATCGTGATTCTTGACATAGTCAAGCCATGCAAATTGCTAGCTATTACTTCCCCAAAGTGATTCACGTCAGTCTTGCTGAAAAATTGATTGAAACATGATTCATGCATGCAGTGGTGGCTTTAGATATAAGTGAATAAAGTAATCGCCTAAGACCTTATATTTTGAAAAAACCTCATTTTTTTAGTATTTTTAAATAATTTTCTAATTAATAAAGTCTGTTAAACATCTTTCTAATTAATAGTCATCCTACAATTAAGAATTATTTTTTATAAAAAATCTATATTTGGTAATCTTAATGTTAAGGAGATATAATTAATAATATTATTTAACAGTTAATTCAATCATTATTAGTCTTTTCAAGACAAAAATGAATTATTTACCTTTTCAATTTTCTAAAAACCTTTAATTGTTTAATGTTAAAACTAAGGATCTTTGATGTTTAATGTTTTATCATTCTAAATATTCTATTTGAAAATAATATTATTCTTATTTATTTGTTCGTTTATTTTGTAATGGTTTTAATGAAAGTTTTAAAAATATCTTCTTAACTAATTTTTTTAAGTTTCATTTTTGAAATTTTTAGAATTTCTTTTATTATTATTGAAATTTAAAAATTAAAAATGGTATAAATTTTTAACTATTTTATATTTATTTAAGTACTGAAATTATAAAATAAAAAAAAAAGACCTTATAAAAAAATTCTTCTAAAGGCCCATATACTATAAAACCGGGCTAGCATACATGACAGCTTTGAGGGCAACGAGAAAATGCTGCAAAATGGCTTGAATAGTGCATGTGATCAGGAGAAACTTATTTTCGACAAAATTTTAGAATGTGTCAACTTTGACGTTGTGCCGACCGTACTACTATTGCATGCAAAATTTGTTCTTGTCTTTTAGGCCCTTTTTGGAGACAAAATCTCAACTTTCATGAATCACGTTTGGACTATTTTGTTTGTTTGCGTGGCACGAAGAGTTGAATAAGTCTATTTAGCTCACTTGTTTTTGGTTGCCATAATAACACTACTGAAATAGTGGCTATCAAGAAGATTCTCCAAGAAATTTCTACTTCTAAATTGAAAATTTTGGAATAATTAATTTGTTAGAGTAAATAATATTAAATGATGTAGCATTCGTTCTTCTTGTGTCTTGTCTTTTTAATTTTGAGTAATACAACTCATCTTAAAAGGTTTTAATTACAAAACTTTTATCCTAAGATAAGAAAATCATTTCCCACATATAGATTCCCCATATCCACCCCACTAAATTTATTAAGAGATAGGGTGGAGAATGAAGACGAAATTTTTAATGAGGTAGAGAATGAGATAGGCTTTCCCACCTCTACCCCACCCCACCCTATTGCCATCCTTAGAGAACAGAAGGTAATTAATGATGATCTTAACTTGTTGGACTCAATATACACTACAAAAATAATGACCTTTTGCAACAACAACGGTTTGTTGCTAAAAGTATAAATTTTGTTGTCTTAGATTGTTGCAACAAAATACGTTTGTCGTTAAAGTTGTCGCCTTAGCATTGTCGCACTCTTTATTCAACAACAAAATGAAAGTTTTCTTGCCTTAAACATCTTTTTGCAACAAAATAGATTCGTAGTAAAAGAGTGCCCAACTTATGTTACGAAATTGTTTTGCAACAAAATCTTTTGTTGCCCTTGCACTAAATGTTTTTGCCAACAATATTATTTTGTTGCTAAAAAATAGAATAAACAATTTTACTACAAAATAATTGTGTAGAAATAATGTTTTAACAAAAAATTATTATATCACAATTTTTTAAATTAAATACAATGATAATTAATACCATTATTAGAAAAAGAAAATTAATTAATTCAAAAGAGTTATTATTATTGATGAAAAATACAAAAAAATTATTACAAAATGCAATATCTTTTTTTTTTAAATTACAAATGAGCATAACTTTATTGATTTTCTTCATCTCGTGATGTAATTGAACTTCAATATTTCCTACAAGGAAAACACAAACAATAATTAGTTAACTTCTAAATGTAATAATAATCATGTAAGATTGTAATAAAAAAAAGATAAATAAAAAATAAATAAAATTACACCATATTGAAGAAAAATAGAAGAGATAAGAAGATAGAGATTGAGTTAGAGAATGAGAGAGTGAGAATTATACATTAGAGATGAGAGAATGAAAGTTAAAGAAACTTATAGATGAGAGAATTTAGAATAAAAGTTAGAGAATGAAAGAATGAAAGAAAAAGAGAGTGAAAGAAATAAAGTGTATGAGATATATATAGAGAGATAGAGTTTTTGGCGACAAAATTAAAATTTTGTCGCTAAAACTTATTTTGGTGGAAAACTACCCACCTTTTACTTTAAAAATTTTCAATTTGTTTAGCAATAAAATTCTATATTTATTGCTAAAAATATATATTCAGCGACAAGCTTTATCTTTTATCGCAAAAAATAAAAATTTTGGCAAAAACATAATGATTTAAATCTTTAATTTTTGACTTTTAGTGACAAAATTAGAATTTGTCGCTATAAATACACATTCAGCAACAAAACTCAAATTTTGTCACAAAAAATCAAGAAGTTAAACCTTTAAATTTAAAATTTGGCAACAAAAAGCTAATTCATTGTTAATGTATGTCTTTAGCAATGAAATATTTGTTGCTGAAAATGTTAATTAAATATTAATTTATTTCTTAAGTATTTGGCAACAAAATATTTTTTATGTGGCTATAACACACTTGAGGCAACAAAGACAATTTTGTTGCTAAAAATCTTGTTGCTAAAGGCCTTGATTCTTGCATTGATATGATCAACCCCATTTTATCATTTGCCCCTTTTAGCTTCCAAAGTCAATTCATATCTATGGGCTTTTAGGCAAAAGTGAATGGGGTTGTTTATGGAAAGAGTGATGATATTTGACCCTTTCATTATATTTCACCACCCGTCACTCCACTTTTTAGTGAACCCTATTAAAAATTTTAAGCTAATCTTTATATCTTAACAAACCCTACTTAATCATAGATTTATCCTTATTATAATTTTTTTCTTTATTTTTTTCTATGCACCCACTATAAAAAAACTTATAAAATCTATTTTTAAAAAAAACTTTTGTAATCACTATAATATCTATCTTTCTTTTTAAATATTTTATCCACACTTGTCATAACCATAAAAAAGATTTGATAATTCTTCATCATCTTCTATTGAGTATTGTAAATTAAGCTCTTCCATGATTACAAAAGTAAAGTATACAATATTTGAGAAAAGATAATAATTTAAAAAATTAAAAGAAATTAAGGTTTAAAAAATTAGATTAGCGAAATTCATATATATTAACAGAAAGTATCAAGTGGGTGTATTTTAAATTATTTACCTTTTAAAGTCATTTAATTTAAGGATAAATAGGTATTAGTATAAAAGTGGTTAGTGGGTATTAGTGAAACATAATGAGAGGGTCAAATATCACAACTCTTATGGAAATTTAGGTGTTAATAGAAGCAATTTGATACCTTAAATTATTTCATGGTGTATGTTTAGAAAAGAAGTTTTAAGAGATAGCCCCATTCTTGATTTTAAGAATGAAAGTCTGATGGACTAACAACAAAAGATGAAATTTTCAATTAAATATTTCAAAATGATTAAAAAAATATAAAAATTTTTGCTTACTAACTACTATCTCAATATTTAAGTCTCAATTAACATAGTAGCTAATATATATCTACCAAATCAAATTAGTTATTAATGTTCATCATGGAGTAGTGTGGATTTCAAGAAAACTCAATTAACATTTGTTGATACAAAAAATTTGGTCATAAAGTAAGAGTTTGGAAAGAGTTATTTTGCTTATGGAATGGCTATAAGAGAGCATGATGTTCTTAGGATTAGCATGGTTGAGAGTGAAGAGCTCGATGGGGTCACAAGGGTGTTATCAGTGAATATCTTCTCATGCTCAAGTTAGAGATTGAGAATGACACGATAACAAAAAATAATAAAAGAGAGAGTAAGAGAAAATGCTTTGAGGATATTGTATCATCCCCTCTTCTAATATACCATTTTCTTATTGTCATACTTTCTAGTGATGATTAAGATTTGTATTATTTTATGATATTTAGATTAGGACATGTTATTGGATGTCTGTCCCTAGTCTTGGGGGCATTCATTTATATTATCAAGTCAAGTTTAGTAAAAATACATGCATAACAACATTTTTTTTTAGTTGTATCTACAACTAATATTTACATTTTTAACTTTCACCAATATTCGAGAGGCGTCTACTCCACTCACATTCTATAAACGAGAAGATTGTCTCTACTCAACTCAATTATTTCAAAATTCAATGACGTATATTTTTAACTCTCGCCAATATTTGAGAAGCATCTACTCCACTTACATTCTATATAAGAGAAGATTGTCTTTGCTCAACTCAATTATTGCAAAATTGAGTAATGCCAATTCCACTCACATTTTCAATGGTGGACCTACAACTGGGTTAGCTAGGTCTAGTCCAAAAAAATCATTAAGACCCCTTATATTTTGATTAATTTTATATAAGGATAGAGTTTTTATTTTATTTTTAAATATGTCCCTAATTCAATTATAATTTTTTTCCATTTGAAATTAATGACTTATTTTATAAAATGATTAAATTATATATTTATTGAATAGATTGAAAACATTAGGCGTGTAAAATGTTATTAATGATTTAATTTGATTTTAAAAAATTTAATTGAAAAAATTATGTAAATTTAATCATCGTCACTAGTATTAAAAGTACTATATATATATATATATATATAGTAATAATTATTAATAATTTTATGAATTTTAATGTGAATTTTGAGATTTTATTTATTAGTTACATTAACTAAGAGGATAAGTTTGAAAGTAAAATTTGAGTATTTTGAGGAGATTTTGATAGAAGAATTATCAATATCTAATTTTTCAAAGAGAGTTCGAATGTCTGGCAAAGAAGTAATAGCACCAAAATACCTTTTTGTTGGGTTGAGTTTAGTTTATTATTGAAACTTTTGACTAATAATATTTTTATAATTTTAAAAGATGAATAAATTTTAATTGTTTAATTTATTTTACCCTGGTAATTAAGTACTTTTCAAACATAAAAGTTCTACTTGCAATTTTTAATTGATTATAATTACATGCATTGATTTATTATAGCTTGAAATTCTTAATTGATTTATTAATTGTTATATAATTACACATTATTATAGGTTGTAATGTCAGATTCCATAATTAAAAAATACTGTTTTTATATTTGACTTGTCCTTTATTTCTACACTTTTTGTATAATTATTTTTATTTACAGTATATAATTTTAGAGTTTTTTATATCTCCTTATTTAATGTAATTCTTTAATTTCAACTTATGAATGTTTATACTCAATTCAAAATATAAAATTTTTAGTTAACTCAGGGTAATATCGAGCCTGATTGAGCCTGGGTCTGCCTCCGCACATTGCGTAAGTTGGAGCACGTACAACAACATTAACAGTTAGTTGAAACCCCTAAATTATTGTATTTACAATGCCCTTAATAGCGAATAACAACGGGCCGACGGGTCCTGCCAGACATTCTTTTTGAAAATAGCACAACAATAAATATGAATCGATGCATATTTTTTCAGTCCGACTTAAAAATTAATGCAGTCCTAACCCAATTTACAATAAAATAAAATGATCTTTTAGTTTAATTAATGAGATTTTAAAATGGATTCTAAAAGTGTTATTAACTACCCAGGTGGATTATTTTTTAACATTCTTTTGAACAGTGTCTCTTACACGCTACTGTTGAAATAGAAAAAAATTATACAATAATTATTTTAAAAAAAAAAACCAAACCTGTTTTATTTTTACCCTTAACAAAAATTGATAAGGTATGAAATGCTTAATTTATAATTAGTTTGATGAGTAAATAGAACCCAAAAAAAAAAAAAACTAGATCTAGAATTCTAGATTAACCAAATTCTAGTTAACACACAGAACCACCTTCACCTTGAGAATTAAAAACGTTAATATAACAATTAATAGTAGTTACCGATCTCCTCTCCCCCCCAACCTTCTGTTGTTGTGATCCCAACACTAAGGTACCCTATTTCTGTCAAATTGTTTTTCTCACAAAACCTGAGAGCCTAACAATAAATCCCAACCTTAACAATTTACAACAACCTATAATCACATTTTGCCATTAATTAATAATCACAAAGAAACTCATGAGTCATTACCCATTTACTTCGCCTGAAAATTCTCAAACTTAAGAAAAGCAAAAAAAAAAAAAAAAAGCACCTGCCTAATATTAAATTAATATTAATAATAATAAAGAAATTAAAAACAAATGAAACCCCGGTCAAACAACTAAAAACAGGCCAAATCCCATCCCCATTGGTTTCGCTGTCCCTCATCAGCAAAACTGAAACCCTAGCATGAATTTCTCTTCTTCTCCCTTTCTCTCTCCTTCTCATTTCGTTTAGTTCCTTTCCCTCTTTTGATGTTATTCGATCCCTCGTCGTCCTTTCCTTGGACGGCGAGCGGCTCCTCCTTTCAGCGCCAACTGCAAAACAAACCCCTAAAAAAAAAAAATATATCTTGTCATCTCAATCGTAGTTGTTGATTGTCAAATCATCATTCATTATTATTCCAAACTATGTCGTCCACAATTCTTGCACCCTTTCAGCTCTTGGAGCTGAACATCATCTCCGCCCAAGACCTCTCCCCAGTGTCCCGCTCGATGCGGGCCTACGCCGTTGCCTGGGTCCACCCGAACCGGAAACTCTCGACGCGTGTCGATGCGCACGGCCGCAACAACCCCACTTGGAATGATAAGTTTGTATTCCGTGTTGACGAAGATTTCCTTCACAATGATACCTCGGCTGTGATGATTGAGATATTTGCTTTGCATTGGTTCCGCGACATGCACGTCGGGACAGTACGTGTTTTAGTGGGCAATTTAATCCCTCCCCCGACGAGATCAGTCCACCACTCCCACAGGAGCTTCGGTATGAGATTTGTTGCACTTCAAGTTCGCCGTCCGTCAGGGAGACCCCAAGGGATTTTGAACATCGGCGTCGCGCTTCTCGATAGCTCCATGCGTAGCATGCCCTTGTACACACAGCTCAGCTCAGCACTTGGATATCGCCATTTAATGGGCGAAGAGGATATTTTTACCAAGAACACTAGTACCGTTGCTAGTACTAATCAAAACAATATTTCAACACTCCTCGGGAAACCCGACCTTCGCCGTACGAAAAGTGATTCGAGTTCTATGATCGGGTCGGAAATCGCCCGAAAGTCCAAGATCCGAAGAGAAAATGGTAATGGGAAAGCTAGTTCGATGGTCGGCGGTTCGGAACTCAGCGAGAAGGGTAACAATAAAGGAAGTTCAAAAGGTAGCTCGGTTTTCAGCGGATCGGATATTTTCAAGAAACCAAACAACAAGGTTGCTAATTCCGCTTTAAGCGCTTTTAGCGGGTCGGATCTAAGGAAAGATCCGCCCGGTAAGGAGGGCGCGGGAAAAGTTCGATCGTTGGTTAACGGTATTGAGAATGGAAATCAGGTGGACTCGCCAATAAAGGGTAAAATTGGAAAACCAGCTTCGATGATTAGCGGGTCGGACGGTTCGGACCAGCCCAGGAAAGTGGACTCATCACCGAAACCGATATCGCCGCGTAAGCCGTTCGCACGTGACCAAGGGTACGAGTTTGTGCACCCGAATAAATTGAAACTGTACAGAAACGTGCAGCCGGTGATAACAGAATCGGAGCTCGGTCCGTCGCCGTCGGAAGTGGCGGCGGCGAAGGCGAAGGAGAAGCTTCTGAAGCAAGCCAATGACGAAGAGAGTTCCGTTATGATGGCGTGGGATATGGACAGCAGCGTAGAGGGATTGCAATCGAAATTGGAGCGGTGGAGGGCCGAGCTTCCGCCGTTGTACGACACGAGTTTTCCGTCGAGCAGCGCCGGCGGCGGAGGTGGCGGTACGACTGCCATGCACAGCAGGAGACACACCGACGGTGGAAGTGGGCCCGGTTTGTTCTCGTGTTTTAGTAATATTTGCGGTTGCGAGTGCTCCATTGTTTGTGGATCGGGCAGTCCGAGTAAAACGAATAAGAAGAAATCAGGCAGTAGCGGGCGTTTGATTCGGAGTCCCTCAATAAATGATTCGAGCTTCTTTTAACTGAACGAAGTGCTTATGTTAAACGTCGTCGTTGACCCGAATTGTGGAAATAACTGACCGGTTTTTATACAACATCAAGTTCGTGTATGTGCGCAGGATAACGGCGTGCACACCAGCGGTGGATGTTAGTGAAGTGACGTCCGTTAGGCCATTCCTCACCCTTCGTTTTCTTTATTAATTCTTTTTTTTTTTTCATGTCTTTTCTTCTTTGGTGAACTTATATCATTCTCATATATCCAACCCAAAAAAAAAAAAAGGAAATTAAGTATTATACTCTTCCCTCCTAAATGGTTGGTGGTTTGTACGTAGAATCTTATTCTTTATAATCTTTTAAAAAATAACAAGATTGCTTTCCGGGATTAGGATTTTTTTTTTTTGATGGAAGTGAGTTTGTATATTAAAAGTTTGTATATTCGTTGTTATATGAATGATTACAGTTCATTCCGTAAGATTTTATGTTTGTTTATGCTCAAGAATTTGATCATACTATCCAAAGAAAAATTTGAGATGCACTTGATGTACATTCTCTTATTTATTAGATTCTTATTAGATATGTATAAGCATTTACGTGTACATAATTGATTAAGAGTTCCAACATATAATGGAATATACACTAGACGTATGTTCAAACCTTTTCGTTGTATTTAATTGCACCTTATTCACTTTATGCTTTTAGTTCTGTAAAATCAATAAATAAATAACCTTGATCACTTGATCAGTTTATCAGCACATTTCTATTTTCTGAAACACTTTGATTGTTGTTTTTTTTTTTTTAAAGGAAAGGGGGGTGAGCAAGCCCAAATCAATTTTTACCCCCTCCCACCCCCAAGACTCGAACCCGAATCCACACAAGTGGGGGGCGACAGATTGCACTGCCAACCAACTCGACTACGCCCTTAGGAGCCTTTGATTGTTGTCTTTGTCATTAGACAACTCTCTACATCAAGTTGATTAATTAACAATTATCTTTAGATCAAAGACCCCAATTTCTTTAATTTTCTAGTCTTATCCTTTGAGTCAAAACTCTGATACATTTGAGGAGTCAATCGAATGATATAGATTAACAATACATAAATCAAGAGTGAATTATTTTACCCTCGTTTCCTTTATGTATCTATTTTTTAACTAGGGGAGTTATTAAATATATGAAAATAGTATAGAGATAAACTATATATATTAATTTTAGTAGGGGAAAGTAGTAATCTCAGGTGTTGATAATATTCTTTGATGAAAAAGTTTGTTGATGCATTCTATTTTATGACCTTAAAGCCTCTTGACTCTAATGGAGGTCCAAGGAGAGATAATAACTTAAATGAATAAATTCAAGCTACTTTTTGCTATCTCTTAGGTCTAGTTAAGTGGTTTTCAACTAGTTATATAGAGCTGACTAATCGAGTTCAAATTTTGAGAAAGATAGAAGAAAAAAAAAATAATTTAAACTTTGTTGCACCTTAAAAAAAAAATTAGCTATGGAGTAGTTGATTATTTAAAAGAGGTAAAGCATTTTAAAGATAACAATTAACTAGAAAATAATCACTGGGTTCCTTAGGGTCAAATTCTTCTAAGAATTATTTATAGACTAACTTAATTGGAATTGTAATTTGCATTGTGTTTACATTTTCTCATCTCATCTTTGATTTGGATTTACCTAATATATTTATGAGAAGATTGTTAATTTTTCTGACTAAAATCAATATATACTATTTACTCTTATTGTTTTTATAATAACAAAAATTCCATTGGTACAAAAATTTAAAGGAAAAGAGTTATTATAAGAAAAATGTTTAAAAAAATAAAAAGTACAAGAAAAATATTTTATTATTAATTTTTTATCCACACTAAAATATAAATTTTTTACTTTTACTACTAAATTTTTATTTTGATTTTCATTTTAAGATTCATTTAATTTATAATAAATATAAATAAAAATATATTTAAAAATAATACTATAAAATTATGTTGTCAGGGAGTTATTGACGGTTATGAAAATAATAAGAGGATAAGATGTATGTATTAATTTTAATAAGGAAACGGCAATCTCCTTATATTTATGTTATTGATGGTAAACCATGCAAAAATTTTGTTTTTCCTTCTATATCAATGTAGTATTTCTTATTAGAGGGTCCATTAAGAAAGCAGATGAAGCTAAGTTAGAATAATTATTGAATTATGCAAATAAAGTAAGCACGTTTTGGGTTCAAACAAACAAATTTTGCTCAAAATACAGTCTCCTCAAAAGCTTAAACTATTGGATAAAGTCTAACAATAATACTAAAAAACGACTTGACATTTCTAAAATCATATCAATATATTATATAATTTTGTTTTGGTTGGTAAATCAAGTTTATTTTAGTTAAACTAATGCAGAATATTATTATACTAATACAAGAATAATAAAGCCTCTAAAATAAAAGAGCTGGGTTTGTCAAACCCAATGAAAGCATGGAGAAATAGAAAAGAGTGAAGTGCATGCCAAAAGTGTGCGGCGCGTGGAGACACAAAAAAAAAAAAAATAATGATACCAACTAACAGGATGTGTACAAATGTGAAAAGAATGTCCCCACCGTTCTAATTAATGGGTCCCGTTCGGGGATACCTTCCGTACCGATCCTCATTAATCCCTATGATTATTGTTGTGCTTAAGGTTAAAGCGAATACACACACCACACATAGCAACGCGTTTCCTCAAGACTCTTTTAAAATATACAGATTAGACTATGCATCATATCTAATAACATGGATCATGTCAAACGATCACATTGAGATAATTTTTTTGATTATTTTACGATGCTCAAATACGTGGTAGAGTATTTAAACTTGAAAAAATAATATTATTTTATTTGATAAAAAATTAAGTAAAAAATATTAAATTTGGTAGTATATAATTTTTCAATTTCATGTCCAAGTTTAAAATTAAAATCAACACAATTAATAAATAAGTAACAAAAATAATAATAAAAAAATTAAAAATTATGTCATTTTAGATCAGACAAAAACCTGCTAACTATATGTGATGTTAGTGTCGAATTGATTTGCTAGCTTTGAAGTGGAGAACGGAGTGAGTATGCGCGTGGGAATAAAATTGGGATTATTTTAGTGAATGAAAAAGTGTCAACCTGTCTCCGACTATAAACGTGAGAAAAGGTTTGGTCCCCCGGTCAACCGCGCACCTTGTCGGCTGACGTGGCTCCCAACGACAGGCTCGAGGCATGTGGTTTTTGTCGCTTTGTCCCTCCGCAGCGACAGCCTTTTACCTTTCGCACCCTTTTACAGTTTTTGTTTATTTTTATCCCTTCTCTACGTGTATTCATACCTTAAAATGCTCAACCCACTTCATGTCTGTGAAGTACCAAATATCAAAATAAAAACCAAAACCAAAAACAAAAACAAAAAAGCTGTCTCCATTTATTTACAAAACTATGGATTATTTAAGATATAATTGTATAGAGTCTGTAGGATGAAAAGTCAAATTGAAGTTGATCTTTTTTTTTTTTTTTTGATTATTTGAATAAATATAAATAGAGATCATATACTTAAAAAAGTATTTTTTTTAATAATTTGATCTAATTTATAGTTTCAACAAATGTTAGACTTAAATACAACTTGAGTTTGAGGTAGGCTGCTACATAATTTAAGCTACAACACATAAATTTTAATAAGCACTAACTGATTTAGTTTGGAAACTAAGTTGTTTTGAGTTTATACTTGTGTGACAAAAGATTCGTTTTATTTTTATTAATTTTTTTAAAATTATAATTCAAAACTTATTTTTACTATATAATATAATTTTTACTTCATAACTACATTTTTTTTTCATAATAATTTTAACTTAAAAGCTACAACATCTCAATACCAAATGGAGCTTTAATTCCAATTTAAAATAAAATTTAATTGGATTAATGATTTTGTGGAATCAATCAAATTTAATTTAGATTAAGGTTTTGTGAAATCTAATAATTTCGAATCAATAAACACCTTTATCACATCATTATAAAAAGTTACATTAAAATTCTTTTGCATGGTTTAACATACTTGAGTACTATTATCATTAACATTTTAAAATCCCTAGGGTTATTGATGACTCTGCCTTTGAAAAAAAAAATTGATTACTCCAGCAAAAATAAATTATATTGAAAGATGTGGTCCTATTATGGGACGGCTTCTTCTTTTGTTTAGCTTATCTTGCTATGATTTATCCCCACATTCATTGCAATTGCAACTCTTATTCTTTAGGCCTCAACTTTCTAAAACAAGGTTTTGTGCCCTTTGTCCTTAAAATAGTGGACAGCACATAGGAAGAAAGAAATAGGGGCATTGAGAAGTAAATATTATATTAGAATATGCTTTTAAGTATTTTTGGCTTGTAAAAAGACTCAACCCTTTAGATTTAGCCTATGCTTTTATGTTAAAGTTAAGAGACACCTAACCTCTAATGCAAGATTTGTTTAATATTCTTTAATTGAGTAGTTTAACTACCATCTACATTTAGAATTTTGTGAGATACATGTTCAAATGGGTAATTTTGTCCTTACGCGGATTTTGAACCATCAGTTCCTCTAATCTTTAATCTTCTATCTTTACACTAATTACATGTATAAATTTAGGGTTTGGCTACAAAATTGTTTTTTCAAATTAACCAATGATTATTTAAAAACATTCTACACTGAAATGTACCTTTTTAATTTTTTTTTAATAGCAGCTAAATCTCGTACTCGCCAACTTTAATAGCTTTGAACCATAAACCCTTTTACCACGATGAGAAATTTTATTGGTTGAACTAAGTAATAATCATAAATTATTTTAAATTTTATAAATTATGCGGTTTTTTCTTATAAATTACATGTTACAATTTAAAAACTTAAACTCACAATAGATTTCAGAGGCTTCACATTAGATTAATTTCTTATGTTTGGCGTTTATAATGAATTCTTAGTTTCAAATACAATAAAAAATGAATAATTTCCCAAATTGACATTTGAAGATCTTGCAAGAAAGTAATTTTCCTGCGGCAAAAGTTCTCAAAATCATAATTCATTATTCATGTACACAAGTGAAAATGATCATTAGCCATAATAATAAAAGGGACCTATCTATTACTCGGTCTTTTTCAGAATGCAAAACCATAATGGCAATAAATTCCCATATTAAAAAAAAAATGCAGCCTTTGTCTACCAAACGGCTGGTAAATCAAAGCACAGTGAAAAATATATGCTATGGCAAATCAAAAGATAATTCGAACCAACTACTAGGAGCTCAAGGCAGTTGCTTCTATCAACACTAGTGACAGGTGTCTTGGGGAATTCAACCTTTTATTTTTGTTTTTAGTTTTATTTTTTGGAATTATTTTCTATATTATAAACAACAGATAGAATTATAGAAATGGGAAAATAAAGATTCTAAAGCGTCATGATCATGTCAAGGAAAATGAAGTAAAGAATGGTGAGAGTGCTAGGCGCACTAGCAGACATATGGGCCCCATCATCATCACTTCATCCACCACTCCTATCACCTCTTCTCTCTCTCTCTCCCCCCGCCCAAAACGCCAAAATCCTTTCTTTCTCTCTTAAAACTCTTTGTTGCCCATTTCTTATTTGACTGTCAATTCTTGAACCACAAAGGGCAAAAAAAGAAAATAAAAATACCCTCTTTGTTTCTTCTCCTGGTTGACTTGTTGTTCTAGTTGCTGTTGTTGCCATGCAAGGTGGTATTGGTTTACTTGGCGTTGGTGGTGGTGGTGGTTGTGGGTGTAATGGAAATGAGGCTGGGGTGTCAAAAGTTGTTGAGAGTGATGATGATGAGCTGGAGCTGGGACTGGGCTTGAGTCTTGGTGGTGGTGGAGGAGGTGGGAAGGGGAGAGTGGTAAGTGCATGGGGTGAGTGTGGAAGAATCTTGACTGCTAAGGACTTTCCTTCTGCTGGGAAGAGACCTAGTATTGCTTCTTCGTATTCTTCTCCTGTTGCTGTTTCTGGTACTAAGAGAGCTGCCAACTCTGTTCCTCATGAGGGTGGATCATCCCCTCCTAGTGCCAGGTTAGTCTTTTTTTTATCGGAAAAAAAAAAAGAAAAAGAAAAAAATTGTATTTTTGTATGTGTTTGGCAACATGTTTATACGAATATTTTGGGTTTATGTTGCTTCAGGATGGTAAAAGATGAACTTTCTTATTTACATGAGTGGAGAAGGTCTAGGCCTAATTGAGAGGAAAACTTTATGTTGGTTATCAATATTAAGCAAATGGGAATCAAGTTCTTGATTTCTCTATTTTTTTCTTTTTTGCTTTTGGCAATAAACCAACTTTATATATAAGCCATAGTTTTTTTAACTGCTAATCTTGAACCTCTGCTGCCATTAAGAACTGGGAATTATTTATTTATTTATTTATTTTTTCCTTCTAGTGGCTTGTTCTGTTACGCTTTTACTTGTTTAGCTTTAGGCTATGTGCCTACTTTATTCTGGCTCTGTATTCTCTTCACAGAGTGTGTGATCTATTATACTGATTCTGAGATAAAAATGGGACCTTTTTTTTTTTCTTAACCTCACTGTGACAATACCTTTTTATTAAGTTTGCTCTTATGCTTATCCTTATGTTTAATTGTTGTTAACTTGTAATTCTTTTTCCCTTTCAAATTTTAAATTTCTCACTTTTCGGTCGATAAGTTCTTAATGAATTATAAACTGCTTAAGTTTGTATCCTTTTAATTTCCAGTTAATCTCTGATGCTTGGTGCTGAATGATTTTTTTTAAATTTATATTTTATATTTTATTACAGAGAGCTTCTGGTACAGAGTTGAATTATGATGAACCATGCCTCGACCTTTTTCTTTTCTTTTCTTTCTTTATTAATTTTTTTTAAATATTTAGTTATTCATTACCCTGAATTTTTTTGTGGAAACAGTCAGGTCGTGGGATGGCCTCCTATTAGAGCTTACAGGATGAACAGTTTGGTTAACCAAGCAAAAGCTCCAACATCTGAAGAAGAAAAAGTGGCTGATGAAAAAGACAAATCAAAAGATGCTTCGAAGAAGAAAATTTGCAATGGTAACAAAACCAATAATATTTTCAATGAGAAAGGTCATCTTGGGTTTGTTAAGGTGAATATGGATGGAGTTCCAATAGGAAGGAAAGTGGATTTGAATGCTCATGCGTCGTATGAGTCTTTGGCTCAAACTTTGGAGGAGATGTTTTTTGCATCCACCCCAGCTATCAATTCCATAGGTAAGTTCTGTTCCTTTTATTCTTTCGTTCTTATTCACAGTTAAATTCTTGGCTAATTTTCTTCAAATAAAATGAAAAAGAAACATGATTAGTTCAAATATAGTCTAGTAAAATTAGAATTGGCTGATGCATGTCTGGTGCTCAATGTTTACTAAGCAACAAGGGCAGTGTGGTTAATTAAATTTTCTTTGCTAGCTGTATGATTTTCCTTTTTGGTTTTTCTTGAAGGTGGAGAGAAGGATCCTGCACCAAAGGCCTCTAAGCTTTTGGATGGACTGTCGGAGTTTGTGCTCACTTATGAAGATAAAGAAGGAGATTGGATGCTTGTAGGAGATGTACCTTGGAGGTATGCAACTATCATTTTTCACCTTGGAGTGTTAAATTTGTTTGTACATGATATGACAAAGTGCCTGAGCCTAATATGGTTTATTGTGAAATGCAACTGTAAAATTTTGTGAATTAATCTGAGACTATGAGACTTGCAGTTGAGTCTTGTACCTCATGAGGTTTCCTTTATTGAATGATCAACAGATTGCTGTGCATGTTTATAATATCTGATTCTTATCACTAAATCAGATATGCAAATGATAAGAGGAATCAACAATTTTTTTTTTCTTTTATCAAATGCTTACTGTTAGTATTTTCTGATTGTGATCAGGATGTTTCTCAGCTCAGTAAAAAGGCTTCGAATCATGAGGACCTCCGAGGCTAATGGACTTGGTATTCATTTGTGCTATTACCATTCTGGCATTTGGCTAATAGTTTTTGCATCACTCTGTTTTTGCTACCCCTCAATTTCTAAATACAGATAAATCATCTGATTGCAGCTCCAAGATTCCAACTTAGGAATGATGGACAAAGAGGCAAACCTGTTTAGTGCTGTCCTGTCATTCAAAGTTCCTGAAAGATGAAGAAACCTACATTTGCAAACTGAGGCTAAAGAATCGCAGTCAAGTTGTCAACTTTGAGGATTTTTCCCAGATTGTTTTTCTCTTACCTTTTTTCCCCCTCTGCCTTCCTTTTAGCATTACTCTCAGCTGTTATCTGGTTCTTGCTGGTCTTTTTTTTTTTTTTGGGGTTTTGGTAGGCCATATTCATTTTAGTTTTTCTCTCGTATTTAGTGCTATGATACAGGCCTGCTTACTACTTTGATGACCGAATGCTACCTTCGCATACTGTAAATATTGGAGCACTTGATATCTAGAGTGTTTTTGGTTTGCTGCAATGCAGTGGAGTCTGTTTTCTCTCTCTGTTACAGAAGAAAAGCTTTGTGTGGTTTTTACATTTGATGATTTGTGTTGGCTGGTCATGTTTCGAATATGTGATGCTTGAGTTGAGCCAAGAGCTTGAAAATGTTATTTTGTTTTCAGCTTGGGCTGCCTAAATTAATTGAATCTTTCATAGTTTTGTTGCTCAGTCATGTTGTTCATGTCGTCATTTCTTCCACAATCTAATATTTGTCACAAAAAATAAAACTGGGATGAAATGGTGTTGTAATTCGCTTTGAAAGTATATGTTTTCTTAGTATTCGAGTTGAAGATCAAGAGATCATCGGCTCAAATCCGGTTTGGCCCTTTTATGGTTGCACCTTTTTAAATATTTAGAACAATACATTTGTTTAATATACCAATGAAACTGTTTATAAATGTTATAAATATTTAAAAAAAAAATCTCATGACGTTATGATCCAGTAAGTTTAAGAATATTTCATTTATTTCTTAAAAAAATGAATAATGCTAATGGGGTAATGCTACAATACATGTATGTATTGCATACATGAAAAAAAAAAGACCAATAAATATGAAACTCATATCATTAAACATGAAACACCTATTATTAAACTTGAAACTGAAGTTAATGGTCACAAGTTTTAAGTTTAATGGTCCCCGATATCAAATTTAATAGTGTATGTTTCATGTTTAATGATGTGTGTTTCATGTTTATTGGTCTTTTTTTTTTGCATGTATGCAATACATGGGGGTACTGTAGATGGCCCCATGCTAATGAAAATGCTTATAAATATTACAAATGTGATAGCTTACACGATTAAAAGAAAAATCTCAATTACGTTATAATTCAATAAATTTTGAGAATATTTTATTTATTTGTCACTTGGCACATAGCGGAGTTGTAGGCTGCTTGCTCCTATAATTGTGAAAGTAATAGTTCGAGTTTTTAATGGAGGTTCATTCACCTCCTCTTTGTGTTAAATAATTAGATAGAGGTAAATATATAAGTATTTTTTTTTATAGTTTATGGGTAGAATAGATTTCTTTTAATATTTGTGAGAGTGAAAATTTAGGTTGTGTGATCTAAGTGGTTCTATTAGACATATAATATACATATAAGTTTATTTGTATAATTATAATTAAAAAAATATTTTATTTATTTCTGGTAAATTAAAAAAAAGGAAAACAAAAGAGTTCGAGTTTAACGAGCATTATGCAATGAGTGTAATCTGTTTTAAGAGACATTGCCTTTCTTTTTTTTTTTCCCAAGAAGAAGACATACTGCTTAAGAAAAAGGGACAGACTTGCATGGGAAGATTATGCAATCATTTTGATTTTGACTACCGATTAATACCCATTGATTGATTGATAGTGGTGACCCTATCAGGCCATCACTATATTCACTTTCTTTCACTTGATTACGGCAGTACCATATGCTACTATATATTCATCTCTTGGGCCAAATATGTCGAGAGCTCGGCTGTTTGCAACCTGTTTCTTAACCGGTCACACATTTTTATTTTAAATATTTGCAAAATAAATTAAGATAATGTATTAATTAAGAAATTGTAAAAAAATATCATTAATAATATGATAAAAAATAAAATAAATAGAAAATTAAAGAAAGATATAATCTTATCACAATAAAGAGAAAAAGTAAAAATTCTTATATAATAAAAAATAAATATTTGTTTCATATTTTATATGTGATGTCTCATATTTAATATATAAATTTTCATGTATATTGTTAATTGTCTATACTTTACCATTCTTAATGCCCCCAAAATTTCTTTTCTTGATCCTTTTATGTTTGACCTCCATGTTACAAGTTTAACATCTTTTGTCACATATATCATGTGTTCTGTTACATATTTACGTTGTACTTATGTTTAATCCCAGTTGTTTCTCAATTGTTGTATGTTTCATGTCAATTTTTTATATGTAAATTTTATGTTGCATATTTTATCATGTTGCATGTTTCACTTGCATTGTTGCATGTCTTGAATAAAACCAAAAAATAAAAATTTTCCCATCCGTTTCATGTTTGACGTTCGTGTTGCATGTTGGACCTTAGTTGTCGCATGTTTCATGTGAACGATTGCATGTTTATGTGATTCTCATGTTTAATCTCAGATGTTGCATTTTTTACCTCGACTATTGTGTGTTTCACGTGACCTTTTTATATGTAAATTTCATATTGTATGTTTGACCTCACTTATTGCATATTTCATTTGAATTGTTGCATGCTTTGAATAAAGCCAAAAAATAAAAATTTTCCCGCTTGTTTCATGTTTGAGGTCTATGTTGCATGTTTGACTTTAATTGTTGCATGTTCACGTGAATTGTTGCATGTTTGACTTCAATTGTTGCATATTTTATGTGATTTGTTGCATGTTTTGTCATACTCACATTTAGCCCCTTAATATATGCACCAAATTAATTGGACATATATAATAACTCTTAGGTGATGTTTTTTTTTTGAAGAAAGGGGAGCAGAGGAGAGGAGAGAAGAGGAGTGAAATAGAGAGGAAGGGAGAAGAAAAGAGATGAGAAGAGTGATCAAATTAAATTGCATTGTTTAGTTTAAAATAAAATTTCATAGGGAAAGGAAATATAATTTTTTTGATTGGACAAATTTATCTTTTGCCTTAACATTAGACTATCAATATTAGAAATTAAATATAATGTAAACTTTTGTCCATTAAAAAAAGACAAGAAAATGAATACACACACAATTTATGTGAGTAAGCCAAAATCAAATACATTGACTAACTTGATCTTGGTAGTTAGTGTGCAAGTAATCTTGATGTTGCTATGGTTTAATTTAGTTGGATCTGCAAAAATGAAAGGGTCATCGTTGGAATGTAAACACATAATACGCACCCTTCATCCACTAACATTTTGTCCTTAAAAAGAATAGGACAAAATGTGGCAGGAGTATGCCAAATAGGGTGTGGAATCACTTGAATCATCAAATAAAGTTGTAAGGTATACAATTTTCACTTTGGAGAGCTTAAGAAAAATTTTGCTTAGTCTGGCTAGTGTTAATATACTTCTAGGCATTTGGTGTCAAATGTCTACAAGTAGAATAGCTTTATGGCTTATCAAAAAAAAAAAAAGAAAGAAAAGAAAAAGAATGGTTTTATGGCACAAAATTGTAAACTTGGCTCAAAGTTAGATAAATTACTTAAATAGGTATTAATTACCACTAAGAGTTAATCTTAACTATTGATTCTGCATATGATCCACACAATATTATATACCTCCTTCGAAGTCGGTCGGAGGAGAAAATATAGCCACCAATGGCATGAAGATGGCTCAAATATGATTTAAACAAATACATGCATTCAATTCAAGAGCAAAAGCACCAGAATTCAACCCCTAAGTTAAATTTCAATGAGGTACTCTACAACTAGAGTTTTAAAATTTTTTTTAGAAATTTAAAAAGACCACCATTTCTAAAATTAATTTTAACAATCAAGCATGCCTCAAGTGTTGAGCTGAAGGGTACAATTTCTACAAAAAAATGGCTATGAATCATGATTGCTAAAATACTATATTGCCATGAGCTTAGCATGCAGAACTAGTTCTTTGCTCATTCTCTGAAGGTGCCTCGAGGATAGCCTAGAAATATCTGCGATCACAAGTGAAAAGAATATAGATCATCAATTGAAGTAGTTTATTGAAAACAAAGAAATGAAGACCATGGCTCTTAGGCATTAATATACATTATGTTCTCATTCTTCTAGCTGCTACAACAGAGATAGAAAAGACAACATGGTAGATTTTTGCTACCCTCGGAAACCATACTTATATTTTAGAAAACTGCATCAACTGTACCCCTGTAGCCTACAATTATAGTTTAGCCAAGTTTTTGAAACACAATGTTAAACAACTCACACATACATGAATTGAAGGGAAAACACAGTAATTCTTCAAGCTTTTTTTTAGCACCCATCAATTGTAATCTTTGTTGAGAAAATATTCTAAGAATGATTTTAATAGCCATTAACATAACACACCTTAACAGACTTTAATAAAAACCTTAAATGTTAGGTGGTAACTACTGAATCTTTCAATAATTAGGTGTTAAAGATATAAATATAAGCCTTTCTACCTCTTGAATGCTAATAAGAATGACAGAGAATATTCTTGAACAAATGTGAGCCGAAACAAACTTATAGATTACATCCACTTAACTACTTTAAATAACCCATCTTTATATAGATTGTAATTTCATCTGTTTTACCAATAGTAAGGCTAGCAAACCACATTAAAACTAGTAAAAGAAAAAAGGCTAATAATAAAAGTTCATGAGATGAGTACCTTCCACATCTTTATTAGGGTGGCTATGATGGTGAGGGTGGTGGAGGAAACCCATAAGCTGTAAAGAGCCTCTGCCAGCCATAAAAAAGAGCTCACCGGTAATCAAGAAGTTGTTGTTGTTGATCATAAAGGCACCGCTATTTAGTGAAGAGTAATGGTTTAAACTGCATCTGAAGCTGGTTCTACTTCTTGAACATACTACAAACTTTACCTAACAGCTGCCGAACTAAATCTTTATAAGCCTCTACAGTAGGATGGTCAACCTAAGGTCGCGCTATACCACATACATCTAGAAGTTGATTGGAGGAAAGCACATTATTCAGAATGCGAGAGTTGGTCAGAGCCATCAAAGTGGACCTGTTCTTACCCGTGACATTTCTAACCTAATTATCATTCAGCCATATGAAACCTAAGTTAGTGATAACGTCATCCCTTAATTCTTGAGGCTCTTGAAATGTTAGGTCCATAATGGGGACCTAAAAATGTTTGAGGGCTTGAGTAATGATATTGTCGAAATGCAAAATTTTGTTCCCTGGCCTTGTAGTGTTGCGCATATGCTAAAGGATAACATAACAAACATTAACCCTTTCCCTCTAGAATGCTATTTAACAAGGCAATGCCTAACCACGTTACTTCATCAGTATATCACTTTTTAGGGCTTATAATATGCTGAAGTACATTATGAAGGATCTGGGCTTAGAGACATAAGGCTTGTGATTTTAAGGTTCTATTACAATCCTTATCAGAAAAGTCAGATCGCTTACAAATATTCTTTACAACTTTTATGTGTGAATATTATAGAAAATCAAGTTTGTTTCTAGACATATATACATTATGCCCACCATTTCTAGTGCCTAGTATCCCATTAAGGTCTGATACATCAAATTCAATAGGAATTTTAGAGATACTGTTGATTATTCAAATTTCACTAACCACGTATATATCCATATTAGAGTAAAACTCCTTTACGAGATTTGAACATATATTCTTCTTAATAATCAACGCATTGGTTCAACCCACATTCTCTAGCAAAGTCCTAAAAGTTCTTCTACGAATAAATAGGTTTTTCAAATTGCCTAAATTCACAAAGTAAGAATCGAGTACAGTCTTGGAATAAACCGGTTGTAAAATTACTTCGTTAAAGGTGGAGTTTGAAAATGAGTGCAATGAATTCAAGGATGTCTTCAGGTTGTTCCCATTGCCTCGGAGCCAAATGCTTGTATTTTTGACCATTCGTTGATTTATCTCCACTGCCTATTGCTATCTACAATAAATCACCCTAAACCCTTAATGTGCTACTTACTACTATATATGTCAGTGTGCAAGTGTACACAACAAATAATATAATGATGAGTAATTAGATCGTCTCCACAAGGATTGATATTATCAAGTATGCTACAACAATCCTAGCAGTGCAATTTCACTTTAAATTAAAATAAAATAATTAATGAAACTAATGAACTAACTAAAATAAAAAATGTAAAGAATGAAAATACAATAAGAAAAATCTTAAATCAAACACAAGGACAAACTCAATGGGAGAAAAGTAGTTGAGTGATTAAACTCCCTTAATGATATTGATTATTTTTCCAATTAAGATTCTGTTGCTAAAATATCTACTATAGTATTGGGTAGAATCTTTCATGCATCCTTAACTGTCGTTTGTTGGATATCTTATATCTATATGAAACCTAATAATGACTAGTTGTTATGTCAACATATAATATAATATTATGCATTGTAGCTTTTTATTGCCCTCTAAGGTGAATCCCTATGTATAGTTTTTCACTAATTTTAGATCAAGTATGGCCTTATTAAAATCGAAATGAACTCAACTCAGGAAACCCAATCTAAAACCATATATTTTCTTAATTTTTTCCATTAACGAAGTTTGTTTATCACTCAACCACAACAAAATTTAGTTCATGATAAAAGATAAAATAGTAACAAGAATCATTTTAGCCATAAAAAATATTCCCATAAAGAAATAAAAACACGAAAATAAGATGAGGAATTGAGTTCCGTTTGATCTTGCAGT
Source organism: Luvunga scandens (assembly GCA_030449905.1). Classification (NCBI taxonomy): domain Eukaryota; kingdom Viridiplantae; phylum Streptophyta; class Magnoliopsida; order Sapindales; family Rutaceae; genus Luvunga; species Luvunga scandens. Next base: position 6,628,030 of record JASUUG010000478.1, read on the forward strand.
CTTTCATTCTTTTTTCCTTGAATCCTTTGTTATAGCCCCTCAAATCTCTCTTATTCTCTTTTTTTTCTTTCTTATTTTTCTTTAATGACGACTCTCCCCTTCTTTCTTTTTATGCATTCTCCCTTTATAACTTAAAATTAGGGTAACCAGAAGTGTTTGATCGTGTGTCTTCCATTTTTGGAAACCTTGGATTGCAATCTTTTAGTTAATTCCTTTGTAGCCAAGTTCCTTTGTCATCTTCTACAAATTTGTTGCAGCAACATTCTCTCCATAAAACTTGGGCTTTTTGGTTACCTACAATCACATATAATCAGAGCACTAAGTGACTTAAACTCAATCAATTTGTTAATAATTAGACTTAACTAGATGCTCATGCAAAATATACTAAAAATGCAATGAAACCACATTATTTACTCTCTAAGTAAAATTGGTTTAACTCTAAAAGTGCTATGATAACTCTTATTTCATAGAGTTATCAACCCCTATATTGATTTCACAAAATTTAGTCTCAAATAAGTGATTTTAAGCCAATTAGATTAAAGGTTGAGTGTTTTAAGGAAATGTACGGGTGAAATTTGTTAAATGACTTGTAAAAGATGAGTTAATTTAAAGGATTTTTCTTTGGCCAAAACTAGGTTTATGGTTTACGTATTTCTCAAAATAGTGACGAAATCATGGGTTTATAATAAAAACCGAAGTTAGATTGATGATAAATGATTGGCTAAACAATTAAGTATTTAACCATTATCACTCGAGATATAGCCAAAAAGAAAATGGTTAGCTAGTTGATTTAACCACAAATGAAGTGGTTAATTGGTACAACCCTATTTAACATTGTGCTGGATTGTTAGTTTTGCGTTCAATATAGAAACAAATAAAACATACCTTTCTTTCATCAATGATGGTTGTGTAAAAGCTCACCTACTAGAGAGTGTCTTAATAGCACCTACTCATTCAACAATAATAACAAATTGTTCTCAGATCTCTTTGAAGAGTATTTGAGAGGTATGAGCATGTTCAACTATTAATATTTTTGATGATATGAAATAATTAATTATTTACATATGAATCCTACTTACCTATAATTCATAAATTATGTTATTAAATTGTGATCAAATATGCAGTTTAAGTAGGTTAAATCATATTAGTAACTTATATTACATTATTATTTTACAGAGGTTAAATATTAGTGCTCCATATAATAATAGCAACCTTTAAATGTCTATTGCCCCAAATACCCATGAGTCGTCCTCATCATATGATCAATTAATGCAATCAATAAGGAATTAGGTTTTATTGGCGTCTGGCATATTTGGCAGTCATTTCAACTAAGTAAATGATGAAGAATTATGGTATAATAGTTATGCCCGAATGCTCGATTTTTGTGTGAGAAAAGATGACATGTGGCGTGTAAAAAATTTTGGACGAGTTACAATTTAGCCCCGAGTTTGTCATTTCAAAGGGCTTAGACAAGAGAAAAAATTCTTAGACCTCTTAATTCGTAGATTACATGGCTAATCGGGTAAAGTGGTCACAGAATCTAAAGTTCACTCAACGCCAGATGCTTCTGCTCATGCTGAGGTTGGAGATTCAGAATTAGACATAGCTATAATATACTTTACTAGTATACTTTTGCTAGCATAGTTTGCTGCAAAAACTAAAACATGATCTTGGGCTCTGCTTTGAGTACACACTTGATGATGAAAGTAAGAATGAAATTTATTTTGGATTGATTGTGTGGCACATTATAACTATCAGTGTTTTAGTGATTTTTTGGTATTTGTTGTAACATACAAGACTAGTGCAGATTAGAAACCTCCTTTACACTTGTCAGCACAATCCATCATCATAGAATTGCGGTCTTCGATTTCATGTTGCTAGCAGATGAGACGGTTGACTTGTATACATGACTGCTGTAAACTTTATTATCCACTATGAGCAACTGAAACCCATATATGTAATTACTGACAGTGACAAAGTTATGTCAAAGGCAATAAAAACAATGTTAACAGGACATATACATAATCTTTGTTGTTGGCATCTCGAGAGGAACGCACAGGCTAATTTGAAAAATGAAGACTTCATGAGAAAATTTCATGATTTGATATTGAACCTTTAAGACACAAGATGAATTTGAAATTCAATGGTCATCTTTAGTTGCTGAATTCAAGCTTTAACAGAACACATGGGTATAGAAAATGCATTTGAAGTGGGGGAACTTGTTTGAAGTTTATCTAAGAGGAATATTCTTTGCTCGTATGCGCAACACTCAATGGTGTAAGAGTATAGATGCGTATCTTAGCCAGTTTTTCCAACATAAGTTAAAGTTATATAAGTTTGTTTGATAATTCTTTGTAATATTTATGCCACAGAAATAGTCGATGAGTTCAAAATTAAATAAAATGCTTTTGTCTTGAGAACACACTTGCGTAGCCTAGAAAAGTGTACTACAGAAGTGTTTCCATTGAGGGTTTTTGTGAATGATAGAGATGAGATGCTACAAGAAGTTACAATAATGGAGGTACGAAATGTAAAAAATGTCGATACTCATTTATATACACTTATTGAATTTTTGACCTAAAAATGTGGTGGAATATAGTCTATGAGCTAAAGGAAAATAGTATAAAATGCTTTTGTCAAATGATGGATTCTGTAGGGCTTTCATGTCGACACATGTTTCATGTGTTTAAAGTGGAACAATTTCAAAAGACTCTTATGAATATGTTTTTTCTTTAATGGAAAAAAAAATGGAAGATCACAATACTTATACCACTGCGATACCACTAGTTGACATCGAAGTTTTTGAGCTTACTAGATTTAATGCATTTTTTGCAACTTGCAATAAAATGTGCTATAACACAGCAAAAAGTGTTGAAGCCTATGAACGTTTGAACAACTACCTTAAGGAGACGGGCTTTAAATAAAAAAGTATGGGCAGGATCAAGGCTATGTAATCCAACAACTGTCAAGATCAAAGGTGGCATTGCAAAAGCCAAATGTGTAGAAGAAAGCTTTGGAAAGTGTGCAAAATGTCGTGAGGTTGGGCATACAGCAAGAACTTATCCTATTGTAGTGAATGACAGCATACAATTTACTTGTCCTAGATTGATTGTCTTCTATACCATGTTTATAATAATCAACTTTAGTAACAACCCGTTGCATGTTGGCATAATTATAAATATCTTTAAGTTTATCATTTTTTAGTATCATTAGACTGTTTACTACAAATGATTAAGAATCAATATATATATAACCATTTCAACCTTCAAATATCATGTACCAGCTTAGATAAGTAGTTTCAATATCAAATGATCACATATCAACACATATAATATTCAACGACTGTTTGAATCAAGAATACACAACCATGTCATCAATTTCAATTTCAGTCAAGTATTAGTATATAATCATCAAAACGTCACTTTATTATGTCCATTTACTTTTCTAAAAACTAACAACAAACAATATGGGAATTGGCAAAAAATAATTACTAATCATGGTTCAATATCTAAGTACGTGCTTTCTTGTTAACCTTCTTGCGAATTTTATCATTTTGTTGGTGAGATGGCATTTTTAGTTGAGAGGATATGGGATTTAGCGTTGCAACATGGTTTATAAATTAAGCGTTGGCTAGTTTCACCAATTTATCTCAATTTAATAGGGAATCAATGATTGAATGGTTAGCCTATCTCCGACATCTTCTGAAGTGTATGGTCAATTTCAAAGAAAAAAAAAAACTTTAGTACAATTAACAAGTTTACAAATCAACAAGTTTAGCCTTTAAACAAGTTTAGCAAGGTTGTGCTAAAGTCGACGACTTCTTCGAAATGAATTTTCAGTTGTCCATAAAGTTTATCACATAAACCTCATAATCATATCTATTCTTTTGCTTCGAAACTCCAATGCCTCGGTTGATTAGAAAGTCAAGGAACTTCATATGTTGCATATTAGTTGGCATATGGGGGTTTCAGAATCGAATATAAGGAATGCAGCTGTCAGAAATATTGAAAAATAAAGTTCATTATGAATGTGAATATAATATAATATGTACAATGAATAATATGAAATAGATTAGTTAAAAAGCATAAGTGACATAAAATACGGAATGCTTGATCGTGCTGTCTTCTATTACTGTAGGGATCCATAAGAGGATTGATTGGGATTTTTCCGACTGGACATGTAGGCTTTGGACTTTTGATTGTGCCATAATCATTTTGTTTAACCCATCAGTGGTTGGTTGAGATTTTTCTGACTGGGCATGTAGGCTTTGGAATTTTAAAGGTCAGAGATGGCGGTGATGGATCACAAAGTTATTTTAATGATGCACCAATGAGGCATCTTGATCTCAATTCCTCCACAGACTTCTTGACCATTTCCGTTCTCATATTGAATGAATTTATTTTCTTTTCGATTCTTTGGACTAACTTTGTAGGCATTTGTAAAGCCACCTTTATGTTAACAGCGCTCAGCCCAACATCTTTGGTTTGTTAAGAATGAGTGAAATGACTTTGGACTATGGAAAATTTACTTCATGCATTGGAAAAAACAACAATTATAGAAACTAACAATCAAAACATATGCAATTGGGTTCCTAAAATTGTATACATGCATGAACAAGATGGAGAATAATACAAACCTTACAACTTGTGATGTTTGCAAACCTTTTCCGCCAATTCAAAAATCGGTGAATCTTTTCTTTGGTCCATACATTAATAGGGCATACTATTATGTTAATAAAACAACGATCATATAGAATAACAGTGAAGTAGAACAATTGTTTATAACAAAAACAATTATTATGTCATATTATTTTTCATGGCAATATGTCACTATTTGGTAAAATAATTATGACATTTAAGATTTGTTAAACATACCTCTAAGAACACAAGACAACCATTAATTTGCTTCGCTAGGTGTTATTTATACTTTGTTGTACCTTCCTATAAAAAAATTGAAGCACCATGTAGCTCAATTCTTTTTCTTGATTGACTGTATAACTTTCAAGTCACAGAGATACATCGTATTAATGCAAGTAGTGCTTATGGAACATAATACAATTCCTAAAAGAAACAAACAAAGAGGGTCTTAAAATCCTTATAACTCTCACTCTATTGAAATTCTAGCTAATCCACCTAGGAGCGAGCGTGAATTAGGTAAAAAAATATATTATCAAAAAACACAATACAATATGAATAAATGCTTTAAGAAATTTAATAACAATAAATTCAAGAATGCCTAAATTTAAAAAGATCAGGAGAAGAGAACAAACACACGAATTTTGACATGATTTGGCAGAGCCTGTCTACATCCACACCTCTAAGTAAATCAAGTTTGAGGATTGCACTATCCAAGTCTTCTAAGGCTTTAAGATTTTACAATTGACTTCTAAGCTGTCAATAAAACTTTACAAGTAGTGATGTACACACACACACACACTTACCTCTTTTCTCCAAGTGTTTCCCACATTTATATTCACTTAATTTGATATATAAATAAAGATTATAAAGATTACTCTCTACAAGATTGTATAAGCAAATAATAGCTCAATAATGATTCAATGTATGTAGATAAGCAAGATGAAAGCTCAAGATTACAAAGATTCAATGTATGAAGATGTATATTCACTTAATTTGATTCTCCAAGTGTTTCCCACATTTATATTCACTTAATTTGATATATAAATGAAGATTACAAAGATTACTCTCTACAAGATTATAAAAGCAAATAATAGCTCAATAATGATTCAATGTATGTAGATAAGCAAGATGAAAGCTCAAGATCAGTTGTATGAACAAGGTTTAACTTCATTGAGATTGTAAAAGTTATTAGATTTGGGTTTGATTTAGGTTTTTATAGTTTAAACAATCAAACTAGCTATTATTGACTTTCTGGAGACTTGTCAAATCACAGTTAAAATGAGGTGGTTAATCGCTATGTTGTTGTGGCAAGTTACCATTACAAATCAAATTTAAAAATTTAGCTAAAACAGATCGCAGCTTGCTTTAAGTGGCTAGTCGCTATGTTTTTGGATCTAAAGCGGTTAGCTGCTATTGATTAAGCGGTTAGCCGTTATTGTTTCAAAATTTATAGTTTTGCCCTAAATATTTTTAAAATTATACTATAGACCAAAACTTTTAAACATTTACGGATAGGTCTATTTCTAGAATAAAAAATATTACTAGTTGATTTCAAAGTTCTCAAAACTTTTCAATTTAGTCCATAGATTTAAAAAGCAACCAATTTCATAAAATCATTTTTCTTATAAGTTTAAAACCTTTATATATAGAAAATGATTATTTAACTTGAAAATGTAATGAAAAATATCTTGAGCTTTTAAATGCTAAATCATGCATCTATTAAATCATAATAGCTTTACAAAAAACAAATGACAATAGAGATTGCTTAAGCTAGTACCCTTAGTATTCATCCTTGATTGCACTATTGTTTGATGAGTATTTTAAGATTGATATTACGTGAATTATTTTTACCCTTCAAGAACTTGTGGGATTGTGAAAAATAAATTTACCATTTTACCCTTTTTATATGTTGTTTTTTATCATCAAAATTAAGGATTGTGCAGCCATTTAGACCAACATCTATCACTAACTATGGCTATTTCCATTCCTCTTCAACCAGTTCTATACTTGGCACGCAGCTCAGTAATATCACCCACTTCTTCTCGTATGTCTACGGATTCACCTCCATCTTCGATCCATATTATGATGCTGAAGGTGGTGGGATTTAACAAAACTCTCTACCATGCAAAACTATATAAAGCCTCTTTGTGTCACACTATTGGATAAATATTTCCCAAAACTCTTATATCAACCGACCACATCGTAACTCTAGCATGCTCCCAAAGACAATTTCTCTAATTGCAACTCGTTGCTTAGGTGACAATATAGAAATAACCTTAGTGAATGCGCTCACACGACAATGAGATAAAAATAAAGTGGTCAGGCTTATCCTCATTCTTTTGTTTTTCATCTATTTTTAAAATGCTACTTTCACCAACATCTATAATTGGGTCCTTAGACATTGTCCTAAATTGTCACTTCTCTTTGTTTGTTAATTTTTTTTCATTTTTCAACAATTGTGGCCCTATAAGCCTTTTTGGGCACTTGCTTCCAAATCCTATTTGCTTTATATTTACTGTACACAACATTCAATGTTATGTCAATAACACAAACAAAACAGATTGTTAACATTACACACATATATTAAGTTAATTAATTTATACTTAAAAGAAATTTATTTATGTGCTTTGACTTGGTCTTGCACTTGTATTGTCTGCTGAGTCAATTATTTTTGCACTTGTAATAGGGATTAATTTATTAATTCCCTAATTTAGTGATATTCTAATTTATTAAGAATATTTGTTTCCTATTTTAATTAAATGTCTAATTTAGGAAGTTAATTAATGATGAGATTTTATAATTGGCGTATGAGATCTATTTAGAGCAAGAAGTTGGTTCAAATAGGAAGTTATTAAATGCTTTAGATATTTCTTGGGAGATAATCAAGACAAGAAGATCAAATTTATTCTTATTCAGATTTATAGGAATTATAAGAGGAAAGAAGCTCTTATTTAAAAAGAATCCAAGTTTTTTAAGACTTGTAATTTTTATGGAACCATAGTGCTTATATAAAGAGAGGTATTTCACAATTGAAGGCACAACATAGAGCATAAAGCAGAAAAGCAAAATTCTCCTCCTCCCTATAGAATTCAAATTTGACGTATAATGTTGTGTTGATTTGTTTTCATTCTAAGTCTTGTTATGAGATTATTTCGTTTAATCTCTGTGGAGAGTCTATGTGGATCTTGGATCACTAGACATTGAAGAATTGAAGAATCGCTATTGATCACTTTGCGAAGTGCCTTGAGGATCATAGATCAAGAAGGGTAGTGGTTATTAAAGAGAAGCAAATTCAGTCTAAGGTTCAGTAAACGGTATAAAGATAAATTGTAAGTAAGAGTCTTAAGTTTGGTAAATCCATAGGTTGTAACATCTCAACTTAGTGAATTGCTTTTCATCTAGGCGTGGCCTTGTGGATGTAGGATTGATTAATCCGAACCACGTAAAAATCTCCGTGTCGTTTAATTTCTGCAATTTATTTTGTTTTGAAAAATTAATGTTTTTGTTGTGGATGAATAGTACCCGTGAATAGTATTAGTAAACATTACTCGTGAACGGTTTAGTGAACAATAGCGGTAAACAGTGTTTTCAAAAATTAGTTATGTTATTAATACTAGGGTTTTAATTACTTACATCTATATGCAATAGATCCAAATTTCTATCATTGTCTATAGTATCCATGTTATAATTGGATTATATTGTTCAAATCCTGTGATAGATAGCACAAAAATGTAGTGTTGATTTAATCAATAACAACACAAAAAGCAAAATACAATAGCAATTACCACTAAAGTAGGAAAAACAATAAGGAGAGATAGGGGAACTAGCTAGCTAGATTAAATTTATCGGCTAGCCGCTTGGTTTCTGCCTATCAAGTGGTTAGCCGGTTGTTCTAGACAGCGAGCCTTTTCTAATGCAGAACCTAATTGGTTGGCTGCTTCATTTAATCCGGCTAGCTAGTTCTCCTATCTTTCCTCATCTTCTTCCTTCTTCATCGTCCCCAAACCCATACCCCTCTCTCATTACAATCCACCATTTTCTTATGCTTTTCTTGCTAATTTAACGGTTCCAAACGGTTAATCATTTCTTCAACAACAATTTTTCATCATCCAAACATCATTTTTCCACTCAAAATTTATAAATCCCTAATTATTTCACATACCACAAACAATTTAATATAACACACAAACCCCTAATCGTTTCACATATCATTTTTAATAGTCAGCATAAAAACCACAAGAATCAAGATTACATCCTTACGTTGTCTTTAACTCAAAAATGAAAGAGAGCGAGAGGCAGATGTATTCAACGACTCAATATCACACCAATCGATCGATGGATTCGACTTGTTGTTTGCTGTGTGAGAGATGGTAGCTTCAATTTTATGTGATTGGTAAACAAAACCATGAGACAAATTAGTGATTTGAGAGAGAGATGGTGAAAGACGTGAGAGAGATGTTAGGGATTTGAAAGAGGGAAAATGTTAGGGATTTAAAGGAGGGAAAATATAATGAATTTTAGCAGCCACCTTAACAAGTATCCCATTTCTTTCTATTTTTAATTTAGATTTAATCTCAACAAATGAATCCAATGGTTACATTTAGAAGCCGGCACAATGCCGGGATTAAGGTCCGGCATTGCAGCTTTATCCTCATCTGATCATTTCGTGCTTACCATCTCTTTTTAACTTTCCATCATTCTCTGTTAAAGTTTTCTTGCTGGTTTCCACATCTTGCAAAAGTTTAAAAAGCACTCGCATATTTTCTCAGTTTTTAGCCATGGAAATTGATTCAACCACCACCCATACCTAGCTCCTCATTTACTCTTTGTCATGCATGTAGTCCTTGAGGATAAATGTTACCGTCTCCTAATATTATAATCAGTAGCCTAAAATATATTTATAGAAATTTGGGTCTTAATATGCAAGATTCATGGTATTATGGTATTAGATGCTATTAGTTTAAATAAATTAATTAGTCCCCACAGTCCATAACTATAAATCCTAGGAAGCACTCAATAGAGAGGAAGAGAAGATTTTGATAATAATATCCACTTGAGAGCTGAGTAAAAGTGTGCTAGCAAGATCAATCATTATCGTAAATGTAATTTTTTTGGCCACCTCTTCCCTACAGTGCACTATTAGCTCAACGGTGTTGGGGCAGCTTCAAAAGTCAAAATCAAAGATGTGCCCTCCCTGTTGAAATTAGAGTGACAATGGTATGATTCAGTATGCAGAGGGCGGTGATGATTAATTACCCCACATAATTTTGCCACTTGTCATACCTAATGTTTATAAACAAGTCACTGAAAAAAGTGCATTTTCATAAACAATTTTAAAGCTTCACTTGATATTTAAAACACTTTATTTGAGAAAACCTCCAAAAAATTCTTTAAATAAAATTTTATTTTTTATTTAAAGAGGCATATTAATATTAAATATTATAAAAGATGCATTAACTTAGATTCTTTAAATAAGATTTTTTCTTATTCTTTAACATTGATGAGTGAGTTTCTCTCTCTTCTATTAATATTTTATTATTATTTATTGAAAAAATAAGAGTGTTATAATTATTATTTGGATCCCCCTAAGCTACGTTTAATGTAACTGACGGGCTTTGTCTTTTTCCTAGTTTGTTATTTTGTAAAATTTTATTCAGGCCCCTTATACTTTGCTTTATTTATAATTTATTTATAAATATTATAAATTTTTTAAATTTATTCATAAATATTTAGAATATCAAATTTGTCCATATAATTTTTAAATTTTAAAAAACCCTTTATTTAATTAAAAAAATATATAATTATTATTAATGGATTATAATTATAATTATAATTATATAATTTTAATTTTAAATAGATTATTATTATTATTATTATTATTATTATTAACAACAATAAAAGGTATTATAATTAATTAATATATTAATAATAATTGCTAATAATTTTTTAGTTAAATTGTTAACAATAATAATAATAATAATAATAATTAATTTTTATAAAATAATAATAATCACAATAATTAAAATAAAAAATAATAATCTAAATATACTTATCTTCAAATCCAATCCATTTGAATTGGATTTTGATACAACACTTCAAATCCAATCCATAATAAGACAATAATTAATAATAATTTTTTAGTTAAATTATTAACAATAGTAATAATTTTTATTTATTTAGGGACAAGGAAACGGAGGATGAGGCTAATGGAGAGGGAGAAAAAGAAGGGGAGTACCTTGGCTCCTTGTGGTGGAGGTGGTGACGGTAAATTTGTTGGGGGTATTGTTGATGCGGTGTCATGTTGAGAAGAGGAGTGAATAGGTTTGATGACGTGGGGTTTAGAAAGTGAGAGTGATCTTGATCGAAGGGTGAGGGTAGAGAGAGAGTGTGATGGGAAAATAGAAGATGTGGATTTGGAGATGGGTTTATAATTAATTAATATATTAACAATAATTAATAATAATTTTTTAGTTAAATTGTTAACAATAATTATTAAAATTAATTATTAATAATAATTATTGTTAACTAAAAAATTATTATTAATTATTGTTAATGTATTAATTAATTATAATACCTTTTATTGTTGTTGTTAATAATAATAATAATATAATTATTATTATAATTCATTTAATAATTATTATATATTTTTAATTAAATGTAGGGTATTTTAGGAATTTAAAAATTATAGAGGTAAATTTGATATTTTAAAAATTTATGAATAAATTTAAAAATTTTTTATAATATTTATGAATAAATTATAAATAAAGTAGAGTATAAGGGGCTTCAATGAAATTTTATAAAAAAAATAAAAAAAGCAAAAGACGGTAAGTTACGTTAACGGTAACTTAGGCCAACCCTTATTATTTATGTTTCCTTTCAAAAAGGTAACAACAGTTCAATGGCTATTGATTAAAATAATATTAACTTGTTCTTATTTGATTAGTCTATTGGAAAGAATTGTATTTTTTCACCTTCTTATTTGTCATATGAGTGAGCAAATTAGTATTTAAAAAGTAAAATTTGAATATTCTTTTAGAGATACTCTGATATTAAAAATACTCCTAAATTTTAGAACTAGGGTGTCGATTCCCTTGTTCGTATTGTTTTTAGGTATTATATGATTATTTATTAATATTGTAATCAAGCGTTTGTTATATTTTTCCTTTTGTAGAGGTGAATTGAGCGTATATGTATATAGTTTGAAAATTTGCGCAATAATGGCTGATCTGAACCATGTGAAAACTTTTAACAAGTAACATAAAAAATAGAAATTTTACTCTTATCTTTTCACGAGAATAAAAGTTCAATTTAGGCAAATGTTTGGAGCAGTTAAAAAAAGAAGGCCATAATTAATATAATTTGAGAATAATGATTGATTAGTGATAATTGAATCAACTAATCTTTATATTGATTCGAAATCAATCCTTTAAATTAATAATCAATATGGTGTCAATCAATCCTTTCATTTATGATTTTGTTACCATTATTATTTAATTCTATTCACCACGTTGCTACTTCAAATTAAAAGAATTAGTTAAACCGTTATAACAAAGTAACAAACCCATAATTTAATTTCTTTTTCAGACTGAGCGATGGAGCTTTAAAGAAAGCCCGTAAAAGTCATTTGAGAGTCAAATTGAGTTATTCTTGTTTAATTAACAAAAGTATTTTCCTCTATTGCCTTGTTAACTTTTTTGTGTGAATAATGTACAAAGTGGCCATATTTAACTTCATTCTTTTGTGTCTTGTGCTTCGTTTCCATCAATTTCGTGATCAATCCTAATCTTGAATCTTGCTCAGATTGTTTCTTTTGGTTTCTTGATTTGATTACACAAAAAGATCTCTTATTTGAGAGGGTTGTGAACTAATCCAACCATAGCAAATATATATTTTAAGAGAAAAATTATACAATGAACAATTCTTTTATCCTGAAAATTGGACGTGTTATAATTATACAACAAATTGTGTTGCAAGGATGGAAGCCATTTGCACAAATAGATAAACAATTCTTTAAACTGATACTTAAATTTAGAAAACTTATGAGCTTGAGCTTTTTAATTAGATGTCAAAAATTACCTCCCACATATGAAAATATGAAGGTGGAAAGAAATTTAGATTTATTACAAATAAATATAGGCAATTAAAACCCAAAAACTAATTAACTAATGACTTAATTAATTAAATTCCTTAATAGAGTGAGGCCTGATTATATTAAAAACACAATTAAACTAAATTAATTTTTTGAAAACACTGTTTATAATTACTGTTCACAATTATTGTTTGTCCGCACACTACAAGAAAAAGGACCTACGACGACAGGTACATGTGTGACGGTTCTTGGCCTGAGTCTCTTATTTTACGAAAATATGACAGACTCATGATAGAAAATTTTTATGTCAATAAAATAAGATAAAATTGTGATAAAAATATGGGCCAGTTTGGGATTGCGGATGCTGATGAAATAAGCTGCTTATGCTGTGCTGATGAAATAAGCTGCTGATTAAAAAAGTAGTGTGGTGTTTGATAAAATGTGTTGTTGCAGTTGCAGTGAGTTTGAAAAGTAGAGTATATACGTTTGGTAAATTTTATTACGAAGTGCTGTTTTATTATATAATGACCAAAATAGATATAAGTTTTAATTATTTTTTATTTTTAGAGTATGTTTAATAAATTATTTAAACATATTTTTTTCTTAAATATGTAAAATTATATTAAAAGAACTCAATTAAAAAAATTTAAAGAACTTCATAATTTGTTATATAAAATATGATAGAAATAAACGTATGATTTATATATTAAGGTTTATGGATAAGTATGATATAATTATCTTTTTATTAAAATCTAAGGTTATAATAGAAATTTTAAAAAGGTGTGGCAGCTCATTGAATTAGCTGTTTATAAAAAGTAACCTTTTACCTGCTTTTAAAAGCTGCTGACAAAATGGAGAAAATTATGAAATAAACTACTTTTACAAAATTTATCAAACACTATTTTAATAAAAAATTATGAAATAAGCAGCTTATTAAATTTCAACCGCAATCCCAAATTGGCCCTATGTTCTATCATAATAGTATGACAAATTTATGATAAATATTTAGATTATCATAAATTAATAACTAGTTTGTGATAGTGATTTTGGCCGTCAGGCAGTTTGAAATAAATGTTTATTTAGGCCTTATTTTCGAATGGTTTGACTTAAAATTTTAAAATGATTTTATTAAACAAGATAAATCAAGAATAAAGAAAAAAAAGAAGAAACGGTAGCGTTTAGAGAAAAGTAAATACAAATGAATAAACACAAAACACTTCATATCGGTTATTTTCCCAAGTGTTTAGCCAAAACTCAAACGTCTCTCACCCTCACACAGTCTCACTCTCATAACAACCTATCGACTCCAACCCTTGCATCAGTAACACCATAGATTTTGTCTCATGTCCCGGCATCGATTTTGCCTTGTCGCCTGCCGTCGATTTTGGCCGTCATCGAGATCCACATGAAGAACCCACTGAACGTGTGCTGCCACCGTTGCATTTCAAAACCCTAACTGAAAAGCCACCGTTGATTAAGCGCAATTTTTCGATTAACTCAGGTAATTATTCTCCTTATTTTCTCTTGTATGTTAATTTAATTAAAATTTCTTGTCAATTTCAACACTAAATGTATAGTTCTACGCATTATCTAAAATTTGTTCACTTTGTTGGAAAAATGGATTTTTTTCCCTAAAATGTATGTGCTTAAATGTACTAGTTTGTTGAAATGAACGAAACCTAAACCTATAGAATGATATCGGTTTTGTTCTTGTGCGGCTAATCACCTTGACATTTTGTTCAGTCTTCAAATTGGGGATCCAGTTATTTTCTTCTCAGTTCTTGCGCGGTTGATCTTCTTTGTTGGTCGAGGGCTTTGCTCCTCTGCTTCAACTGGTTAATTCTCTCTGATTAAATAATTATTTTGTTCATTTATTTTAATTTGTATATTTTCAAATCTAACTGTTATCTCACATTCGGTTGTTTTAGTTTTTTTTGAAAATTATTTTTGCTTGCTTTTTAGACTTGACCTATTGTTAGTTTTATTGCATTCTAGAAAATCCTAATTTACTAATTGCATTGGTACTTTTTGCTTTTGGGTTATATATTTTATTTATTTATTTTTAGTTAATGAACGGCAACTCTAAGCTTCTAAAAGCACTATATTAGCTCCTTGATGAACTAGAAAGATGTAAGTGTGTGTTGGTGAAGAGTTTTAGTTACAAGTTATCTGTATTACCTTACTTGCAACAACTATACTTTCCTATTATCAATTAGATTAACTATATATGTGGCAAATTATTTAAACCAATGTTTATGTTATTGATGTTATTGCAGCCAGCATAGTCGATTTGGGCCTTTTAATACTTGATTCTTTGAGAAAAAGTAACATGTCTACTTCATGGAAATTTGTTGGAGCAAAGACTTCAGTAGATAATAATGCTACTTCTTAGGTTAGGCTGAATTTGATGCTCTGTTTTTGTATGCATTTTTGTTGCAAAGGCCTTATCTACTTAGCTTAGTTTTGCTTAATTACTCACTGATGTCTTTGGATTTTGATTGTGCTCAAAGCCGAACCAAAAACCTGTGCATATTGTAAAAGAAGCTCCATCGCATCACAACTATATATAATATATATACTTGTGCTTGTTCTTGACGAATTAACAAATTCAATAATTAATTTTTTGTGTATCATTCTATCTTTTGTTGTTATTTATTTTATTGATTTCTTAATTAATTATATTGTTCTACCTACCTAGGCCCTAGCTAGCTACGAACTTCTATCCAAATATAAATGCAACACCAATCAACTACTATTTTTGTTTTAATTTAAGTAGTTAAATTAATCAAATTAATTAATTTGAGAAGTGGAATTGGTGATTGCACACACCTTCAATTAAAAGTACCACAACAAGTTTATTCAAGTAATAGACATCTTTTTAAAAGAGACATTTTTTTAAAATATTCTATTTGCTACTGAGCTACAAAATTACAGTCTATGGTGTATGAAGTATCTTAAATAAGTTTTCTATATTCATTTTGGACTGCCAAGGTGAGTTCTTTTTTTTTTTTGCTAAGAAACAAAATATTATAAAACTCAAAGAAACATGTACAAGGAATGGTAGGACTACAAAATGACAGAAAAAGGACGAGAAGTCCCAAACTAAAAAGAACACTAAAAAATTGCACAAATCAAAATATCCCAATACCCCAAAACACTAGCTCACTAAGAACGCAACCCTCTTAAGATACAGAAGCTTCCCAATTAAGCAAAATAAAAAAGAAAGAGATGTCTTTGAATTCAGTAGTAATGGATGTCCATAGGGAAGCTCAGAACTTGACTTTGTCCCATAGGTGTGAAGGATCTTCTCCAGTTTTGTCATCAAAGATTCTTTGGTTTCTTTCATTCCACACCACCCAAAAAATAGCCAAGACTGCACAGTTCCATAGAACCCTTGCTTTTTTAGTCCTTTTTAAGCAAGAAAAGCTTTCCAAAAGTAGGGAATAACATGAGGCAGGAGCTGACCAGCATAGATTGAATGTCTTAAATAAGTTAGACCACAAAAAGTAGGCAGCAGTGCAGTGAAGAAATAGATGATCAACATTCCCCGATGCTTTTTTACAAACGACACACCATTCTGGAAATAAAGCCATATTAGGTCTTCTTTTCTGAACCATGTCATTTGTGTTGATTTTTCTATGAGCAACAGACCAAACCATCATCTTCACCTTTGTAGGAACCTTAGCTTTCCAAATCCGGTGAGAAGGAGAACCCCCCAAGGTGAGTTCTAGATCTACAAGTTCCTGTTCCATATTGCTTTTGAAATGATTCCTTTTTTTTTTTTTCAAATCTTTATATGTCACGATGGTGGTTGGGGGGTGTTATTAATAGGTGGGTGAATGAAAGTTTTTGTTTGAATCTAAAACCATACAAAGAGAATGGAGTTTCTTTGGTGTTGAACACTTGAATTAGAGAATGCAAGCAAGTACCCTTGAGGTTGCAGTAGCAGTTGCAGGGAAATCAAAACAGTTGTTGATCTTAATAAAGCTATATCTCACTGAAAACTGTGACGGTGAATTTGAAGGTGGAAGACTTAAGTCATCTATATGACTTTTTTCACATTTTTATACTGTATCTTATTGACTATTTTATTTGGTTAGATGTACTTGGAATTTTGTAATTGTCAGAATTAATATTTTGCATATAACTTTGGAAGTTTATAATGATCTAAATTAATATTTTGTTAATATATTGAGTTCTTCGATTTGATTGCATTTTAAACTTTTTTATATTAATTTTATACCGGAAACAAAATTATATATTTTATTTTCCCTCCAAAAAATTAAAAAAATGCAAAATTAATTAAAAAATAGAGCCAAATCCAAAATTGGTCTATTTCTCTTGAAAATATGTCGTGACGGATGTGTGACTGATAATATCCATCACAGCTATGTGACAGGTATTATTCCGTCGTATTTTCTTGATGAAGGTTACAATGACAGTAAGGATAAATGTCATCTATCCTCTAAGATGATTGTTTTTGCCTGTCATAGTAGGTCATTTTTCTTGTAGTGGCATAAAAAACATTAGCTTTGCTAAAACAATAAATTGCAGAAATTAAATAACACAGAGATTTTTACGTGGTTTGAATTAATCAATCTTATATCTACGAGGCCACACCTAGAAAAGTAATTTACTAAGTTGAGATGTTACAATTTATGAATTCAGCAAACTTAAGATTTTCATTTACAGTTTATCATCATTCAGCATACTCAATTTCAGACTAAATCTACTTCTCTTGAATAAGTGGTATCCCTCTTGATCCTCGATCTTTAAGGCACTTCGCAAAGTGATTAATAACAATTATTTAATTATTTAATGTCTAGTAATCTAGATCCACATAGACTCTCCATAAAGATGAAAAGAATTAATCTCGTTACGTGACTTGAATGAATAAGATAGGAAAACAAACTAATACAATATCATACACCAAATTTGGGTTCTATAGAAAGGAGGTTGAATTTTACTTCTCTGGTTTATATTTTGTGCTATGATATTTCAATTGTGAAATACATGAGTTCTTTCCAAATAAGAGTTTCTTTCCTCTTATAATTTTTATAAGTCTAAATAGGAATAAATTTGATATTTTTGCCTTGCTTGTCTCCTAAAAACTATCTAGAACATTTAACAAATTTCATATTTGAACCAACTTCCTGCTCTAAATAAATCCTATGCACCAAACATAAAATCCCATTGCTAATGACTTGCTAAATTAGACATCTAATTAAACTAGCAAACAAATATTCTTAATAAATTAGAATTTCACTAAATTAGGAAATTAATAAATGAAATCCTATTACAAGATATTCAAAACATAAAATTCCAATTTAACTAAACTTGCCATAAGATGTCAACTCTATAAATAATTGACTCAACAATCTTTCCCTTTGGCTTTCTTATGGAAAAAAACATCCTACATAAGTCTTCAATGAAATCTTGGCACTAAAATATGAATATGAAACAAGCACAAACAACTAAAAAGAACTAACCAAAGTAATTGGCAATTTGCTTGTTAGTTCATCAAATAAACCAAGCATGAATCAAAATAAAATATTTGTTTTATTGATCAATAAATTGCAAGGCAACATCAAGCACAAAATCCAGATCAATAAAATAATAAACTCTTCCTAAAGACTAAAAATCCTAAGATTGAAAAATTCTTTAACAAAAATAAAACCTCTCCCTAAAATGGAAATACTACTCCCATTAACTTATTGTATCATGCAATTAAAGTCTTTGTTTCAAAATTTCAATCTCAAGACGGACAAGATCATAAGCAAAATAGTTAAGAGCATAATCAACGAGATCATGAAAAGTAATATGATTAGACAGGGGAGAAGGACGAATAAAGGTTGTAAAACAGGTGGGAAGATCACGAATAGAACTCGGACGAGCAAAATTATGACCAAAAGAATACAATCTGTTCAGTTTTGATAGGGAAAGACGATTTAATGCACTTTAGAAAACATTGTATTTTCTATGTATTTTGGTATAAAATTACTATTTTATCCTTAATTCAGTATAAGTGACTAATTTAGTTTCAAGTTTGAGTAAAAGGTGAAGCCTAAACATAATCTATTGACTTAATTTGGTAAGTTTATTACTTTTCTTTGATTTAATTCGATTGTTTTGACTCATTATTGACAAATATTAATAATCTTATCTAGATTTGACATGTTTTATCGCTCTTTAGTGCAAGATCATTATTATTTGCACGATAAGCACTTTACACTATATTTATTAGCAAGAATTTTCCTCTTGTATTATTAATTTATCCTGACTCAGTATTGACAGAGAATGCATTTAGGTTATTTAAGTGAATGGTCTTGCCATATTGATATTAGAATTATTATTGCTTGACACAACGTGTACTTGACACTACATTTAGTAGAAGATTATTGCCCCCTATCACAATGAATGTTTGATACGATATTCACTTGAATGAGGATATGAGGATTGGAAATACCCTTTTCATAAATTAATTGGAGCTAAAAAAGAATATTAAGCCCATGATGATTTGTTTAGTATGAATCCAAAGACTTAAATGTTTCATACTTAACTTATTCCACATTTTCATTATTTTGCTTTTAATTTTAATGTGTTCTCTGCATGCACAGTCGAAGGTCACAATCACGTGATGTAGAAACTATAGATCTTAAACTAGAAAAGACATTTTGCACACATAGACACATTGCATCAAAGGTTAAAATTGAAATGGATTACTTCATTTCCTTAGCTAATATGAGCACATTATGAATAAGATATCCTAATGTAGCTAGTACGAGTTTTGAGTTAAAACTTACTATGCTAAATTGTCTCCTATCATTGGCCAAGAAAATAAAGACCCATTTAATCATTTGAATTGTTTTCATGTTGATTTCCCAAACTTTTAAATATGAAAATTTTTCAGACGAAGATATTAAACTTATATTATTTCCATTTTCTTTAAAGGATAGATCTCATTCATGAGAAAAAAATTGTAACTAAATTTTCAAATAAATACTTTCTAGTGCATAAAACCAGCACTACTTGCAAGGTAATCTAAGAGCTTACTTAGAGAAAAGACAAGCAATTTTTTGAAGCATGTAAGTGATTTAACGGGCTACTCTTGAAGTGTTCACATCATGGATACGAGAAATGGCAACATTGTCAATATTTCTTGGAGGGACTATTGTCACATGTGCAAGAATGGTTAATGGTGACAAGTAGAGGTCAACTAATGTTTAAAAGTACATTAAAAATTTAGGATTTCTTCTAGTAACAAGTGGATAATTCAAGGGAGAAAAATCAAGGGAGTAAATAAAGTTCACGTTAACAGGTCAAGATCAGAAATCAAAAAAGTCAAATAGCCGAAGGACTTTCTCAGCAAATAGTGTCATTAATGATTACCAAGTCAATAAAGCCACATACAATTAATATGACCATGATTCATCCCTATATGAAGCCAATGCCATTAATGTGATGAGGAACTAGTCAAACTACAATGCTTACGCCAATACTTGCAATCTTAGATGGAAAGACCATCACAATGGAGTAAATAAAGTTCACGTTAACAGGTCAAGATCGGAAATCAAAGAAGTCAAATAGCCGAAGGGCTTTCTCGCCAAATAGCATCATTAATGAATACAAAGTCAATAAAGCCACATACAATTAATATGACCATGATTCATACCTGTATGAAGCCAATGCCATTAATGTGATGAGAAACTATTCAAACTACAATGCTTACTTCAATACTTGCAATCCTAGATGGAAAGACCATCATAATGTTTCAGGATCTCATGGATTCTAACAGAATGGAACAACGACTCCAGCTCCACTAGTGCAGCTAGTTCATCAAGCTCTTTAAATCTTTTAGCTACTGTTTACACATGTACAATCAGAATCAGAGTTATTCACAAACCAGACCATGGGCAAAGGCATTCCAAAATTTTAAAAATTTGGGTTGCTCTAAGCTGAAACACCAAAATCACACCATACACGAGCTTTGAAATGAGATGAGAGCTGGTTTAAATTCATAAACATAAATGATTTCAAACCTAAAAAATATGATCAGTCAATTTCCCCCTTCAGTTCAAACCTTGGTGATAACTGTTGAGAAAGACAAATTCCCAAGCTAGTGAGTGCTCAATCCTAAAGGAGTATATGAAGTTATTGTTAGTTCACCCCAGCAGCATAAAGAGATCAAAGCCATCATTACCTTATGAAAAAGGCAAAGAAATTAACAACAAAATAGAGATGCCAATGAAAAGTATAACTCAAATTATACCTTTAGACTTTGAAGACACATCACCAAATGAGAAAAAAGAATACAACTCATGAAAATATATCCCCAAAGCTTCTTTTCCCCACATGTTAGTTAAAGCAAAGAAGGGAAATTTCATAGGTAAGATTATAGAGATTGTTAAATAGGTAAATATTAACATCTCCTTACTTGACGCTATAAAAAAAATACCCTTTTATGTCCAATTTCTTAAAGACCTTAGCATTAAAAAGAGAAACATTTGTTGAGTGCTAGAAAGTATGTATTTAGAATAGAGAAAATCGTCATTTTACATTTTAAGTCTCACTAACATCCCTACTTTTATGTCTTTGAGTCCCTTGTGATTTAATTATGTATATTTTATGGATGATTTTTCTGTTTTTGGTGATTCATTCGATCAATATTTACATCATTTAACACTAGTTCTGCAGAGATGTATAGAGAAGAATTTGGACTTAAATTGGGAGAAGTGCCATTTTATGGTAAAACAAGGTATTATTCTCAGTCACATCATTTCGAGCAAAGGTATTGAGGTTGATAAAGCCAAGGTGAATCTCATTTCCAATCTTCCTCCACCTAAAACAGTCGGAGAAGTAAGATCTTTCCTTGGGCATGAGGGTTTTTATAGACGTTTCATTAAAGATTTTAGCAAAGTTTCTAGGCCCTTATGCAATTTACTTGCTAAGGATGTACCTTTTGTCTTTGATGATTCATGTCTTGTGGCATTTGAGAAACTAAAGCAGTTGTTGACATCATCACGCATCATTTAGCCCCCAAACTGGAATTTACCATTTGAGCTCATGTGTGATACATCTGATTATGTTGTAGGAGCAGTATTA
Organism: Luvunga scandens; assembly: GCA_030449905.1. Taxonomy (NCBI): domain Eukaryota; kingdom Viridiplantae; phylum Streptophyta; class Magnoliopsida; order Sapindales; family Rutaceae; genus Luvunga; species Luvunga scandens. The sequence goes on from JASUUG010000478.1 coordinate 6,649,858, forward strand.
GGACAAAGAGTTGATCGAATTCCCCATGTTATTTACTATGCTAGTATGACATTGAATGATGAACAGTTGAACTATTCAACTACTAAAAAAGAAATGCTAGCAGTAGTGTTTGTATTAGAGAAATTTCGATCTTATCTCATGGGTTGTAAAATAATTGTTTTCACAGATCATGCTGCTCTTAAATATTTTCTTACAAAGAAAGAGACAAAAGCTAGACTAATTTGTTGGGTGTTACGTTTGCAGAAATTTAACTTTACAATCAAAGATAAGAAAGACACAGAAAATGTTGTGGCAGACTATTTCTCTCGTCTCAATTTTGATATAATTACAGAACCATTACCATTGAATGAATTATTTCCAGATAAATAATTGATGAGTGTAGAAATATTACCATGTTATACTGATATAGTTAACTATCTTGTTATAGGTAAACTTCCAAAGCATTGGACTAAGCAGGACAGGCCAAATTTTTTACGGAAATAAAAAATGTCTTCTGGATGAACCTTATCTGTTCAAGTATTGCGCAGATCAAATTGTCAGATGATGTGTTCCAGAAAGTGAATTCCAAAATATCCTTTCATTTTGCCATGAACAAACTTGTGGAGGCTATTTTAGCGCTAAAAAAACAGCTACTAAAATTTTACATTGTGGTTTCTATTGGCCAACTATATTTCGAGATGCTTACATTTTTTACTCTTCATGTGATAGGTTTCAACGAATGGAGAGCATTACGAGAAGGAACATGATGCCACTAAACCTAATTTTAGTGGTTGAGATTTTTGATATAGGGGGTATCGACTTCATGAGACCATTTCCCTTTTCTTTTAGCCATCAATACATATTGGTCGCTGTTGACTACGTATCGAAATGGGTAGAAGCAGTTCCATGTAGAACCAATTATCACAAGGTGGTGATCGGATTTTTAAAAAGCAACATTGTTTCACGCTTTGGATTTCCTCGAGCAATAGTCAGTGATGGTGGAGCCCACTTTTATAACAAATCATTCAAAACTCTTTTGATAAAGTATTCCTTTACTCACAAAGTGGTGAACCTATATCATCCGTAAACCAGTGGCTAAGTTGAGATCTCCAATCGAGAAATAAAGCATATATTAAAAAGGACGGTGGGACCAAATAGAAAAGATTGGTCATTAAGACTGAATGATGCATTATGAGCATATAGAACAGCTTTTAAGACCCCAATTGGGATGTCACCTTATAGGCTAGTATATGGAAAAGCTTGACACCTACCTGTGGAACTCAAGCATCGTGCATACTGGGTCATCAAGAAATTCAACTTTGACATGCAGTAAGCTAGCTCAGAAAGAAAATTACAGCTGGCAGAACTTGAAGAAATTCAGAATGATGCATACAAAAATGCCAAGATTTACAAGCAGCGGGTGAAAGTCTTTTATGACAAGCAAATTATAAGAAAATCTTTCACCCCAGGTTAGAAAGTGCTTTTATTCAATTCTCGCTTGCACCTATTTCTAAGTAAGTTACGCTCTAGATGGATTGGTCCCTTTATAGTTCACACTGTTTTTCCACATGGAGTAATTGAAATTAAGAATCCAAAGAACGGTGTAACTTTTAAAGTTAATAGTCAAAGATTAAAGGCATATCTAGAGTACTAACCACATGAAAAGGACACAGAAATCGATTTGAGTGACCCCCAAACTTGAACTGAGATTTTTTTTTGGTGATTTAAATCATTTAGTTTTCTTTTATCACTTTTAATCATGTGTGCCTCAACTAGACAGATCCTTTTGAACTTTCTCAGATAATTTCAACGTGTACAATCTCATCTGAGAAGCCAGATACGATTTTGTAAAATACATCGTATTTGGGAACTACAACCTCCAGAGTTAGTATCCCGCGTTGAAGATCTAGAAAGACAACTCAAAGAAATTGAGGGAGGTATCAAAGACAACTAAATAGAGCTTGAGGTAAATTTAATAAGAGGACGATTGTGAAATTATTATTATTTTTTCTTTTCTTCTTTTTGTTCTTTAGTTTGTTAGCTCGGTTAAGTGGCAAATAACGGTACTCCGTGACAATCAAAGTTGGTTACTTTAGTTTCTCATAATAACTGATATTCTGAGATAAGGTATGGACAGAAACGCGATTCTAGCAAAGCCTCACAAGCGATTTCTTTCACTTCCTCAGAATGCCCTCCTTACAATCTATAAGGCTCGGTCCGAACGCATACGATTGCTTATTAGAAATAACATCCCCACTTACATCCGTTGGTTAATCGAGGCCAGAGTACATTTAGCAGGTGAGTTGCCTTCTAAATTTATTGCATACATGTCTGGTTGTGGTAAATGAAATTACTCAAGAAAAAGAAGAGCTCAAAAACTTCATGTTGATTGTCATAAGTGTGCTAGGATAAAATGCGATAAAAATCCGTGTTCTTTAGGAATGATGTCTGATAACAAGGAAGATAAGATTCAATTCATTAGGGATGGCTTGAATAAAGAGTCATTGAATGATGTCCTTTTGTCTCTTGAAATGCATCCCAGTGGATACGTACAAAGAGCAATTCTCTAGTTATGACTATTATTTCAAAAAGAGCATGTACGATATAGTCTCGGGAATCTGACTATAAACAATCTTGTTTGCCAATTTATAAGAAAACCGGATGGGAAGCCTATTCTTGACTCATAGAGGGCGTTCAAGCCGTTTCTAGACGTAAAACCAAAGGAAGATGTGAGGCACAATCACAACTACCTGTAAATATCATTTTACTGTTTTTTTTATTGTTGTTTTATCGTTTGAATTCTTGTCTTTAATAATTTTATCATTATTTTCTTTTTCTTTGTACTATTTTCTTTTTGACTCTCGAGCCATGTGCATTACCAGTTAATTGACACAGACATGCTACCTCATATACAGCTTTGAATCATTGTCACCGAGATCCTTAAATATAATTCTTTTGTTTAGCACTCATAAATTATTTTTGAGAAACATCCCAATGGCAACTACTCCCAATAACAATTCAAGAACATTTGTGTGCTTTTTGGGTTTAACTATGGCAAACATAAAGAGTTCGTTAAGGCAGCCATAGATCTTGGTCGAACCATAGCAGAAAGAAATTTACATTTGGTATATGGAGGAGGTGACCGAGGGTTATCAAAACTATTCTCAGAAGCTACTTATCTCAGAGGGAGCCAAGTGTTAGGCATCATCCCAAGAAGCCTAAGACCGTTGGGCTGTTCGCCTAACTTACCAACTGGAGAAGAGTTAGTTGTCTTAGGTATGTAAGAGAGAATAACTGAAATGCTAAATTATGCTGATGCTTTTATTTTCCTACCAGGAGATCTTGCAACTCTAAAGCCACTAATTACACTAGTATCTTGGGCCCATTTGAACATTCATAATAAACCCATCGGTTTGTTAAATGTCAATAACTTTTATGATGGCTTCATCGCATTTCTAAACCATGCAATAAAAAACCATTTCATCCCTTTCACAGTGAAAATATTTTTTATTTGTGCTCATACTACTAACGTATTACTTGATCTGTTACAAGTTTATAGACCAGAGCCAGATCTCAAGACCCTTATGTTGGAATGACCAACTAATGATGGTAACAGTAACTGTAGGAAAAAGTACAAATTAGATTTAATTATCTGCTTGTAAATATTTTCTTTTGTGATGCAGCACCCAGGTGATGTCTTTTAAACCCTATTTTTTTTCCTTTCAAATATTAAGGACAATGTTTCGTTCCAGTTGGGGGGAGGGAATAGTTGACAATTATGGAATATCTCAATCTTGATGTAGTTTTTACTAATTTTTGTTATAGAAACTAACAGTGGCTAAATTTTTAAGTCGAAGATGGCTGAATATGGAGTGTAGTAACTCTAGAAACACATCTTTTTTTAATTTTTTTTTTAAAAAAGCTTTAACAGGCATTTTAAGTATGATCTTTCTAACTTCTTTTACTAATTACTTTTTCTATGTCATTTTCACTGTTCTGTATGTATAATTTTCATGACTAGAATAGGTTTAGGGGTAGATTTTAAAAAAAATATTTTGTGTGATCTTTTCATGTCAGATGACATGATAACTTTCAAATTTTAGTATTTGTATTATCTTTGATCTTGAGTTATGTTACACCATGTTAATTACTCTACATGTTGATGTTGGAGACAAATATAAATTGCTTGAAAGAATGCACATGTCATAATAAATTCCAAGTGAGTTTTTGAGCTTGTCATTTTTCTTGGAGAATAATTCTTTTTGCCCATTCTTCATTCAGCTTAGCAGTTTATTGTTTTATACATTATCTCTAGATTTCCTTGGAGTTAACATTCTTTAAAGAAAAGAAAAAGAAAAAAAAAAGTGTGTATTGCTACATCTGAAGGTCCATCTAACTAGTAGATATGAAAGATTATTTGGAACCCTAAAAGATGACAGAAAGGCCATCTTTGGTCCGTCTAAGCCTTTTCAGCCAACCCTATTAATATGTATCCATAGTTAACCCTTTTGAGCCTTTAAAAACAAAAGACTTTTTTCTTTGGTAACCTATTATCTTTTTTTTTTTATTTTAAAAGGAAAGGAGGGGTGGGTAAGCCCAAATCAATTTTTACCCCCTCCCTACCTCCAAGACTTGAACCCGAGTCCACACAAGTGAGGAGCGACAGATGGCACTGCCAACTAACTCCAATGTAAAAATAAACAACATATGCGTTATTGTTCACATATACGGTACTGTACATGATACTATTCACGGGACTGTTCACATATACCGTATGATGATGTGGCACTGTACGGTAACGTGGTAGCATTCGATTAGATGAATGATGTGGCATTGACTGCTTATGTGGCATTGATTGATGATGTTGTGTTGACTGATGACGTGCCACGATCCTATTGAACTAAAATACTTATGTGGCGTTGACCGGCGACGTGGCAATATGTTAGTAGACCGAAAAAATGTGCGTATGATATATGAATATACACGGAATGACAGTCCTGATGATGTATTCTATCCAATAAGAACTTACCACGTGACGCAATCATGAGCGTCCAAATTGTTTTAATCTGATGGCCATAATTTACTCATTGTATCTATAAAAAGGGGGCTCCCTCCTAATTTGACACCCCTGAATCCATTTTTGAGCTCTATTTTCTGTAATTCC